>JAJOZX010006005.1:50000-202500 GCA_023014485.1 Bathynomus jamesi | reverse complement strand
CCTCAATCAGGTCAGGTTTTTTCTCTATTGGCCATTTATTATAAGTCCAATTTTATCCCCAAATTTATTGATTTTTTTTAGCTTAAACACTGTAGATACGAGTAATATTATAAGAACACTCGTGAAAAATGAAAACATTGTGTGAATAAATACTTTTATTCATACAATGAATATGGAAAAAAGTTTATTGAGGAAGGAATGAAGTTTTTCTGGCTTTCCGTCTGTGTTTTTCTTCGGGCACGTCTCGCTTCAAACACCAGCAATAGTCCGCCAGCATATTGATATCCCAGTTTCCCTGGTACCTCTCTTCCATTATTTTGATATCTTGGTGAAATCGTTCACCCTGTTCCTCACTATAATCCCCGCAATTTTCAGGAAAATAGTCCGAGTGGGACCACAAAAAGTGCATTTTTATGGACATGCGCGACCCATGAGCTTTGAAAGCTTCCATCAAGTTTTCGACAACGGACTCGTATTCTGGACTTCTACGCTTGCCAAGAAAATCAGTGACAACTGATTTGAATGCCTGCCAGGCATTCTTCTCAGTTGAGTCATTGCGTTTTCGAACTGAGTATCCTTGATCAAAGTTCGAATTTGAGGACCATCAAAAACCCCAGCATTTAGTTTAGCATCAGATATATGAGGAATTTACTCTCAAGATATCGGAATGCTGAACCCTCCTTATTCATTGATTTGATGAAATTTTTCATCAAGCCCAGCTTAATATGAAGTGGTGGGAGCAAAATTTTTGTTGGTGGTACAAGGGGCACTGAAACGACATTATGCGACCCAGGTTCAAAATTCTCTCTGGATGCCCATTCACGCTGTGCATAGTGCTTCTCATCCGCTCGGCTATCCCATTTGCAGAGGAAACATGGGTATTTCGTGTATCCCCCTTGCATTCTCAATACAAATGCCACAATCTGAAAAAAAATGAAAATATTTAAAGAATTTAGAGAATTTGTTCTATCAGATAAAAAAATCTATGCATTGGACTGTATCACTTCTGTGGGGAAGTTAAGTGTTCTTATACGCTCTCAAATAACCTTTGGAAAAACAACATAGTCATAGTAATAGTTTACTTATGATATTAGTATTACCTTCAAATCTCCACAGATCCTCCAGTTATGTTGGTCGTATACGAGAGCATCCAGTAAAATTTTCATGTTATCGTAGCTCTCAGTAAGTTGTACGGAATGTGCTACAGGGACTGATGCAACCCTATTCCCAATGTTGAGAAGTACTGCTTTCAAACTTCGTTTAGACGAGTCTATAAATAGCCTCCATTCTGATGCGTTATATGGCAGGCCCAAGGATTCGATTAGCCCCTCAACATTGCAGCAGTACACTAAGGAAGAGGTATTTTCGTGCACTGCAAAAACTTGCGGAATTCTTCCTCTCGTTTCCTATACAGGAGAATGATGTTCCCGGAGCCAGCAAGTTGTCCTCTCGAAGTCGTGAGCCCAAGATCTCGGCAGCTAATTTGGAAAGTCCTAAATCCCTGGTAAGATCATTAAGTTTGGCCTGGTTGAGAGGCCTCGGCTCATTTGAAGCGGTATTTTGAGGTGTATATACGACTGGGACTGGTCATTGGCATTGGTCATTGATTCATCATCAGAATCATCGAAGTCCAGGGTTTGAGTGGGTCGGGTATTGGAATTCCAGGACCATGGGGTACAGGTTTCATAGCAGAAGGAATGTCAGGGTATACAACAATGTGTTTATTCTTCTTGTTAACTCCTGAAAATAGAAACACAGAAACATGGATATAAAACTTGCATATGAAATAGAAGAAGCATTCAGACAGTGGCGGCTCGTGAGGGAAGGCTGCGGTCTGTAAGATATGAAATAGGTCGATGGAGTCTGTATATTTTCTTTCTTTTTCATTCATATTGTCCCTTCGGGGACAATATGAATGAAAAGGAAGAAAATATACAATCATTTTATATGTAAATGTAACTTGTATAACAATATGTATGTGTAAATGTATTTTCTATAACAATATGTATATGTAAATGTATGATTACCATTATGGTGAATATTATGCTATATATGGTGAATATTACATTATGGTGAATATTATGTCAAGTTTCATACGAGGATTTCAAAATATTTAAGAAAAATAAATTTATAAGCCCACCTTGGAGGTTTGTCATGCAGAAATAGCAATCTGTCACGTGATCCTTTCCTTCTCTCCAAATCATGGGAATTCCAAAAGGCAAAGATTTCGCTCTGCCTTTGCTCCATCTTCTCAAATTTTCAATGCACGTCTTGCAGCACATATGAGGGGCGAAATTTTTGTCCTGGTCCCCTAGCTTAATTCCAAAGTATGCTCTATACATTGTCTTCACAAATTTAGTGATTTGGGACTGGTTATTTGGCATGGTAACCGTCCACATATGTAGCAGAATCTGTTGGGATCATTTTTACACGCTCTATTCATTATGAAATATTTTATCTACATGCCTGAAAAGTAAAAAAAGATATTATACAAGTGAAACAAGTGATGATAGATGTTACTGTTCCAATTCCGCTTTGACAAAATCACGAAAAATTCTATTTTACTTATGAGGCCATAGCCGGATAACCTGAGCTGATTGAGAAAAACGGATTGCAGATTCGAAATCAGCAGGAACAACTCTATAAGAATCACTTACAAAACCCTTGACAGCAAAATTGATGCATACCAGTGTTATTTATTAATTTTTATCAGCAAATCAAGACCGAAGGTGTCTATTTACTCTTGTCAATCGTGTGTGGTGTGTGTGTGTGTGTGTGTGTGTGTATATATAGTTTATTTTTGCAAATAGAATTATAACGAACTTCCAGGCGACGTGTTACGTACACATCCTCTCATTAAAATTACAACTTTTCTTTTCAGTAAATCGTATATCGCTCAAGATTTTCCGCCATACCAACTTCCTTTTTCGTTCATCATCCGTTGTTGGAAAAAGTTACGAACAGATTTGATGAAAATAAAACAACAGTGTAGCATTTTTAAATTTCTCGCTTATTCGTGTAAAATTTGAAATACTTTTTCGCCACTCACCGTTTTCGGATTTCAAAATTATTTACTTGAATGAAGGTGCAGTGTTTGCTCGAGAACATCTCGCTGTATTTAATTTGAAAAAAAAAAATTCAGAAAATGTTTGTAATTGGAAAACAGTGTGTGTGTGTGTTTGCTTCCGCCCGAAATGTTCATTCTGACGAAGGTCAAGCTTGTCACTCCACCTTAGACCTACTGTACAGTTTAACGTGGAATCCGAACCACGCCTCACCAGCAGCCCGGCGTCTTAACCACTAGACTACCCAGGGTACCCATTTATCTACCAACCAATTTTGTTTTGTTATTGTGTGGAAGGATGAACAGCTGGGCTTTGCTGCACGTCGCCTGCCGCCTGCCGTCACCGGTCTCGATCCCAGGGTCGATGGATTCGTAGTCAGTGACGCTAACCATTACACCACTGAGGCGCATGAACGCATATATATATATATATATATATATATATATATATATATTGGGTAGGCAAATAGATAGATAGATCAATATAAAGCCTTGCTTCCTCTTCCACTATATGACATCTCAGCATGCAGTCAGTCCTTTATTGAGTGAAATCTAATATTGGGTCAACATCTGTCTCTTTCTCTTCCCACCATTTTCTCATATATATATATATATATATATATATATATATATATATATATATATTATTAAAAGTCTTACAAATATTTACTTTTTCTTTTTTATGTATATTGTGCATATGGTCCGGTGCTCGTGTTTGTTTGAACAGGAAACACTCATGTTTTTATTCATGAACTTGTGGAAAATTCAGGTAAAATAGCTTTTACCACAACTATTACTATTTTTGTGTGAAAGTTTTACACGTTTATAAGCTTAAAGCATAGTACGAATATTTTCATACTATTTTATTTTCATTTGCTCGTCTTCCTTTTTTTTCTCTCTCTCTCTCTCTCTCTCTACTTCTTTCTTCGGCTAACCTAGAGTGGATTTTAGGGTTTTTGTTAGCGTGTAACTTCCGTAGCCTTTTTATTTTATCCTACATCTTTTTCCTATAGAGATTGTTAATTTATGGTATAGGTTAAAGTGTATAATGTATATGAACTGTAACAGACTGTAATAAAATATTTACATTAAGCTAAAATTAAAGTACCAAAAATATGTTGATTAGCGCATGCGCCAAGACGTTTCGTTTTACTTATAATTTATATACTTGCTTATTGGGCGCCCGGTAGCTCAGGGGTTACGTTGGCGGACTTTGAGTGGTGTGGCGCTGGTTCATTCCCGGCCGCTGGCATCGGGTGGAGTCGAGTTGGCCGCCTACTCCGTTTCGGCTCTGGCTCGGGTGACCTTTGGGGCGCGCACACCCCAACGTCGTGGGGAAATGAGCTTATTGGATGTTACATTACCTTCAAAGCCTCGCCCAAAGCACTTAGTCTAAAATGGTCTTTATAGTAACTTACGGAGTAAGAACTTATATCAATAAAGTGCATCTGCTTAGTATAGAGCTTAAAGCGGATTGTGGATAAATACAGTAAATTTTAATGGGTGTCTGGTTTATGAAAGTGGATGAAAATTAAAATTAAAAATAGTTATGAAGGTCTATAAAGAGCGAGGCTAAATTCTGCAAAACAAAAAAACGAGAGAGAGCGAGAGAGAGAGAGAGAGATTGGGTTATTGCTCACCATCAGACATTTTATACATTCCAGCCAAAGAGGAAGTTAGCGGGGCTTGAAATATATACTATTTTATGACATCTGACGGAAGCAACGGGTATGTACAGGATACAAAATAATTAAATATTGGGTATTCGAGGATGTTGGAAGGACATAAGATCGAATCCTTCACTGAAGATTGTCAGTCAGCGCATAAAGTTGTCAGGAAATCTTGCGTCATCGAATAAATATTTTGTGTATATTATCTAATGCAAGTTTAATATATATATAATATATATATATATATATATATATATATATATATACACACACACACATATATATATACAGTAGAGTAACTGTATAAAATGCGTGTAATACTCTATTTCGAGAATATAACGTCAGAAAAATTACTTGAACATTTTTAACAATAGATTTCAAAGTTAATTTAATTTCATTCCTAACCTAACCTTGCAATTTTACTTGATAAGGTAAAGGGATAATTGGGGGATGGGGGAATAAAAAATGTAGAGGGGATGCTGGTTGCATTTATGTAGAGGGGGAAATTGGGAGGAGTGCAAGAGATTTCGTAGTTTTGTCAGTCTTTTTACGGCAGCGCTGAAAAAACTCAGGTTTTTTTTTTTTTTTTTAATCCACCTGGCACCTGGAGTACTTACAGAACATCGGAAAAACTGGCTTCTTCGAAACAAAGTCGTGTTCGGGGTCTCTATTCCTGCGTAACAGTATTGACGGCAGTTTGAAAAAGGGCTTGATTAGAGTTGGCTATTGCCTCGTACGCGATTGTGTATATAAATATTTTTTTATTTTATATAAAGTGTATGAAAAGTTCGTGTTCTTCTTTGCTTCAAGCAAGTTTATCGGTTGTAAATTAATGTAAATATTCAACGTTAAATCCATCGTAATAAAACAGAAAAGTATCGTGAGAACTTTAAACTTTAAACATAAGTTTATTACAGTGTTAAATAAATTTAAGCGTAATTTTCAGTATATATATATATATATATATATCTAATATATATATATATATATATATATATATATATATATATATATATAAATTATATATATTGTCAGCCCCTGTCCAAATTATTAGACTCACTGACGAGACTGACTAGACTGACGAGATTTTTCGGACACTTGATTGAGACACATTCAGTTTACGTACTATCTCTTTTTGTGAAAAAGTATTGGCAATCAATAAACCACTAATCCGCGCCTTTTTACGTGACGTAATATCACACAATCGGCCCATATTATCAATTAGAACAAGAGCAAAGAAAATAACTGTACAAGTCTGAAAAGTAGCAAGGTGCAGTTAAAATTTCACATACTAAACTATAGTAGAGCATATTAATGTAAGCAAATTTAAGCTTCTTTGCGAAACAACATCCAATCAGTGAAAAGAGTGTTTTGAAACTGAAATAAAAGGTAAACAACACAAGGCGTTACAGATAACGTGCGAGGCTAGATTTCCTTATCACCACATTCCCCCTTTGTTCCCCCTCCCCTCAAGACTGACACTCACATCTACACTCACACATTATGTTAAGAGGAAAGTAGCAAATAATTTAGAAGTTCCTAATATACGTAAAAATAAATATAAAATGGAAAAAATATAGGATGTTTCATTAAAGAAAATTTTCAGCCACTGAGTCTAATAATTTGGCCAGGGTCTGTATATATATATATATATATATATATATATATATATATATATATATATTCTTTTAAGAATATTAAGAGTTTGAAACAATATTTCCACAAAATTTATATAAACTTTGTAAAATTACGTGCGATAATCTCTCTTGTATTCCAACATATCTGAACTTAAATACACTGTTTATTTAGAGGAATAGTATAAATAATTATGTAATTCACACGCTTACGTGTGTGTGTGTGTGTGTGTGTGTGTGTGAGAGAGAGAGAGAGAGAGAGAGAGAGAGAGAGAGAGAGAGAGAGAGACCCAATTTTGTTGTTTAGGAATGCCACAAACGAATGACGAGGGTTTTAGCTGTTTTATTAGGTAATGATCAGGGTCTTAGAAAAACAAATATATATTTATGTTATGATAGAGAAGAATGAGGATTTATTTATTTCTTTATTATTATTATTATTAGTAGTATTATTATTATAAAATTTTATTTTTCACTTGACGCCATTTCCATCGTCCTTGGCAGTCTGAAAGCGAGAGTAAATTGAAGCAAAGATAAGCTGTTTAATATAATCCGACTTAATCTAACGTAAATCTAACCTATTTTTAGTCTAGCTTATCTAGCATGACCTAACCACGAAGGAAATGGAAATTTCCGTGATGAGAATGGAATTGATTGTTGATATGAAATTGGAAGAGATCAGGCAGAAGGTATGAATATATAGAATAGACGGAGCTTCAATTAGGTTAAGTGAATTTAGGTGTTCGAGTAAATTGCTACACACACACACACACACACACACACACAAATCTCGGCACCATGAAAGGTCATATGATGGAGGGGATCACCTTATTTTTTATAGTATGCGGTAATCTGTTTATCTTACCTTCAGCTTTGATTAACTTTTTAAATTTGGTGACATCAGACAAAATAGTTTTCAGTTGATTTATATAATCCTCCCCATTTTGAAGTACGATCCCTTTACCTTTATCAGATTTTCATTTTTGCTCAAATTTTTTATTATATTAAAAATCGTTACTATTAAATGAAGGAGTTAAATTTTGGTTTCTTAAAATTAGAAAATTCTCTAAATGATAAACTTTGTAGATTGTTTTTAACTCGAAGCTAACCTACCTAAAGGTAGGTGAAGCAAAATCTAAGCCCAAGGATAACACTTTTTTTTTCGTCAGTTGTTAATAACGAAAATATCACGACTTAACCTAACCAATCGTCAAGGGCGTACAGTTGACCTAACGATTGGTTAGGTTAAGTCGTGATATTTTCGTTAGTTAGCCTCATAAGGCTAACTAATGAAGGCTGGGGGGCCCTGATCTTCAGGTGATCCTTTTATTTTTAGTGTTTATGCAATCTGCGTTACATGTTAGACAACTATAATTTATTTCATCTTCCTTATCTTCAATATGGTTTTTTTTTTCATACAAATCCTTGTTTTTTTACTTTCTTTAGAGTATTTTGAATTTCCTCCAGATCCAGCACTTTAATTAAACTAACATTTTCTGTGAAGTGAGCTCACGATAATCGAATCTCGAAGACACTAGTATAGGGTGGCCAGACGTCCGGTTTTAGGCGGACAGTCCGCCTTTTGAGCACTCTGTCCTTAGGGTGGTCATTTCCAAATTTCCAAAAAGGAGGACACTGCGTATGTGGCCGTACGTTAACATATATATATATATATATATATATATATATGTTAACGTACGGCCACATACGCAGTGTCCTCCTTTTTAAATGGCCACCCTACACTGGTACCGGACCTCCATTTGCTATAATATTGACAATTATACAATTTAAATTTTAAAAAATTTAGGCGTAACATAGAACTTGCAGTTTATCAAGAAATCCAAGTTACAATTTACAGTAACTTAAGTCTAAATTCCGGTCTTTCTATTCTTCTATACGTGTTGAGTGTTGGACGGCCACACCTCAAAATTGTACCTTTTCACTTTATTTACTGAACGACTAAAGTTAAATAAATAAGTGTCCAAATAAATTCAAACCTTTTTACTACGGAAGATGACTCATTTTTGTTATTCACTGATGAGTGTGGTGCGACTGCTTTTTAATTGTTTGCACACCAAACATGTTAATTTTAAATTTACGTTCGAGGGGGAAAGAAATAACCCTTTGCCGTTTCTGGATGTACTTGTTACTAAGGGTCTTTCGTCTTTTACTATATAAAAAAGGCTATTTTTAAAGCTTTTAAGGGCTTAGGTACAATTTTTTCTGGCCCTCTCTATGACAAATGTAAACTTAGTTCAATTAATACATTAATTTATAGAGATTTTAATTTATGTTCAAATTATTATCTTATTTCCCATAATGAAATAGTTTATCTCAAAGTATTTTTGTGATAATAATTATCCAGATTATATTTCTGATAAATTATTGGAAAAATGTTTTGACAGACAATTTATTCCTGTACAAAAACTGGCAAAAACAGTGTCCAAACAAATAGTGTATTTGAGTTCTCCATTTTTGAGTCACTTTAGTTTTAATGTTAGAAAATTGCTGAGAAAAACACTAAGTAACTGTTATCCTCAGATTGAATTTCGTTTGGTTTTTGTTAATAGTTCCACAATACCTTCATTTTTTAATTTTAAGGGTAAGTACCCCAGAGCAGAATAGGTCTCGTATTATTTATAAATATATTTGTGATATCTACCAAGCACCGTACATTGGTAGCACACAACTCCAATTCACCCTCCGTGATGAATCAACGCAGATGGTGGTGATATCAACGAGAACTAGTCTACCCTTGGCTCATCCTTACCATTCAGCTCTTAGACAGCATTCGGAAACAACAAACCATAAAAAAAAGGGATCATGTAAAGATAAGCACCCCCAGCCTTCTTTAATTAGCCTTATAAGGCTAACTAACGAAACTATCACGACCTAACCTAACCAATCGTTAAGTCAACTGTACGCCCTTGACGATTGGTTAGGTTAGGTCGTGTTATTTTCGTTAGTTAGCCTTATAAGACTAATTAAAGAAGGCTGGGGGTGCTTATCTTTACTTGATCCAAAAAAAGAATAGGTTAAGATAATAAACCAAACCCATGACAATTTAGATTTGATAGTGATGGAGTCTCTCTACATTAATAAAGTGAAACCATTACTGAATAATTATAGCATTTCTGTCAAGTTGGAAATATTTCAGTTTAATTAAGTTCTATTTTAAGTGGTTTTGGTTAATATGCAGTAAATGCCATGACCTGCATTTCTAGCAAGAAATATATTTTTCTAGTGTAATTTGATGTGCTTTATTCAAATCTAAGCTTCATTTGTTGTGCAAATTTCTTCAAATATGAAAAATACATCAGCCAATTGGATCGCGTATTTATTGCAACAGCCAATGAGAGCGCTTGTTTCATTCATTACGTAGGGTTCGTATCACATGACGTCTTAGTTTCTTCCAAGATGTTAGTATGTGAAGGGTGTTCCACAACTTATTTAAAGTGCATTAAGAAGTTTTGTGAAAATAATCAGAAGAGTATAAATTTTTTCAAGAACATCGTATTTTACGAACAAAAAGAAGGTGCCCGTGCAGAATAGTAAATATAAGGTTAGTAATTCTATAGGTAATTTTACGTTGTTAAGGTAGGTTAGGGTACGTTCCGTTTTGGAACATTTGCATAACAAATTAAGCTCAGATATGAAAGGTAATGCTACGTTGTGAGGTTAGGTTCCCTTTTGAAACATTTGCACAACAAATGAAGCTTAGATTTGAATAAAGCGCATCAAATTACACTAAAAAAATATGTTGCTTGCTAGAAATCCAGGTCATGGCATTTACTGCATAATTACTGTTTTTTTTTTTAATTTTTCGAAGATTTTAATGAATGTGCTTTTATAACAAGCAAGCATAAGCAGCGGAACTGTGAAGATATTTTAACATTTTAAAGTAAAAAGTAAGTAAACATTCACTCTGTGTTTGGGCTATGCAACATATTTCGTAAATTGTAAGTTTGTAACTATACCATTTTAGTATGTTCACGCAATCTAGTGAATGTAGTCAGTATGCTAATCAATCCTACTTGGCCCTCCGCTTGCGCGCTGACGTTCCACCGCCACTGCATGTAAATTGTCTTGTGTTGTACTGTATAGTATATTGATATTAAATAATTGTGTAATTTTTTTATACAGTGTATTAATTACGTTGAAGATGTCTAGATAAATACAACTTAGGTCATGATCCTTTATCTTTGTAGCTACTGAGCATGGAGGTTGAGTTCCGAAACGTTTAGTCTTTGAATAAATTAAGTGAAAAGAATGTCGGTTTTTGCAATTGTATCGCTGTTTCTTAAATATATACAGGGTGCTATCAAACTATTTCATAAATTAGTATACATATTCAGGACATCAAAGTGAACAAAAAATTCCTTATGAACATAAATCCGCAATCGCTTCGTTTCGAGATACATTGCTTTTTTGCCGAGGACGATCCAATTAAAATGAAAGTCATTAAAGTTTATGAAAATACTATTGTTAGAAATTTTGATTGAAGAATATCCTCGGCGGTGGATTGGGCGACATGGTCCCGTCGCTTGGCCACCCAGGTCTCCGGACCTAAATGCAATTCAATTGATTTTTTCTTGAGGGGTTATTTAAAAAAATCTTGTTTATGCAAGAAAAGTTAATAATATAGATGAACTGTAGCAACGTGTTCAAGATTGTTCAGAAACAATACGCAATCATGTAGTAGGTGTTTTCGAAAGTATGCGGCAAAATTTTCAACGACGCGTTGAAGCATGTACTCCAATGCAGGGAAACCATTTTGAGCACTTACTGTAAATAAACTTTGATAAACTTTAAAGACGGTGCTCTTCCAATATGTGCTCTACCTTAAAATTTACATTCCAATACGGGATCTACCTTAGATTACACTAGGCAACAAAGATTTTGTTACAGAAGACCAAATAGGTGCTCCTAGCTAATTTCGGTATGCTGATTTCAAATCTATAATTAGATTTTTTCTATCACGTCTAGATTTTGTGTAAAATGCAAATCACTTTTAGTAAAATTTTCTACCACGTCCAGATTTTGGTTTTAATCGGCTTAATGCCAGTAATATGAAACTTGCTTTTCAAGGTTAAAGCAATTTTTTTTGCCAACTATATACAAATTCGAACAATTTTGATAAATAAAATCACCCAGACAACTGCTTTGTCTGTGGACAATATACACCTAAGCCACAACGTAGAAACATAACAACAAAGATTAAACTTGCCTACAAGTGTTATTTTGACTGTAAGTTAGGAGACCAACAGAGGGACTGGGCACCACATATTTGCTGTGCACAGTGCAATGCAATGTTAATAGCTTGGATGAATGGTAAAAGAAAAGCTATGCCGTTCTCAGTCCCCATGGTTTGGCGTGAGCCGAAAAATCACTTCAATGATTGTTATTTTTGTTTGACAAAGATTGCTGGTTTCACAAAGAAAACAAATCAAAGATCACGTACCCAAACTGCGAATCAGCAATGAAACCAGTACCACATGATGAAACAAATCCACCACCAGTTCCACCAGCAACGATAACAGACAGCAGTTCATCTGAAGATTCTGCTAGTGATATAGAAACAGGGAAAGATGGCATTACAGTATGTTCCAGATGCAAATATTTCCCCACATTTGTTAAGTCAAGCGGAGTTAAATGACTTAGTGCGCGATTTGGAATTACCAAAAGAAAAGGCAGAGTTGCTTGGTTCAAGACTTCAAGAATTTAATCTTCTCCAACCAAACACCAAAGTTTCCCATTTCCGCCATCGCCATTTGCAGTTTTCATCATTTTACTTACAGGAAGAAAACGTTTGTTTCTGCCACGATATCAGTGGTCTGATGCAAGGGATTGGCTGTCGCTATGATCCAAAAGAATGGAGACTGTTCATTGACTCTAGTAAAGCTAGCCTTAAAGCTGTATTACTGCACAACGGCAATGAAAAACCTTCAATACCTGTAGCACATGCCACTGGCCTTAATGAGACTTATGAATCGATGAAACTGCTGCTAAGACTCATCAAATATAAGGACCACACATGGAATATTTGTGGCGACCTTAAAGTTGTATCATTACTTCTTGGGTTACAGTTGGGCTACACAAAGCATATGTGCTTTTTGTGTCTATGGAACAGCAGAGATGACAAGAACCACTACAAAAAACATGATTGGCCATCTAGAACTGAACATGTTGTTGGTAAATACAATGTGAAACACCCAGCACTTATTGACCCTCAGAAAGTACATCTTCCACCACTTCACATTAAACTTGGCCTTATGAAAAATTTCGTGAAGGGTATGGATCATGAAGGTAGTGGTTTCCAATATTTAAAGGATAAATTCAAAGGAATATTGACAGATGCTAAGCTAGAAGCTGGAGTTTTCACTGGACCACAGATCCGCAGTGTCATCCACGACTCATCGTTTCCATCTAACCTAAATGAGAATGAACTAGGAGCATGGACATCTTTCGTTGAAGTTGTCAAAAATTTTCTTGGAAACCACAAAGCTGAAAACCACCGTAAACTCGTAGAAAACATGCTTAAATCTTATGAAATAATGGGATGCAGAATGTCTTTGAAAATTCATTTTTTACATTCTCATCTTGACTTCTTCCCGGCCAACCTTGGGGCTGTAAGTGACGAGCATGGTGAGCGCTTCCACCAACAGATCTCAGTTATGGAAAACAGATACCAAGGTAATTTCAACCCAAATATGATGGGAGATTATTGTTGGTTCCTGCAGAAGGAGAGCTCGTCATCCTACAAGTGACAAAGGAAGAGGACACACCAAAGTTTCACTTAAGAACAGGAATTTGCCTTTCAGTAGTAACAACAAAATACTAACGCGCTTTGGGTGGATGCGGAATTCCGCTGTCTGTCTTAAGCCAGAATAAAGGAGGAAAGACATCCCTGTTCACTAATTATTTAAGTATGCTTAACATAAAACGTGGCACGGAAAAGTAGCTTAGACGGCTTTCGTAATAGAAGCGGGTGAGAAAAAAAATGAAAAATAGGGGTTTTCGGTTACACAAAATCTGGACGGGATAGAGAAATTTTGATATCAGATCTGAAATCAGCATCAGCGCTTTAGTAGGAATCAGTAGTTCACGTGTCTGTAACAAAAAAAAGGTTGAAATTTGTTGCCTAGTGTTATTCGATTAGCAGCAGGTACGTTAGTTAGCCTTATAAGGCTAACTAACGAAAATATCACGACTTAACCTAACCAATCGTCAAGGGCGTATAGTTGACCTAACGATTGGTTAGGTTAAGTCATGATATTTCGTTAGTTAGCCTTATAAGGCTAGTTTCACGGTAGAGCACGTATTGGAATATGGTAGATCACAGTTTCGCGGTAGAGCACATATTGGAAGAGCATCGTAAAGACTTTCATTTTAACCTTTCTGTCCCAAATTAGTGTTCTGAGCTAAAAAAAAAAAAAAATTGTTAACACTTAAAAATGCTAAAAATTGTATTTGTAGGTTATCTCCCCCCCCCACGCTTGATTTGTCGTCGTGGAAAATGGCATGAAGTCGCAGTAAATTCATTCTGGCTGAAAAAGCAATAATTAAATTGTGCAAAGGATTGGTAATATCTACTGAAATAGATACTATTAAATATATAATTTGGCTCGTGTAATAATTATTGATACGATTTATTTTTTAAACTAATTTATGGCCGGATTCTGAAGTATCGCCATTATAAAGCTAAGGATCATCTGAAGATCAGGGCCCCCAGCCTTTTTTAGTTAGTTTTATAAGGCTAACTAACGAAAATATCACGACCTAACCTAACCAATCAAGGGCGTACAGTTGACCTAATGATTGGTTAGGTTAGGTCGTCATATTTTTGTTAGTTAGCGTTATAAGGCTAACAAAAGAAGGCTGGGGACCCTGATCTTCAGGTGATCCAAAGTTAATGTAAGTTGTATAACAAATCAACAACCTATGTGCATCAAACATTCTAGAACGAAATGCTCGTTTGATTGTTCTGCGTGCGTGCTATTTGCCACGATGACAAATCAAGCGTGGTGGGGAGATAACCTACAAGTACCCTAAAAATAGGTATGGAAACATAAACGAAACTTTGTTCAAAAATTTATTTAATTAATTACATTCGAAATTATATGATTCTATTTGACGCTCTCAAGTAATAAGAGAAACTAACATAACTTTCGTTCTTTGAATGAAACGAATAAAAGCAATTTTTGTCATTTGCTAAACACAACGGTAGACCATACTACTTTGAATGGAATGCATTAAAACAGTTTTTGTCCTTCGTTAAACATAATGGTACATCACACTTTCTGCATTTTAGACGAAAGTAACCCTTCATACAGTTTCTGCATCTCTCTTTGGGTTCTAAATGCTCAGGCCAATGTCCAGAATTATCTGCCAGATGTTGCTATTCAGTTAATTGTTACATTCAAATGCCATAAGGTATCATTGAAGCTAATCTGAGGAAATTAAGAGTACTTTTTGTTGATGTCATATGGAATCGCTGGGACAGAAAGGGTTAATTGGATCGTCCTCGCCAAAAAAGCAATGTATCTCGGAAACGAAGCGATTGCGGATTTATGTTCATCGGAAATTTTTTGTTCACTTTGACGTCCTGAATATGTATACTAATTTATGAATTGGTACAGAATTTAAATTCTCTACGGATTCATCGATTTGGAATACCTGGTATTCCATGCCTTAAAACCAAGCTCACCCTCTCGTCTATTATTAATTTCGCAGCCATCCCCTACCTAAAAGAAAAAATATATATTATAATCAACACTAAAAATTCCTATGATGCGCGAGTTTTGCGCCACCCTGTATATATATATATATATATATATATATATATATAATACAACAGAAAGAGACGCACACATTAAAGGAAATTAAAAATAATCCTTGCCGCTAGCTTCAAGTTTTTAAATTAATTTTTTTTCTGGAAAGTATTTGAAATAAACTGGAAAACGTTGAAGGGGATTGTAGGTTTTATTTTCCTTGTCAGGTGTATAAAGACTTTTTTAGCTTCTACACAAATTAAATGAATTATTGTGCAGTCGGATATCTTAAGCATATAACTGGTAAAACTTAATAATAGTGGGCAAGTTTTCTGTTTTAGTTTAAAAAAATAAAATTATCAATTCCAAATAGCCTTTTATGCTATGAATAAGTGGTTTTAGTAAATAGAAATTCAATAAATAAATCTGTAAATAAGTTAAAAATTGGACTAGTTCTTGTAGCGTATACTGTAGACTCTTTAGATATGTAGGCGAATAATTTTATAATATTTGCCGAACTCCATATTGGGATCCAAATAAATCTAACATAACTTACAAAAAAAACACTCATGTGGTTGTGTATGGTTTGTTGGGCGATTTATTTGGAGATCAATAAGGATTTCGGCTACTATAATTAATCGCCCAAATATCTAAATATCAAATAACTATACGCCATACGAACTAGTCCCATGTTTAGCATGGGAAAGCATTAATTCTAAGGTAATGACTCTAACCTAACCTACAAAATACCACTTGCGTGTGGTTGTATGCTCTATTAAAAGTCGAGTCTAATGAGCAATTTATTTTTTAAAGTAAAACAAAAAACTTGTCCACTATTGTTAACCTTAGCCCATATAAAAGCCCGAATTGTTCATTCTAATGAAGTTCCGTCATTACTCCTTGGACATATATCTTAATTTAGAATCTAAGTCGTATCCTGCCAAGGCAATCTGAAATCATTAAGTCCAGCCGAGACTCGATCCCATGACCTCCGGATTAGCAGCGGCTCAGTGCCTTATCCACTTGGCTATACCGAGGCGTTTTTTCTTTCTCATTCTCACTTGTTCAAATATTGTCATAACAGAGGTTGGTCCTACGAAATGTTTACAGGGTGGACCAGTAAGATGTTACCATTCTGTAGTCCAGTAACGTTGGCAGAGTAGTGGTGGCATTCTTATGGATCACCCTATATATATGACCTTATTTTAAAGTTAAAATTGGAACATGAGCAAGTATTTAAAATATTTCTTTACGTTTGGCATAAACTAATTCTTCATCAACTTTAGTAACCATAGTTTTGCTTCCGCCTGAATTGTTCATTCTGACGATGGTCAGGCTTATTGTCCCACCTTAGACTCGCAGTTTAATGTAGAATATGAACCAAAACCCGCCGCGGGTGGTCAGAAATTGCAAGGTCCTTGTCCGAACTCTATCTTGTGACCTCCCGATCAGCAGCCCAGCTTACTTAACCAGTAAGCTTCACGCAGTACCAGTTTATCTATCAACCAATTTTTTTTTTTTTTTTTTGTACTGAAGGATGAACAGCTGGGTGAGATGAACGCTGTCTGCTATTGACGGGAATCGAACCCCGTGGTTGGTGGATTCGAAGTCAACAATGCTAACACTACTCTACCGTATTACAAACAAGCAAACTGTTCGAGGTTTGGTCAAATATTAATTCAGTAAGTCAATAAATTCTTAAATTGAGAGAAAAATTGGTGTTTGCATATTATTTTTGTATCCACACACATATATATATATATATATATATATATATATAGGGTGGGTGAGAAATCCCTGTACCCCTAAGATATAGTGGTTTTTTTTTATTTACAGGGTCCTATACCCCGTAAAATATGGGAGTTTTCTTTGTAGGGTTCCTACACTTAGGGCATGGTTCTGATTAATAAGTTAATCATTGTTTTGAATTTAATCATTACTTAATCAAAAAAAAAATTTAGGAAATGATGGGAAATAATTAATTTTCCTCATAATTTCAGCAGCATTTTGCCTTAAATTTTGTTATGTATCATTTGAATTTGGCACCTTTTTGCATGTATAAACTGTCTAATCCGCCCATGCCTGATTTCTTGAACTGAAGCAAACTAAATGTTTGAGCAAAATGTTTTCTTTGATCTTATCTCGCGCAACAGAAACAATAAAGCTTTCTTATTCTCTTCAGAAGTATTTAATTTTTAATCATTTTTAATCAGTTAATAATTGATTAATCAGAAAATTTCATCATTCATCACTTTTTCCTAAAAATGATTAATTAACCATCCAAGGGACATATTTGTCCCAACGGAAATAATATAAATTGTACAATGATGCAACGTTTCTACAAATACGTTTACATGTTTACAGTATATAGGTATCGCTTAGTTGTCGGAAAAGGAACCCAAAATGGGTCATTTAAGTGGCTATAGTTAGTTACTAACATATCTAATTTTGAATAACAATAAAACTTAAACTTTTTAGTTCAAAGAAACTTATACCAATCGTCAAAGGGTTGATAATGCGGATCAAAGTTCCTACAGCATTAAAGAACGTATTATAAGCGGTACATGGGTGTATGAACGTCGAAACACAAGTGATACAACAGTTACCATAAAGAATAAGTTCAATGAAGGACTTAACAAAATGGCGTTGTTTCATTGGAAAAAAAAAACCCTCTTCGACAGTGGTACCATTAAAGATTTACTGCATACTGGTAAAACACCAACCCGACAAGAAACGTGTGCTGCAGTTAGAGAATCGATAAATCGCTCACCTTTGAAATCAACAAGGAAGAAATCTTCAGAGCTTGGCATCCCAAGATCGATGAGGAGATACCATATGAAAAAAAAATTTTACATTAGGCCGTGGCGTCTTAATTTTGTCAATGAATTGACTAATCATGATAGAGTAACAGGAAAACGTGTTGCGAAGAAATGCTCCGCATCTTCACAACAAATCCTTCCCGAGGAAAGGTTTTTTTTCAGCGATGAATGCGCTATTTATCGCAGTAGCCGGTCACGAGACATCTTCATTTGGTCGAAAAAAAAATCCTTCATTACGTTGAAGAAATTGAACACAACCATCCGTGTGTCGTGATGTGGGCAGCATTAAATTTCCGCTATGTGGTTGGTCCATACTTTTTTGATGGCACTGTCGATCAAACTTCTTATCTGGCCATGTTGCAAAACTGGTTCAAACCAAATCTTGAACTTGACGTAAGACATAATGCATGGTTGCAGCAAGACGGAGCGCGGGTTCACTACGCTCATTACGCACTAACAATTAGGGACTTTTTGAATGAGGCATTCCCAGGGAGGTGGATCGGTCGCGGGTCTGCGACATCTCCAGCACCATTGACGTGGCGTGCAAGGAGCTCTGACCTCAGCACTTGCGACAATTCTCTCTCGGGATACATCAGAGAGAGTGACAAAACAACGTTACTAGACGAATGAGGAAGTGAAAAAAGGTGTTAGTACTTCATTTGCAACAATCACACGGCAGATGCTGCGAAAAATGTCACACAGGACATGTCACACAGGCATTCTGGATTCTTAATAACTGAGGGGTATAGGGACTTCTCGCCCACCCTGTATATATATAATTCTTTGTGTTCATGTTTACATTACGTACTGCATGAAAACTTAAATACATTAAACACCTGCATGCTGCAGAGAGTCGACATTCGAGATGACAGTGCATTCTGCACCCACATAGAGCAAGAAGTAATGCGCAATAACTTGCCATGACGTGGAATTTCGGTATGAAATACAAGTAAAAGATGTTCTCATACTCTTGTAATCCTTTGCATTTGCTTGAGAAACTTCCGTCATTTCTGGCTGTTTCTATTAACGTGTGTGCGTGCGTGCGTGCGTGTTTTTTCAGAGGCTGAATCACTGTGTATGCTGGTGTGATTATACACACACACACACACACTGCTTTTGCTAGATTGCCATTCATACTATGTTTACAGTCTAAATAATTATTAGTTATATATATATATATATATATATATATATATATATATATATATAATATATACAAACAGCTGCTGCGCGCACATGCACACACGCACGCGCGCACACCTTAATAAAGCCTAAAATGAAATTCGATAAACTTGCATACAAATATTTATAACAACTTTTATCATTGTATAAGACCACTTGACCTGACTTTCCCCTTCATAACCTGATCTTCTCTGTCATACTTCAGTAAAATATGGTCTTAATATAGCTTCACTTTGATGTTAATATGTGAATTATTCATCGTTCGACAACATGAATAATCCATTTCATCTGAACTGTAGCAAAATTATATCTTATGAATTATATCCAGTGCGTGTAATAAATTTTTGGTATTTGTAAGGTAAATTTGTGTATGTATTTATTGGGTAATATTTACATTTTAATTTTGAAATTATATATGTATACAGACAACTCGCAAATCGTCGCACTAATGGGTCGGTCGATGCGTAGGACGAAGCGAAAAGTGCGATGATACGGAGGTCCATTACAATATAGAATACTGTGCAGTGTACTTACCTTAATACCTGACATGTAAATCAATTAAGGTGTATATAATTGTGACGAGATTTTATGTAATGGTTTGACTCATGCGATGACCATCCAAAATCTCAAAAAGATGGGGAAAACGCGAAGGCAATGATACAATGATGCGGAGATGATGTACAGTTCCCGCATATGTAATGTTCCTCGTCTCACAGGCGACTCCGTACATGTGGCAACGCCGCAGTGTTAGTTAAGGTACCCCAACTGGGGGAAGGTGGGGTCCGCACCGCGCGCCGATAACACACAGCTGTGTCGGCAAACTTGTAGCGAAGTTCAGGGAAACGGGATCCATAGGAGATAAACCACGCAGTGGACCTCCGAGGACATCCCCCGACGAACGATGAGACAGTCGCTACCATCCTCGCTCATTTCACAAACAGTCCCCAAAAGTATCTTCGACGTTTTTATTGCCGTTTTTATCATTTTGCCCGATGGTTTCATTAGAGCTTAGGGGACACCCTGTGTATGTATATATATATATCATGTGGATTCGTAAGTTAGTAAAGGCTTAAAGTTGCACACAAACAGCTTTATTAGTATTGTTACATAATGATTTAATATAGGGTGTCCCAAAAAACACTATATACTCTTTATAGCATCATATTTTATAATTTAAAAAACCAAACAATATATTATAGTAATTGCCAATGAAAGGTAAATTAGTAATCTAAGTGATCAAAATGTTATAGCGAGTTGTTTGCATATAAAATTTAATTAACTACGCCAAGTGCTCAAAATGTTCTCCGGCGGCATGAATGCACTTTTGAATGCGTCGACTAACTGATTCACAGACATGGACTAATGTGGATGCTGTGATGGTCTCGCACTTTTCCCTAATTGCATCCTTAAGGTGTTCGAGTGTTGCGGGTTTTGTACCATAAACTGCATCCTTCAGGTAGCCCCACAAGTAAAAATCAAGTGGAGTCAAGTCCGGTGAACGTGGAGGGATACTCAACGCTTCCTCTTCGTCCTATCCAACGGTTAGGCAACGTTTTATCGAGGTACCTTCTGACATCACAATGATAATAAGGGGGGGCTCCATCTTGTTGAAAGTAAAAGTCATCGTTTCCAAACAACTTCCGAACTGCAGGTATAATTTCTGTCCGCAGCATGTCGAGATATGCGGCACCGGTAACTGTCCCATTAAAGAAAAATGGTCCAACCAAACCCCTGGATGATAAACCACACCATGCTGTTAATCCTGGTAAATTAACATGTTTATCCACATAAACGTGTGGATTATCAAGTGACCAGTACCTGCAGTTGTGTCGATTTACTGTGCCATTCAGCTTGAAGGTAGCTTCATCAGACCGGAGAACATTTTGAGCACTCGGCGTAGTTAATTAAATTTTATATGCAAACAACTCGCTATAACATTTTGATCACTTAGATTACTAATTTACCTTTCATTGGCAATTGCTATAACAATATATTGCTTGGTTTTTTTTAAATTATAAAATATATGATGCTATAAAGAGTATATAGTTTTTTGGGACACCCTGTATACGCGAGACTGGTGGGTGGGGAAGGGGAATGAGGGAGTGTGGAGGATGGTTGTGTAATGTCTATTTTTGGCTCAAATTCACTCGTATATAAAAAGTTGTATTGTGGTATCTGTTCATATAGACTTAGAGTAATCATAATGGAACCTTATTACTGTATAAGACTAGTAAACTTGGAGTTCAACGCTGTTCACGATCGTTTATCTTTATGAACACAAACATTACATTACACCGTGTAACACAAAATTTGTCCATGAGTTAAAACTATTATTTTCTGATTTTTTAGGGCATAAATAAGTAAAAATGAGCAGTCACCAAGTTCAGACTTCAGTTCTGAGTTCATGAGATCGATTTATTGATTTTTTGCCATTTTTGCTTATTAATTTAAGGGTTTTTCACACTATCTGCTTTTAAATCAAATGAATCCTGTTAAATATAATTTTAATTGATGTTAACACGATTATTATGATAAATCAATGATGAAAAATGAAGTTCTCCAGGCCCCATCTTTAGAAATGAAAATAAAAAGAAGGAAACGAGTAGGGAATAATTATGTATTATAATATGTTAATACACAGACAGTGATACAGTGCAGTGATGCAGAGCGTTGATAAAGAGTATTGCTACGGTGAATTGATACAGAATTGATACAAAAATTCTAGCGTTATAGTTTAATCAAAAAGAAGTTTGTCTACGAGATTGGCGATTGTATTTCAGTTCACTCTCACGCAAAAGGTTCCAGATATAGTACCCCATCATACTTTCATTGTACTGTCCCTTGTAGCGTTCCTCGAAAGAGCTGACATCCTGGTGAAATCTTTCACCTTGTTCTTCTGAGTAGTCTCCCATGTTTTCTTTGAACTCATCAAGGTGGGCGTGTAGTACGTGCAGTTTCAGCGACATCCGGCAGCCCATGCTCCGGTACGTGTCCACAAGTTCGCCAACGATTTCCCTGTAGTTCTCTGCCTTGTGGTTTCCGAGGAAACCTTTGACTAGAGAAACGAAGCTTGTCCAAGCTGCCCGCTCAACCTCAGACAGCTTCTCAGGAAAGCTGTCGGAGTCAATAAGTCGCTTCACCTGAGGGCCCACAAATACTCCTGCTTTGATCTTCGCCTCCGACAACTTCGGGAACAGCTCCTGGATGTGCTTCAAGGCCTCACCCTCTGGATCCAGCTGTTTAACAAACTGCTTAATGATGCCCAATTTGATGTGCAGGGGTGGCATCAGCACTTTCGTTGGCTCCACCAGCGGCTCTTGCTTCACGTTATGGGCCCCAACCTCATAGCCGGTCCTGAGGGGCCAGTTCCTCTTCTCGTAGTGAAGGGCTGTATTTCGGCTATCCCAGAGGCACAGATAGCAAGGGAACTTGGTGAAGCCTCCCTGAAGCCCCATCAAGAAGGCCACCATCTTGAAATCGCCAATGACCTCCCAGCTGAATTGGTCGTACTTCAGTGCACTCAGCAGGATTTTGACGTTCTGGTACTCTTCTTTCATGTGCACTGAATTAGCCAGAGGAATCGAGGGCCACTGATTTGTGTTGTGCAGTAAAACAGCCTTGAGGCTTTTAGATGAACTGTCGATGAAGAGCCGCCAGTCAGAGGTGTTGCAGGGAATGCCCACAGCGTCGAAGAGTCCTCTGATGTCATGGCAGTAGCACAACCCATCTCTAAGAGTGAAGAACACTGAAAAGCCGCGATGCCGCTTCCTCTGGGAAGTGCAGTAATTCGAACGCTGTCGTCCAGTAAGTCCCACTGCTTCAGTCTGGAAATGAGCAGCTCGGCGTTGGACTTTGTCAAGGCCATTTCCCTGATGAGGTCGTTGATGTCCTCTTGGTTGGGGTAGTAGGGGCACCTTTCACCGGCCACCCGGCGTCGACGGCGCGCAGCAGATGACGCACCTTGCTCCTCCTCGGAATCATCATAGCTTGCTTCTTCTGCTGGACAAGATTGATCTCTCAAGGGAGGCTGTGGCACAGGTGGGTCCGTCGCGTTATGGGGAACAGGTGCAATAGATGACGGAATGTCAGCGTACTCAATGGGAGGCGCATTCTTCCCCTTTCTTCGTTTTGTTGGGTCCACCATACAGAAATAGCAGTCCGTGAGATGGTCTGAGGGCTCACGCCAGACACGGGGGATAGCGAAACGCATTGCCCTCTTCTCTCCTCTAAACCAACCTTCAAGAGTGCGGCGGCAGTAGTCACAGATGACATGTGGTGCCCAGCGTTTGTCTTGGTCACCGACTGGCATTCCGAAGTAGGCATGATAGGCTTCCTTTGCACGGGTGCAACTGTCCAAGCAGTGTTTTTTAGCCGTCTTTGCGAAGAACTCGCCGCACACGTAGCAGAAGGAATCCGCTGGGTATTTGCAACCACGAGCAGCCATAACAGTAACTTCGTCACACGTCACACGTCTGAAAAAGTAAAAATAATGGATTAATTTAACCCTATATGGACATAATTCTTATTTTTGTCTTAAAATTTTTTTTACCTATATTAAATATTCATTTAGAGTACTTTGAACATAAATATGTGATTTTTAATGTA
Organism: Bathynomus jamesi; assembly: GCA_023014485.1. Classification (NCBI taxonomy): domain Eukaryota; kingdom Metazoa; phylum Arthropoda; class Malacostraca; order Isopoda; family Cirolanidae; genus Bathynomus; species Bathynomus jamesi. The sequence goes on along the minus strand of JAJOZX010006005.1, from coordinate 178,755 downwards.
ATATATATATAAATAATATATATATATAATATATATAATAATATATAAATATATATAATGTAATATATATAATACAAATTGGACAACCTTATACCCCTGGCAAAGAAGGCATGGATGTCAGAGCCATCAATATTGTTACGTTTCAATAAAATATTCTAGTGCTCAGTTTATCAGAATTGTTTTATATTACTTCAGCCACTCTAACAACATATATTGAGCAATAAAAAATTATTCAACTTACCTTTAATCAAATAAAGTGATAAAAATAAAAAACGAACTGCGTAACCATACACTTTTACTTCTACTGACGCACTAACTTATTTTTTTCATTAAAGCTCGGTTTTCTGCAGTAGGAGTTGCCAATTCGTGATATAAACTCCTTGAACCGTTACAAATTTGACGATATCGTCATTTAAGTTAAAATGTACTTGTTTCGGTAAATATATAGTAAATTTTGAAGCGTTTATCTGTCGCAGATGTCCATATAGGGTTAAAAAATAATAATATTCTTATTTCAACAAAATCGATGGGATCTTTTCCATTTTATGGGAACCACCATTTTTTTAAAAATAAATACATGGTTTTACAGCATTTTTTATGCTGATTCCAAATATATTATTCTTTTTCAGGAGAAATAAAAAATAAGAAAGTTATAGTCAATAAACTTTTATTATTTATATGATATGCCACGATGACGTCATTTGTACGATAACGTCATCGTAAGCTCAGTTAGGGCCTAATAGCCTATTTCTAATAGTGTGAAACTATAATTTCATTAATGTATTGTTGGTCTCAAGAGTATACAACGATCAAATTTTGCGAAAAGGAATTCGGCATCTCCCATGGAACAATCGTGGATTATAACAATTACTTTAGAGAGGTAATTAAGTTTTAAACAATTAACCTAACTAACCTAACCTAACTAACCTAACCTAACCAACCTAACCTAACCTAACCTAAACTATGCAATATGAGAAAATAAAGAAATATCGTATAAATAATAAAATATTAATGACTATAACTTTCTTATTTTGTATTTCTCCTGCAAAAGAATAATATATTTGGAATCAGCATAAAAAAATGCTTCAGAACAATATATTTATTTAAAAAAATGGTGGTTCCCATAAAATGGAAAAGACCCAATCGATGTACTGACAACAAACCCGAAGTTTAAAATCACTGACAGCTTTTTTCCAGTGATTTGAAGCATAATGAATCAGAAAATAAAGGTTATTGCCCAGAAACGAAGAAAAATTTTTTAGGGGCCATTCAAGAATTACGTAACGCCATTTTTGCTAGAACTTGACACCCCAGGTCCCCCAGGAACGTTCTGTAACGCTAGGCCAGGCACCCCCTAAGATGTTATGTAACACTTCCCACACGTTACGGAACGTTACAGGGGGGGGGGGGGTCTCAGGTTTTAGCAAAAATAACGTTATGTAATTTTTGAACGTCGCCTTACCTGTATGTCAATGTTATATGTTGTTGGTCTCGGTTGTCCACCCTCTCCCCCCACCTTCCCCCAGTTGGGGTACCTTGACTATCGCTGCGGCGTTGCCACATGTCCGGAGTCGCCTGTGAGGCGACGAACATTACATATGCGGGCAACTGTACAATGATTTGGAGATCATATGTACAGTATATAGAGGTGGTTAATGCGAAGTGGATGTGTGACCGCACGCGAGTGTCTCTCTCTCTCATATATATATATATATATATATATACAGTAGTGTACTTAGCATTTTTCCGCCTCTAGGTAGGGGTTAAAGTGCCTTATAGTTAGTTGTACCATTTCATATCGCTAGTTTGCTATTGGAGGCTGCTGTTCTTTTTTTATTTTAAAACTTATTTGTGAATCCATTTAATTTGTAGTGCTTATAACTTATATTCTTTTTGTTTTCTTTGCTCACTTTGTTGAAATACGACAAAATTTGCCGCCCTAGGCAGGTGCTTACTCTGCCTATACATAAATACGCTTCTCTATATACGAGTGTGTATGTATATATATATATATATATATCATATTAGGGTGGAAGTTAAGTTATATCTGAAGAAATAGAGAGATTTATCGATACAGCAATTCATAAATTCTGATATTAATTCGCAAAATTAAAGAGAATAATTTTAGTAAATTTTTCACTGTTGAAGTAATAATATTTATCGTTATTTTTTGAAGGTAAAAAGAATTATCGCTTCTCCAAATCCTGTTTTCGACGCTGAAGTTAAAAAGGTAAGACAATTTTGTTTTTATAAACCAGGTAAATTTAATATATACGATGAATTTTGAAAGCAATTCTCTCATTCGTAAAATTCCCTAAATGAGGCGGGATGCTGCAGAGGGGTCGAACACAGGTCGACTCTGAACAACTCTCCAAACCCAACCGAAGTAACCAAGGTAAGTGTGTATATATAAAATATATTATATATATATATGTGATGCAAACCCACAGGGAAAAGAAAATTATTCCAAGGCCTTTGGTGTATTCAGAAGTACACTTTGTCAGGTACGTACGAAGTACTTCTGAATACACGAAAGGCCTTGGAATCATTTTTCTTTTTCCCTGTGGGTTTGCATCATTCATTCATTCATTCATTTCGCGTGTTTAATTGTGAAATTTATCCCATATATATATATATAAATTTTTTCATTGAAAAAGTTTAATTCTTACGTTTCCTAACTTTTCTTACACCCTGTATATATAACGTTGATATGCAAGTTTAGGAACAGGTCAACTATATAAATTTATAAAAATATCATTGTGTGGATTACAGTCGTATCTATAAACCTGTATAGGGTAGCTTAGTAGTACTAATATGCCAGGATGTTAATTTGAAAATTTTGGGTTCGAGCTCGGCTCGGACTTCCGATTACAGTGATTTAGGGTCTCCCCTCGGTCTTCCTTGATGGGGTATTAGTGATTCGGGTCCCACGACAAACTGTATAGGTTCCCTCCGTCACGTGACCTTTGCCATTACGAAGAAAAGTTGTTGAACAGTTCCCAAACATTATTATTCTACTGGGTGCCTATAAAGTCCAGCATCATCATAGAACTAAAACAAATTATACTCAATAAACTTTGCTTATGATGCTAGGCTTTGTAGACACTCTTTAGAATAACAACATTATCTGGGATTATTTAACCTCTTTCTTAACAAGTAAGATCGTATGACGTCGGGAACCTGAAGCTTTACGTGGAATTCGAATCATTACCCCAGGAGGAGGTTTCTCAGGGTATATTTCCTTTCATATTGCACCGAAAACGACCTTCCCTATATCAATTATCAATTATTTATTATTTTAAACTGAAGTAATTTTCGTTATATAAATATACAGGGTGAGCAAAAATTAACTTTCCAAAATTCAATTGAAATTGTAAAGATAATTTATGGACACCCTGTATTTTTTTTAATAATCAAAATTCGCAAAAATTAAACCCAAATATATCTAACTTGTTTAAATAAAGTAAAAGAAAAATAAATTAGTTTAAATTCATTTACGATTTTAAAAACAAAATAGAAGAAAAAAAAATCGTAGGCGGAGGAAGCGTGTTGGGGGAGAGGGGGAGATCGTAGGGGGGAGGTAATAAATTGCGACAAAAGGAACTTTGAGCTTTTTTTTTATTTTTAATTAATCTTAAACTTTATGATCAGATGGCGTAGTCGTAACCCTTAATGAGATATCACTCGCACAAAATGGGAAGTTTCTCGATATATATATATATATATATATATATATATATATATATATATATATAATGAAAATAACGCACTATTGCGACGAAGTATGACGAAGGACCAATTGTGTATACAAACTCTGTTCTTTGTTTATACGGTCACTACCAATTGACAAGAGCTCGCGATGAGCCGAAACTGTATTGGTGTTAAAGAAATAAAAATTTAGGTCTTCCTGAAAAGTGGTTTCCTTCTTATATATATATATATATATATATATATATATATATATATATATAATTATATACTGTATATGTATATATATATATATTGTGTGTGTGTGTGAAATATTAAAACTGTTGAAGATTTAAAAAGACTACATTTCGCGTAAAATATCTTCGACACCTTCCCAAGTCAACTAAAAAAATAAGGTTTGATTAACTGAAGTTAAGGTTAAATTAAAGTTAAATTTGTCTTGCCTTGTTACGGCGATAAAATTAAACCAAAATGAAAATCCTTCTGCACGATAAATGAAAAACTTAAATATACAAAATCAGTAGCCAGCCAGATGCACGGTAACAAGAATAATAGAAAATGGGAAAAACGCGAGAGAAACTTAAAAAGATCGAATAATTTTAACATATTGTACAGGGGCCTAATTAGGGTAAAAAAGTTGTGGGAGCGGGGGAACGAACGCGCTCCTATTGTTAGAAACACTCATTACACTGGCCAACAAAATGAAACTTTTTTTTCTCATCACAAACATGATCACACTTTTCTTAATGCATTTTTCGCGCTGATTCCGAATCTGGTTTTATTTTTTTTTCTAGCACGTATAGTTATATAGATATACTGGTTTTCATATTTTTAAGTTTTTGATATTGCTATAAGAAAATTTATGGATGTATAGATCACACTTAGGAATGCTAAACAACAAATACATCATATACTTTATTCAATGTACTTATAAATAAAGAATATATATACATTATTTTATTAAAAGCGCTGTGAGTGTGATTTCCTTTTGTAAATTTGGCCTGGATTGTCACGATACAGCATCCAACAATGGTCCGCCATCATGCTTTCATTCCAATATCCTTGGTAGCGCTTCTCCATCATCTGAATATCTTGATGGAAGCGCTCTCCTTGCTCGTCACTCACTGCACCAAGGTTTTCAGGAAAGAAATCTAAGTGGAAATGCAGGAAGTGAATTTTTAACGACATTCGACACTCCATTTCTTTGAAGGCATCAAGGAGGTTCTTGACTCCATCTTTATACGCAGGTGACTTGTTGTTTCCAAGAAAGTTTTCACATATCCATTTGAACGCCAGCCAAGCCTTCAATTCCAGCGGACTTAGGACTTTTTCAAATTCAGTGTCATTCAAAACCTCCCTTATTTGTGGCTCAACAAAAATTCCTTCCTTCAATTTTGCTGCAGTAACCTTCGGAAATTTCCTTGAAAGGTATTGGAACCCTTCAGAATTGACTTTACCCATTGCTTTAACAAAATTCTTCATTAAACCAAGTTTAATAAGTCTCTAACAAGATCATTCAACTGTCCTTGGGTTAACTTTTTAGGCTCTAAATGTCTACCTTCAAAAGTGTACTCTGGTTCTGTAGATGGTCCGGAAACGCCAGTTGCACCTTCATCACTTTCCATGTCATCTATAATAGAATCTAGCCTATCACTTGGGGGAATTGGAATGGGCAATGTTTCATCATGTTTTACTGGTCTACGTGCTGAATCCAAGTTTGGATATACAATCTGGTGTTTGTTCTTGGCAGAAAACCCCATTAAGTTCACACTACAAAAATAACAGTCTTCATGATGATCTCTCGGCTCCCTCCATATCATGGGTATGGCAAATGGCATTGAAGCTTTCTTTTTGTTAAGCCAATCACGTAATCCATTTGAACAGCCAGAACAGATTTGATGTGGCGCCCATGGTTTATCTTGGTCACCTAGATGGCAACCAAAGTATAGCTTGTATATTTTCTTAATGTCGGTTGTAATACTTCGTCGCTGTGTTTTAGTTGTCAACTGGCCGCATACGAAACAGAACTTGTCGGGGTCATTCTTACATTGTCGAGGCATGTTGACTGATCTGAGCAAACTATAAATTCAAAAAAAATGTACACCAACTTGACACAACAAGTTCTTGGACTGGACTGATCTTTTGACACACAAAGCACGGCGTTGTTGCCTGAATCACAATGCTGCTAGACGTAAAAGCTCACACCTGAAATACATAAGATGTATAATTAAGATAATTGAAATAAATAAGATGAATAAACTAAAAAAACACAATAAAATAAACACAATCAAATGTTGAAATATTAGTATTTTGCCTATTTAAAATGGTTAAATCTGTGTAGTTATATATATATGCCTTCATCTTGAAAACTATACGTGCTAGAAAAAATCTGAATGCAGTTTTGGAATCAGCGTGAAAAATGCTATCCAGCCACCACAAATTTTACTCTGATGAAAAATCTTTGTTCACCAGTGTTATCTATGGGAGTAATTATAAAATTTGGGGGGGGGACAACATTTATAATTACTCTCATAGATAATGAGTGCTTCTAACAATAGGATTGTGTTCGTCCCCTCCCCCCAACCTTTTTTACTCCTGTTACAGCCCTGAAAAAAAAGATAGGTTAAAGTTAGGAGTGAATTAAATCAATAAAACTATATTGCCTCCGTCCAATTAATGCGGTGCTCATTTTCAGAAAGGTGTCGAAAAGGGCATTTGTTTACAGACTGGACTTGTGCCAATGGTATATTCGTGTTACCCCAAACTAAATTCCAAAGATTTTGAAGTTTCAGTCGAGGCAACGCACCTTATACCAACCCCGACCCCCACCTCTTCGTTATTATTAATTAATGGGAAATAATCTTTTGTAGGGGTGTTACTTAAATTAGGGGTTCCCAACCTTTTAAAGTCGACGTATCACTTAAGAATCATACGAGTGGACTGTTGTGTTCATTGTAGAATTTTCAGCCCTATCTAAAATGTCGCATATATATTTTAATAATAATAATAATAACTGTCGACATTTGTACCGAATCAAAATCGAATTTGTCTTATCCTTGCGTGTTATCGTAATATCATTTGAAGTCAAACTTGACAGCAAATTCAAGAACATGCAAACTGGTTGTCAGTAAAACTAATATTACATTTCAACTTTGTTTTAAACAAATTTACATTCACAATATTTTTTATATCGGCATGTAAGTCATTCCATAGTTTCAATCCAATGAAAATGGGTAGTTTTTGAGATTAAGACAATCTAAATTGAGGTATAACGAGCTTTGATCTATTACTGGTCTGATACGAGTGGATTTCTTGATGGGTTACAAAATATCTATTTACCCATTGCAAATTAATGATTTTGTTCTCACACTTGTAAATAAAAATAAAATGTGCCAGTTTGGTTATATCGTTGAGCTTTAGTAGGTTTAGCTCTTTAAATAATGCACTAGAGTGATCAAGGAAATCAGCATCAGATAATAATGTTATTGCTCGTTTTTGGATGACAAAGATACCATTTAATGCGCTGTTAGCGGAGTTTCCCCAAACAAGGGTGCAGTATGTTATATAAGGAAGAACAAGAGTATGATAAAGAGTCAATAAAACTTGTTTAGGGACTACATTTCTAAGTTTAAACATTATAGCAACGCTCCTCGAAATCTTTTTCGCGATATAATTTACATGATCACTCCATTGCAAATTCTTATCTAACTATGATAATAAAAACCCACTCTAATAGATTGAGTTTATTTCCACAACAGTTTCGATGCCCACTGGCATCCTCTTCGGGTGGATACAGAAAAACGAATGAACCAAAAACAAGAGGGAAAACAGTCCAGTGACCATTAAGAAATTCGCACCTAGGTTAGATCCCGTTCTCCGACACTGGAAGGGTATTTTTATTAAAGGGACCCGCTTATAAGTACATTCGCACACATTCGCACAAATTAAAACTATCTTCTTGTTCTATACATAAAGATTGTATTATTTTTTTTACATAATTATTACATTTATTATTAAATTTATTACATTTAATATTGCATTATTATTTATTACAGAAATTATAAATTTATTATTACATTGTTGTTTATTATACAGAAATTATAAACTGAAAAACGAATGAAAAAGGCGAGAAGGAAACAATCCCGAGACCATTAAGAAATTCGCACATAGGCTAGATCCCGTTCCCCCAACCCCAGAAGGGCATTTTTATTAAAGGGTCCGGCTTATAAGTAAATTCGCACAAATTAAAACTATCTTCTTGTTCTATACATAAAGATTCTATTATTTTGACATAATTACTGCATTTATTATTGCATTTACATTTACTATTATTACCTTTACACTAATTATTACATTTATTTTATTACCTTTATTATTACATTTATTGCATTTATATTTATTTCCACATTTATTACTTCCATTATTACATTTACATTTACGTTTATTATTCCATTTACATTTTACCGAGAAAAAAAAAACGAATGAACCAAAAGCGAGTAAGGAAACAATCCAGAGACCTTTAAGAAACCAAGAACGGGTTCTAACCTAAGTGTGAATTTCTTAAAGGTCTCTGGATTGTTTCCTTACTCGCTTTTGGTTCATTCGTTTTTGTTTATTTTCTTGGTAAAATGCAAATGGAATAATAAACGTAAATGTAATAATGGAAGTAATAAATGTGGAAATAAATATAAATGCAATAAATGTAATAATAAAGGTAATAAATAAATGTAATAATTAGTGTAAAGGTAATAATAATAAATGTAAATGCAATAATAAATGCTGTAATTATGTCAAAATAATAGAATCTTTATGTATAGAACAAGAAGATAGTTTTAATTTGTGCGAATGTACTTATAAGCGGGTCCCTTTAATAAAAATGCCTTTCCAGTGTCGGGAGAACGGGATCTAACCTAGGTACGAATTTCTTAATGGTCCCTGGACTGTTTTCCCTCTTGTTTTTGGTTCATTCGTTTTTCTGTATCCACCCGAAGAGGATGCCAGTGGACATCGAAACTGTTGTGGAAATAAACTCTGTCTATTAGTGGGTTTTTATCATCATATTTTGACCTTCACGTAGAAAAAAAGTGAATTTTTTTGCATTTCTTATCTAACATTACACCAAGAAATTTTGTTACAGTACGCTCCTTTATGGCGATTTCATTAACATAAGTTCATCAAGATATACATTTCTTTTATTAGTAAAAATCATGAAATTTGTTTTAATGGTATTTAGGAAGAGTTTGTTGGTGGTCAACCATTTCATTACACTGATGAATTCTGAATGAAATATATTCTTAGCTGTATTAACATCTTTGCAAGAAAAAGATACAGTTGTATCATCTGTAAACTTCGCTTAAGGAAAATGACTTTACTCACTCAGATATATGTATATATATTTTTTTGTGCAGAAAGAAGGGGCCAAGGGTGAGCGCTAGCAAAAACGAGAGAGAAAATCAAGTCCAAGGTTTTCGAGATGCCTAAACATTCTGCGTCTGAAAGATTGGAAGTCATAGACACGGAAAAAGATGGAGATTGTTACAGAGTTGACCGGTTCAGTAAATGAAAGATCGAAAATAATGACTAGCCCTTGCGTTAGAGAGTTGGACAGAAAAGAGATGAGAATGTGTCGAGAGACTGGCACTGCGTGCTCTTCTTAAAAGAGGAAACGTGCAGCTACAGAGTTCAAAAGAGCAGTGTCCATTATAATAGCGATAGTGAAGAGAGAGTGAAGCAACTTGTTACTAGTTACCAACTGCTGTTTCAGAAAAATGTATCTAGTTAGTTCAAAAGTTACTTTCAATAATTTTCCTGGTTTTACCCAACATCTGATCCTGATAAAAGTACTTTCCTTGATAAGTGATACATGCCAAGATTGTTCATTTGTTTCAAATTAATTGCGATTTAACAAATAAACAGGATGATTTTATGGATCACCTGAAGATCAGGGCCTCCATGTATTCTTGTTTTTTGCTTTACAGTACCAAATATAATAACAAATTAAACTCAATGCCCGGTTAGGTCAACTGTACGCCCTTGCCGATTGGTTAGGTTAAGTCGTGATATTCTCGTTAGTTTTAACGAAGATATCATTTGGTAATTGAGGCTGGAGGCCCTGATTTTCAGGTGATCCGATTTTATCATATTAGCATTAGATATACTGTATTGTTAATAAACTTGCACTGTGCACAATATGGACATCGACGAAGGTTTCTGAATAAAAGTAGCAACTAACTTTTGGCTTCACAGAAAAAAGTAACCAGTACAAGTTACAAATATTCATAATTTTTTTTGTAACTAGTTAGTTACTCAGCAGGAAAATGTAACTAGTTACTATTACAGCTACTCAAAAAAGTAACGAACATTGAGTAACTCGTTACTTGTAACTAGTTAAGTCACACTACTGTGTATATATTTATATACACAGTAGTGTGTGTGTGTGTGTATATATATATATTATATATACACTACTGTGTATGTACTTATGTATTTATTTATTTATTTATTTATCATGCCTCAAGGAAAATGAGTCACCTTGCATGTAAACGCGAGCAAATGCATAGAAACGACAAAGAAAATGAAAGAAAAACATATTTTGTCGTAAATGAATTAAGGCCTTTTTTTAACAGATAATTTTTAACATAACAAACATTTTATTCTTTGAAATTTAAGTTTTACAATAAAAAACAACTAAAAACATCACCTTGCTTACAAGCAACACAAAAGAACACCAGATAATTCCACATCAACATTCCACACACTCACAGGACCAAAATACTTGGTCACATACAACACATCATTATCTTTTGCAAACCACATTCAGGACATTAAAAACAAATGTACGTCAAGACTTAACACTCTTAGGGTACTAACAGGCACAAACTTTGGACACAGCAGGAAACAACAACACTCATACAAACAATATATTCGCTCAGTTATGGACTATGCTAGCCCATGCTGGGCACCCATTATCTCAAACACACACATGAACACCTTACAGACAATACAAAACAACGCACTTCGTATCATTACAGGATGCACTCAAACAACACCAATAGAACACCTGCACACACAAACAAAAATACTGAAAGTTAGGGAACATTTAGACAGGAGGGGAACACAATTCATGGCAGCAGTGACAACTAACCCACAACACCCTTGCCACTACATGTACAATCAGGTTCTAGGAAATTTCGCCGCAAACATTTTCGCCGTAGGAAAATTCGCCGTAAACATTTTCGCCGTAAACATTTTCGCCGTAAACATTTTCGCCGTAAGACAAATTCGCCGTAAGGACATTTCGCCGTAAAAATTTTTAAAAATAATCAATGGATGATTATTTAAGAAATTTATTTAACCAAACTATCACGACTTAACCTAACCAATCGTCAATGCCGTACAGTGAGTTTCAAAGTAAGATAAGGAATTTATTTAAGAAATTTATTTAACCAAACTATCACGACTTAACCTAACCAATCGTCAATGCCGTACAGTATAAAGAATTTTAATTGTGGTAGACTGCTCGAAGCTAGGTAGACCGCACACTTAACCATCACCGGCTATTATAAGGGTTCAGTTAAACTTTTTTTTTAATTTTAATTTTATTTTATTTACGGCGAAATGTCCTTACGGCGAATTTGTCTTACGGCGAAAATGTTTACGGCGAAAATGTTTACGGCGAATTTTCCGGTCACGGTACAATCATGCACCAACACCTCGCACCATTAAGGTAACACCAGAGAGACATTATAACCAAATACTCCATTCTATACCACGCCCCACAGACATCACAGTACAGAAAACACATACACACACACACCTAACCCACAAAGCAGTGACACGACTCGGTCCGAATACGGTCCTAGGTGCGAAGCCGCCACCCATTAACAGGTCAGAGATCAGCCTGAGCAGATCGGATCGAGTTAACTTAGCACGATTCCGATGTGGACATCACCCCAACTTACGGACATATAAACACAGACTAGACAACTCCATAGACGACACCTGCCACCTGTGCCAGGACACACCACAAACAATTGAACACATTATGACACTGTACCGCTCTAGCACAACAACGAACACAACACAACATCACTAGTGCGCTGAACCTCTGGTCCACTCCGGAGAGGGCGATCGGTTACCTGTGTGCCGCCAGCTTGCTCGATCAGGGTGGGCTGATCGGCTAAACAACAAAAACAACTAAAATTGCTTCGATTTTAGACGAACAAATTACTGACTTTAAAATTATGAAGCTCAGTTTTATTGAAACTGAACTAAATAAATGACGTTACTTCAAAATAAACTTTGTTTAAATCAAACGGGCATAATTATATTTACTTGGAACTAATTATTTTCAAATTTCCCACATGAAGTGAAGCCCAATTACGAGTAAATATAACCTTATTAATGCGTGTTTAATGTAAACAAAATTTAGTCTCGAGTAACATAATTTATTTCGCTCAGTTTTAACAAAACATACGGACCTTTTCCAGTTTGTGTACCGTTTTTTCATATAATTTATTTTTGAGAATATTTTTGTTAAAACTAACGAAAATATCACGACTTAACCTAACCAATTATCAAGGGCGTACAGTTGATCTATTATTAATTATAACATTGTTTGTTTCTGGAATAGTATTTACTATTTACTAATAGATCAACTGTACGCTCTTGATAATTGGTTAGGTTAAGTCGTGATATTTTCGTTAGTTTTAACAAAAATATTCTCAAAAATAAATTATATGAAAAACGGTAACAAACTGGAAAAGGTCCAAACATACACTCATAATTCTGAACACAGGATTTTGTTAGTCAAAAATCCAAGCAAATTTTTGGCTTAAATTAAATCATTTTCTTTTTTCCAGTGTAAAACCTAAATCTAAAAGAATAATAATGTTAAAATACGGTTAGTCTAGGATCTGGCCCAGAGTTTGTATAAATTTCTGGGTGCAGAGGTTTTGACGACTGATCTAGACTAATTTTGGGGCGGAGAATCCGAATTTTTCTATGCCATCGCACCAAATTGGTGCGAAAGTTGTCAAAATGGCAAAAAAATTGGCAAACATGGCAAAATTTTATCAGTTTTTCGTATTTTTGTCATATTCTTCAATTGAAAAATTTTTTAAGGGCAATTTTTTGTTTGAGAATCTGTTTTTGTAACATACTGCTGCCTGAACCAAGAAAACTGACAAAAATGTAAAAAAATAACAGCAAAAATAGCAAAAAAAATTAAGTTAATATTGTCAAAAAATCGCAAAAATGAAATTTTTGGCTATTTTGGTGCATAAACTAGCTCTAACCAATCGTATCGAACTAAATAGTCAAGAAATTAGATATTAATAGCTCTGCAAGAATTTATTAAAACAAAGTATGCACAAATGTCTAAATTTCGGGTATAAATCGATAAAAATGGTTGTAAAATACTTGAAAAAATAGCCAAAATATTAAAAAATAGTACTAATTTTGTTATTCTTAGGCTTGCTTGTTGTAAAATGCTTGAACTTCTTATAGAATCGATCTATTTGATTTCTTTAGAGTAACTAAGTCATATTTATTGTGTTTCAGGTTTAGTATTGGTAGTAGCTACAAATTGAGGATCCCTGTATTCATTATGCGATTCAACAGATGATAGATCATGGTAAGTAATAATCTAATTGAATATTTAAAACATAAATATAAAGACCAATGTGTTACAAATGAATTTTTATATGTATAGAATAGAACCAGTTTATTATAATTGCAATTGCAAGAAGTCTTAGTATATTTTATTTTTTCAGGATGTATGTCAACTTGTGCCAGAAAAGAAGCATAGCTCAAACCTTGGTAAATGTATCTTGTGCCAGAAGAACAAAAGCCCAAGTGGAGAGATATATTTGAGCAGCGGAGAACATGGAATAAAAAATTTGCTTCAGTTGGCTTCTGCGTACCCAAATGATGACAGAAGCAGGCGTTTGAAAGCTCTTACTGAGAGTCAGACTCCTTATATCCAGTATCACAGCACTTCGTGCTATGCAACATATAAAAAGTTCGTTGAACGTAGCCAGAAGTCTAAAAATGCTGAATCTGAACCCTCGGATTCCTCCTTAGGGGAAGCATTAACTCCTCCAGAAAATAGTTCAAGCAAAAGGATTAAAACACAGCATATCAATGATATGAAAGAGTGTGTGTTTTGTGGTTCAGTTCGAGTCAAATTGAAAGGTGGAAACATTTACCATGATTTGTTTCGGATATGTATTCCAGGTCGTGCCCAAAAGTTATTGAGTTATGCTCACTTGTTCCAAGACGATGTTTTTACCAGAGTAGCGATGTTTGAACGAATACAAAGATGTATTCGCTGCAGATGTATTCTATCATAATAATTGTATAAAGAAGCATTTTGCAGCCTATGATCGCAGAATAGAGACGATTTTGGAAAACAGACAGCAAGAAAATGAAGTTATGGGTTCGACTGACGTGGTTCAAGAAGCGTTTAATGATGTAGTCTCAAAAATAGACTTCTCAAGCTGTGGATACAGTGTCACCTACTTGAGACAAGAGATCAATAAAAAGCTGAACCAGGATGAATCTATCAGTAACTATTTGGTTAAGAGCCTGCTTATAGGCAAATTTAAGGACACCATTTATTTTACATATCCTAGCAACAAACGAAAATCCCAGATGGTTTATTCTGTCCAGATTGAGAGTGCAAGAATTGTTGAAACTTTGCGGAAATCATCTGTCGAAAACGTTGCTAAGGACCGAAGGAAAGAGTTAAAAACTTAGTTTTGGTTTACGCTCTAGCTATTGTGATCCAAACGATCTTCATCTAGCCTTAAAACGCTTCCAAAATGAACGTCCTCCAATATGGATGGAATTTCTTCAGCATTTGTTTTCCACCCGGAATGTATCAGATAGTAACAATCAGTTGATGCTGAAGTGTGACACTATCTTCCAGATGTTGTTTTACATCCTTCGTAATGGTTTGGAGCCCACCTAATTGCATGTCGGATTTGCTCAAACTATACATAACCTGTCAGTCTAAAGACCTTATTGAAATTGCAAACAAACGGAGCATTTGTGTAGGATATCAAGAAGTTTGCAAAATAAATTTTGCACTAGCAAAACATACAATATCTTTGTGGTTCACATAGAGTTCCAGTTCCTCCAGTATTTGATCAAAACCATCCAATTCAAGCAGCAATTGATAATTCTGACACCTTGGAAAATACCTTGTCTGGAATTGGTTCGACACACGATACGGTGCTAGTTTTATTCCAAAATGCTCCATTAAGCTCTGCACCAACACAACAGCATACTAATAAGATCAGTGAAGCTCCAGAGTCAACCCTCAAAGTCTCTGAATACAAGGCAAACGATCATTTACTAGAGACTGTTAATCTCGACCATTTCCTGTGGTTTGTGATGCGATACAAACATAGAACAACCACAATACAGGGCTCTTCAACTAACTCAAATACTGATAATGATGACTTTGTTCCAAGCTTTGTTGATGTCAAAAGCCCTTTTGTAGGAGATAGCTTGAAGCCTACAACTATTGCGTTCACTCCCATACTGCCATACAAAGCAACTGAATTTGATACCAATTTTACAACAATGATTAACTTTCAGGACGTGCTTAAGCAGCAGAATAAGCCATACGGTGCACTGTGGTGTGATGGAGTTTATGCTATTGCAAGATTTTCAGTCAACTTCATCATCAGAAATAATACATGATCTTATCTCAGTCTTTTACAACATGCAAACCTAAGAGTTAATAATATTAAATTAGCACTATTTTTTTATATTTTGTCTATTTTTTCAAATATTCTACAACCATTTTTAATCATTGTAACCCAAAATTTAGACATTTGTACATGTTTTTGTGTTAGGAAATTTTAGTAGAGTTATTAATATCTAATTTCTTGACTATTTAGTTCGATAAGATTGGTTAGAGCTAGTTTATGCACCAAAATAGCCAAAAATTTCATTTTTACGATTTTTTGATAATATTTACTTAATTTTTTACTATTTTTGCTGTTATTATTTGACATTTTTGTCAGTTTTCTTGGTTCAGGCAGCAGTATGTTACAAACACAGATTCTCAAACAAACAATTGCCCTTAAAAAAATTTCAACTCAAGAATATGACAAAAATACGAAAAACTGATAAAATTTTGCCTTTTTCGCCATTTTGACCACTTTCGCACCAATTTGGTGCGATGGCATAGAAAAATTCGGATTCTACGCCCCAAAATTAGTCTAGATCAGTCGTCAAAACCTCTGCACCCAGAAATTTATACGAACTCTAGGCCAGATCATGTACTAAGTGGCACTCGTAAGTATTCGCACCTAGAAATATTTCAGTTATATTCGTCCTTATCTTTTGTATCGTACATAGGATAGTTAGGAAAAGTTTACCGTTGTTTGGAAAAATTTAACAAATAAAAAATTAGTTTAACTCTAACATACAATGCAAAATATCAAAGAATTTGGGGAAAATAAACAAAAAAAGTTAAAATGCAAAAGTTGGATCTTTTAAACTATTTCCTCTCCCCACCTAACATACTCTTTTCAACAATCACCACCCCAATGTTGATCTTTTCAACCATATCCCCCACAAAGTTTAAACTCTGCAAATTAATCAAAATAAGTTAAGAAAACAATAACAACAAATTTATTATTTATTGCAAACATATAATAAATAGAGAACCATTATTTACATAGGATAAAATTTGAGTGCCCGGTTAGGTCAACTTGTACGCCCTTGACGATTGGTTAGGTTTAGTCGTGATATTTTCGTTAAAACTAACGAAAATATCACGACTAAACCTAACCAATCGTCAAGGGCGTACGCCGTACAGTTGACCTAACCGGGCATTCAAATTTTATCCTATATAAATAATGGTTCTCTATAAACCGGAAATATGATAGAATATAATAGAATTTTCAAGGTATGTATCTTATATATGTATCTTACAAATTCTATTATGTAAATAAGTAAAACCTGTTAAATTATCTCCCCCCTAATATTGACCTTTTAAACTATGTCCCCCTTCTCTGAAGCTAGGGTGGGGGGAGGGGAATAGTTTAAAAGATCCCAAAAGTTTTCGTACATTTATTCACAAAATTATTTAATACTTTGTGTGTCCACCTTTTGCTTGAATGACTTCAATGATTCGTTTTGGGTATTTTTTCGTTGTAAAGACATCGTTCATTTTCACAAGAGTGAACACGACGCACGGAAAGGGAATCAACATGGAGAAAAACACTACGAACTATCTACTATCTTCCTCCACATCGTGTGTGTGTGGTGTGTATATATATATATATATATATATATTATATATATATATATATATATATATTCTGGCGTTAACAAAATACAGGAAATAGAAAAAAAATCCTTATTTTTCACTTGTGCGGTGCTCGTTTAGATGAACGTCTAAATGTCGAAACTTGCCATTCACTGTTGCAAATTCGAGAAAGACCGTTTATCCTAACATGTATTCTGTAGTCTAACTTCGGCTTGTACTTGGGAAATTTGTATATAGGTCTAATATGAATTGGTACAACCAGAATAATTTGCACACACAATGTGTATGTATATATATATATATACACACAAACTCAGAATGGTCCCCTGAGAAACTTATATGTTAAACACAGACCGTGCATGGAACAAGGAACTCTTCTGGGAAAATTAAATCCACTATATATATATATATATTATATATATATATATATATATATATATATATATATATATATATATGTGTGTGTGTGTGTGTGTGTGTATGTAGGTATTATAATGATGTAATACACAAGGAATTTAATCCTAAAACTATCCTTATTCACCCTGACCATATAAATTTTAAATACCTTCCGACCTTACTTAAAACAACTGGAATTAATAGTTTTTAATTATAAAAGTATTAAAATCTCAATTAATTAAAAATAGCCCAGGTAATGCAGTTACGTGTGTGTGTTCTATCGGATGTAAACAATGTCAAACTGGAAAAAACTAGATTTTAGAATAAAATGGCATAAATAATTTTAATGCATTGTTTGGACACAAGATATAATCATAGTAAGAGTATTAATTTGGAAGGTTCAAAAGTTCTATAAAAAAAAATACACTTAACTGGAAGGAACATTCTGGAATGTGGATTAATATATTTTTTAAATAAGTGTCCGAAATATATCTTGTTGAAATACGTTTTTCACTTAATCAGTAGTTGTTAATATATTCTGCCTCTTACTTCCTTCCTTTACTCCCTGATGAGGTTTGGTTAAATACGACGAAAGGCTTTCGAATCTCGTTCATTTTCCTTGTTGGTATATACTATATACCTAACTTCGTAGCAGTTCCGTCTGTTGGTCTCTCTTCACACGAAGAAAGCGAAAATGAAAGTCTATTGGTAGACCAATGGTCCATATAACAAACAGTAATAATACAAACTGAAACAACGAATTATAAAATAAAAATACAAGTACGAAGGATAAAAATACAAATAATGAAAAAAGCAATGTCGAAGTTAAGTGGAGACAGACAAACGTTTTCATACCATGAAGACCAAAGCTTAAATGACATATGGCAGGACTGGTGAATAGTTTGGATAAATGTGTTGTCTGATTTTTTAATTCTTTTCATTGGACTGTATTGAAAGCGTCTTGTTACCTCCGGGAGGCTCGAGACATTGTGGTTAGCAAGCATTTGCGAAGCTGATCATCTTTGGAGGTAATTTCCGTAAGAATCTGAAAGATCTGTTATAAAGCAAATTTATGGTTTTGGGAGAACCTTTTTTTATAATTTACCCAGAGTTGATGCCCATATATACAGGGTGGGCCATAAATCGCTTTACCGAAGTGTTTCGTCATAATACTAAGGTAAAACGACTTTTAGTTCACCCTGTATTTATACAGAAGATACGAAAGAAAGTCTCTCTAGCTTCACTTGTGCAGAATCGGAAGTTCCTTATAGTCATGTTTGCGCAAACGCTTTGATAGTTTTCTTATATGCGAGTCGTCACTCGAGTACCTGATTATAATTTTACCCAAATACTTCAACTTCAGTTTCTGTACTTACTCCATCGGTTCACCTCTCATTTTGAAACGAATATCAATTGATTGATTACAAGTTTTGGGATGGAATTGCATGCCATTAGTCTTTGTAACAGTAAAATGAATATCATGATTCTGCGAATATAATTCACAGATTTTTAGAAGACACGCTAGACTTTTAACGGAAGGCCTCATTAATACCATATCATCGGCATAAACTAAGTTATTTATCCTCAGGTTATCTATACACTATCCAACTTTGGCACATAAAGTAAAGCAATTAAACCATCAATATACACATTAAACAGCAGAGGAGAGAACAAGGAGCCTTGTCTAATTCTGCCCCATCTAACCATAAATGATTGGTGGGTGTACCAGAATTGCAATATATTTAATATTTACAAAGGAACTTTTCTGTCCTAGTTTTTAAAATAAAATAGTGTGGTTCACTCTATCCTGTGCCTTACTTATATCCAAGAAACAATTAAAAAATAGTTGAATTACTGTCAGTGTATTTAAATACAACTCCTTTTAATACACAGATCAGTTGAGTGGGACCTTTAAAACCAAGCTGATTAGATGTCCGTAAATAATCATTTAATCGGCGTAGCAAAAGTTTCTCTAGTAGTTCAGAGAAGCCTGTAATTATTGCTGGATAGAATGTCCCCATATTTGTTTTTGACAAGAGTCAAGATATATACCTGCATAAACTCTGCAGAATATAAGTATAAGCAAATATGGCTGAGAAAAGCAGAGATATGCAGACTCCCCACTTCATTGGCATTGTACAGTGTATATATATATATATATACACACACACACACACCACACACACACACACACACACACACACCATGTACATTGTGTGTGTGTGCCTGCCATGTTTGAAATTTTATTGTTGAAGGCGTGAATGTATGCCATGGATTTGAACGGAATTTTTTCTTTTTCGCTCCATCGAATTTTTGTTAAAGGAAAAAAAAAAAAAAAAGCGCCCATAAAATTGTATAGATATTGGGAGGAAACGAAAAACAGAATCGAGAAAAGAGCATGCAAAAATAAAGGATATACCGGGTGTCCGAGAATTATCTGTACAATTTTTGGCTATTAAAAGTCAACCATGAAGTGTAGAAATTCCAGTGTTGTCCCATTTTACAGAGAAACTCAAAGTTTTTTCTGATAACAAGTTTTGACAAGTTTTTTCTTTTTTGTAGGCGGGTGACAGACATTGATGATTTAAAAGCAAGAATCACAGCTGCTATTGAGCGAATTGATGTGGATATGCTGCAGCGTACATGGCAACATTTGGATTATCGATTGGATGTTTTGCGAATCACTGATGGTGCACATATCGAATGTTTGTAACAACGTTACTTTAATAAAAGAAACTTTTGAAAATACAGATTCTAAACAATCTTGTTTAAGAATTTTACGTGTGTTATCAAGAATTTTATTAAAAGATGAAATTGTACAGATAATGTTCGGACACACTGGAATTTCTAAAAAACTTGTCAAAACTTGGTATCAGAAAAAACTTAATGAGATTCTCTGTAAAATGGGACAACACTGGAATTTCTACACTTCATGGTTGACTTTTAATAACAGCCAAAACTTGTACAGATAATTCTCGGACACCCTGTACCTATATAATCTATTTTATATTTTCGCCTGTCTGTTTGTTTTTCTGCCCTTTATGCATGCGCAAACCGTTTGACCTAGAGCTACCAAATTTGGCATGGACCCGAAGGCCCCAGCACCGCGATTAAACTACAGAAAAGAACGTAGCCGTGAAAATTTTGAGCTTCACATTGTGTCAAGATTTCTGAATCTTAACATTTTCATGACTAATTATTTGGTCAATAAAACTATAGAAAAGAACACAGTCATGAAAATGTTGAGCTTCACATATAATTATTTTTTAGGACTTCAAACCGTTGACCTAGAGCTACCAAATTTGGCACGGGAACCTCTTATGGGATGAAGAATGTCAACACAGAGTCGGTCAGCCTGTCTGTCTATCTGTTTGTACGAATAGTTACAGGAAGTTAATGTGCCAATGTTTTTTTGCAGTTTTTGAAAATCTCAACAACTTTACCATGCCACCAAAGAAACGGGCAAGTTTGGGCAGATCTACATTAGCAGCCAGAAAAACTAAAGAAGCCCGGAAGCAGGAAAGCTCACAAGAAAGACAATCACGCATTGAAGTTGACCGTGAACGACATGCAACAGCCAGAGCAAGAGAAAACCTCCAAGAAAGACAATCACGTCTTGAAGCTGACCATGAACGACATGCAACAGCAATGTGAAATCTATCCCGGGCAACGCCGGGTACCTCAGCTAGTATATATATATATATATATATATATATATATAATATTAGGGTGGTCCAAAATTTGGGCTAAAATTTCAAAATAGTTGGAAATGCGCTCCACATGGCTGTTCTTATTCCTTTAGATGTGAAGTGATTTTGTGCAAAATATCTGTCGATTCAGTACATAATAAGAGGTCGCCATGATTTTCACATTTTCAATTGATTAATTAGCTAATCATTTTCTACCCGCTTCATTTTTAGAGGACGCGGCAGTCACGCCACATTGACTCCGCCCACCTTTCAGAGGATGATGCAATTGTTCGATTTCTTGCATAATGCTGTTCGTGAATCAGACAAATCATTTACTCATGCATCATTTCAAGTTTAAACTTGTTGGAGGACGGTTTTAAGTTCGTTCAAACTTCAAGAGCTTAGGAATAGTATCTCAAGTAAGTATTAATTCATATATATGTTGCTATTAAATTAAATGATTAAAATTGTAAGGTATATATCTTATGTCTCTTGAAGTTTATTATTTACTTATTCTTAAATATATTTTTAAAAATTTGGCTATCTTCCTACCAATGTTCCCTCTCATTTTTTTTAGTCCGTGTGCGCCAGAAATTTTCGTTGTGCATACATTTAGATTCATGGTGAAAAATTGTGCAAACTTTTCTGAGCGCTATTAATTATCTTCAAAATTAAATATATTTAAATATTAAATACTTAATAAATATTATTTCCATAAGCCGTGATAGCTTGATCATTACGGTACTATTAAATGGATATTAAAAAACTGTTTACATTATTATATATTCTTAAAAAAGAAAACATTTTATCCATTCTAAAAATATGAATAAAATAAAAAATAGTAAAATAAAATTCAACAAAATAAAGAAATAAAATAACAATAACATTAATTGAAAATGACTATTTTAGTTATCATTTCTCAAAACAATTTTTAGCAATTTAAAATAGACTATCAAGATTAATCCATGATTTTATCCATTCACAAAATAGGAATAAAATAATTTTATTTTTTATGAATTATGAGGTAATTACTATTCGTTTTTATGCAAAAATAAGAAAGAGAAGGTTTATATTCAATGCGTTAATGTATAAGAGGAAAAAAATGCAAATACATAGAGTAAAAAAAATCCGTTTTGCGTAATTGCGCGGACGTCGGCGAAGTCGGGCGGAAGGGGTTAATATTTAAAAGAGCGACTCTATATAGAGTATGTTGATGCAAATGGTCAGACCTTGTGTGACGATAGATTTATGAAATTACTTCATTTACTGTCGTGACTCATGATACGCTTGAGCCTGTGCGCATTTTATTTTGCTGTGTGCGCTGGTTTCACAACGCGTGTGCGCGCGCACACGCGCACACCTTAGAGGGAACATTGCTTCCTACCCATCAACCACTAACCACTGTAACCAATTTTTTTACTTTATTTATTTTGACTTTGCAATTTTTATTTTAACACTTATATAATTGTGCTTTGGTGCTAAACGGTTAATGCATTATTTTCTCTCATTTTCCAGGTTATGGTTAGACGTACTCGTTCATCTGCAGAGACATGGGTTCTAGGAAAGCCCAGCAACGAGTTATGAACTGCAGGCTACCCACATTCCAGGCTGGAGCTGCTGCTCTTCCATCATCCAGCACATCCACTTCAGCCTCTGAAGAATTCAACGCTGAAGACGACGATTATTGTCCGTCGACTTCGACCGGAAGAGCAGATGTACACTCTCATCTTCCAAAACGAAACAATATCTTCACATCACCAGATGTGGTTGCTGCTCTTGATCGCGTCAACCTTCCCGATCGAGGAGCAGTCTTCGTTGCTGGATCAGTCGCTCAAGCCCTGGGCTATGATATTTCTACAATGACTCTTTGACGCAGCTCCATCCGTCGTTCAAGAAGGCAAGCAGCAGCCAAAGAGGATCAAGCTTCGTTTTCTGTCGAAGGACCCCTTCTTCTTCACTGGGATGGGAAACTACTTCCCGACATCGGCGGCGCAAAGGAAACAGCCAAACGAATCGCGGTAATCGTTACCGGAAATGGGATGGAAAAACTCCTAGCCGTGCCAAAAATACAACGAGTTACAGGAAAACAACAGGCCAAGGCTTGCATTTCGACGATTGATGACTGGAATCTTCGCGGTGAGATCCAAGGTCTCGTATTTGACACACCTGCGTCTAATACTGGCCTTCACAGGGGAGCCTGTACCATGATTGAAAAAGCAGTAGGGAGGGAACTTGTCTGGTTCGCTTGTTGACATTATATCCTTGAAGTCGTCTTGTTAAACACCTGCAGCGCACTTCTTGGACCCACAGGTGGCCCAGAAATTACTCTTTAAACGTTTTCAGAAAAAATGGCCATCACTTCAGAAGAATTCCTTCATGAAGGCTTCAAACAACCTATTCAGAGATCCAAAGATGTTCCAGCTTCGAGAGGAAATGATCCAGTACTTCACAAAGGCACTGGAGTCTAAACAATCGCGTGATGACTACGAGGAATTGCTACGACTCTGCCTCACCTTCCTCGGGTGCCGTGATGAGAAAGAAGTGAAGGTCCGCGCTCCAGGACCAACTCACCATGCACGCTGGATGGCCAAGGCCATCTACGTCCTCAAAATTTATATGTTCAAGCATCAACTACAGCTGACAGCACGTGAGACGGAGAATATCACCGAGCGCTCTCTGTTTATCGCCTTGGTCTACGCACGTTTTTGGAACGAGGCCCTCGTTGGAATCAACGCTCCTTTCAACGGGAAGTAGGAACATTGCCAGGCGGAAAATTGCCAGCCGGAAAATTGCCAGTGGGGAAAGTTGCCAGTGAGAATATTGCCAGCCGGAATATTGCCAGTGAGAAAAAAACTAAAATTCACAAAAAAGGATTTATTTATTAAAATATTATTTAAAATTTTAAAATGCTAAAACTTGTTAAGGAAAGGAAAGCCTCAAAAAGTATGAAGATTATAAGCAATAGATCGAAGAAATGTCAATTTATCTTCTTCATTATACTGACGGATGACTTTCTCCAATCTGTCATTGATATTTTTGTACTTTTTGGCAGTATGTCTCTCTCTCCCTCTTTCGAAGTGCAATTTCTTGGTCTGAGCTAAAGCCTTTTCGTTAAAGCTAACGAAAATATCACGACTTAACCTAACCAATCATCAAGGGCGTACAGAGGACCAAACCTGGCATTCAATGAACCTAACCGGGTATTCAATAATTTTACCATAGGTTTCGATATATATATATATATATATATATATATATATAATGACGTAATGATCTTGATGACGTCATTTAATTTTTTTAAATTAATTATTTAATTTATTAACACCCAGGTGCACAACCTGGGGACCTAATCAATATGTGTGTGAAGGTTCATGTTTGTAACTGCTTCCATTTTGGAGTTATGGCTGGAACACACACCACATACACAGACACACACACACACACACACACACACACACACACACACACACACACACGTCCTTTTTCTCAATTACTTTATTTCTTACTTTCTAAATTTTTACATATTTTTGTCACTGGCAATTTTCCGCCTGGCAATTTTCCGCCTGGCAATTTTCCGCCTGGCAATATTCTCACTGGCAATTTTCCCCACTGGCAATTTTCCGCCTGGCAATATTCCGACTGGGAATTTTCCGTACACGCTTTCAACGATATTCTGCTTCTTAAAATCTTGCAAAAGTACCCAAATCAGACCATTTCCATAGCAGCATCCACCAGCTCTTCAACGGCACCCGTGGTATCTTGGAGAGCATCTCATCGGCCTTGCATTCTTCGATCCTAGAGTCGATGCCGAAACCAAACGGAAGATGGTCGTAAACCTCCAACGTAACGAGAATACCACTGTTACTCGTCGTCGATTGAAGGTTGAAGGAAACATTGAAGATTTGAATTTGTATAAAATGGTCACCAAAAGGACCCTGGGAATCTTCAATCTGTTAAAGAAAGCAGGAAGGAAGGCAGCGGAGGATACCTTCCTGAGGACCGATCCCAATTCCTGGACGGAGGATGATTGCTTTCAAGAGTTTTGACGCATAGCGATCGACCTAAAAGTTGTCAATGATTCGGCGGAGAGGGGTATCGCCCTTATCAAGGCATATAATACATCTTTGACGAAGGATGAAGAACAAAAACAATTCATCCTCCGATTAGTAGCAAAACATCACCAAGACTACTCATCGTCTTCGAAGGAGTCAGTGATGAAGCTTTAATCTAAGTAATGATGTATATTATAAACGAATGATAAATGTAATTTTCTATCAAACATATCATTTTTGTTCTTTAAAAATTAATGTTTTCTTTACGAGTTATTCTGTTTTCTAAAAAAAAAAGCTGTTTTCTTTGAGATTTAATATGTTTTCAAACAAATAAACTAGTATTTGCCCTTGTTTTTTCATTTTTTAACCCAGAAGATCAATCTACTAAAAAATGAGTAGTAAAATGAAATTCATAGCGACCAGTAAATATCATTCAATTAGGCTGAAATTTGGCATGGAGATGTTTGATAAATATAGGAACAGGAGCAGCCATGTGGAAGTAAAAAATTACAAAATGTTATTTTTAGGACCACCCTAGTATATATAATATACACAGGGTGTCCCATAAGTCCGGCATCATAGGAAAAATAATAAAAAAGGCAAAACAAAAGCTTTTATTTACAGAACGTGCTCAATATGTCCACCATTGTTTTCAATACACAAATTCAGACGTGATACCGAGTCAGCAAGCACACGATGAATGATGTCAGGAGTAATGGTGTTACATGCCCCAATAATGCGCTGCCGCAAATGTTAAACACTCCTAATTTTCTCTGCGTATACCAGCACTTTCAAGTGGCCCCAGAGATAAAAATCTAGTGGCGTGAGATCCGGGCTTCTAGCTGGCCATTCCACAGACCCTCGACGTCCTATCCAATGACCAGGGAATTGTTGGTACAGGTATTCCCTTACTTGGGTGCTGTAATGTACAGGAGCGCCGTCTTGCTGGAACCATGTTGGGAAATTTCCTTCTTCGTTCAAGACACTGGGAAATGCTTCTTCCTTGAGCATACGTAGGTAGGTGCCTCCAGTGACATGTTCATCGAAAAAGAGGGGGCCTATGATGCGATCCTTCCAAATGCTACACCATACCATCACCCGAGATGCACCTTGTTCCTTTGAAGAGGTATACCAGTGAGGGTTTTTTTGAGACCAGTAGCGGGTGTTCTGTCGATTTACCTCACCATTTCCATAAAAAACAGCCTCGTCAGTGAACAGAATGGTGGACGGGAAATTGGTATCCCGAGCATAAGAAAAATATGAATTATGGTTTGTAGAAATAGAAAAATATGAATTTCTCCTATGATGCCGGACTTATGGGACACCTTGTATATATATACACTTCGGTGGTGTAGTCATTAGCGTCGCTGACTACGAATCCATCGGCCCCGGGATCAAGACCCGGTGAGGGCAGGCGGTGCGCAGCAAAACTCAGCTGTTCATCCTTCCACACAATAAAGAAAGTGGTTGGTAGATAAATGGGTACCCTGGTTAGCCTAGTGGTTAAAACGTTGGGCTGTTGGTGGGGCGTGGTTCGGATTTCACGTTGAACTCTAGGTCTAAGGGGTAAAAAGTTTGACCTTCGTCAGAATGAACAATTCGGGCGGAAGCAACCCCAAGGTTACCAACAGTGTATATATATATAGGTTACCAAAAGTGTGTGTGTGTATATATATATATATATATATATATATATATATATATATCCCCGCAAGGGGGTTCTAAGCTCGTGCTCTTGAGTGCTCTTTGTGCTCGTTTGTACGTGCTTGTTCCTGGAGGTTTCACGTGCGCCCTCCCGGCCCTAGCACCCAAGGATGATGGGGCTCGACCCTGCAGTCCTTGTCATCCTTGGTCTTTTTCCACTTCGACTGTCCCCTCCACCCTTTCTTTTTCCTCTGTCTTTCCTCTCCCTTTTTCTTTGTTTTTCCGCTGAGATATGCCCTTTTAAATAGAGGCGAATCGGTTCTTCCTGAACTTAAAAAAAAAAAAAAATATATATATATATATATATATATAATTTCTGTGCTGCTATCCTATAGGTACTGTCTTAAATTTGGTCTTCCACGGCATATTTTTTCTGTAAAATATCACAACGATATCTGAATACGAGTTCTTTCGAGTCTCGATAAAGCTCTGAACTATCAGTATTATATTGAGTTTGCGACCAAAATGATGCTCTTAAAATACTAAAAATTTAGAGAATGATCTATATTTATGATAGTAATAGGAAAATCAAAAACATTTTCACAACTACCTTATGTATATCAAGTATATACTTAGCATTAAAGGAAAACAATACCGGGTGTCCGAGAATGATCTGTACAATTTTTGGCTGTTATTAAAAGTCAACCATGAAGTGTAGAAATTCTAGTTTTGTCCCATTTTACAGAGAATCTCATTATGTTTTTTCTGATACCACGTTTTGACAAGTTTTTTAGAAATGTACGCGGGTGACAGACATTGATGATTTAAAAGCAAGAATCACAGCTGCTATTGAGCGAATTGATGTGGATATGCTGCAGCGTACATGGCAACATTTGGAGTATCGAGTGGATGTTTTGCGAATCACTAATGGTGCACATATCGAATGTTTGTAACAACGTTACTTTAATAAAAGAAACTTTTGTAAATACAGATTCCAAATAATCTTGTTTAAGAATTTTACGTATGTTATCAAGAATTTTATTAAAAGATGAAATTGTACAGATAATTTTCGGACACACTGGAATTTCTAAAAAACTTGTCAAAACTTGGTATCAGAAAAACTTAATGAAATTCTCTGTAAAATGGGACAAACTGGAATTTCTACACTTCATGGTTGACTTTTAATAACAGCCAAATATTGTACAGATAATTCTCGGACACCCTGTATATGCCATAATTAAAGTAAAAAATAACTAGATGTCTCATGAAAGTATCTATCACTGCAGTATTAGTACTGAGTCAGTAATACTTTCCAGCATACTGATATGACTAATAAATAATTAATTAAAGATTTACTCATCATAGATTATTTCAAGAACGTAAATATTTTTCTTTGCGTAAGCTAGCTTAAATCAAAAGTTTGGGGAGACAAAACCTATATTATCCCCCCAATTCAAAAGTTGGGGGGGGCATGTCTCCCCCTCCACCACCCCCGGTAGTTACGACCCTGTGTGTATATATATATATATACAGATACATAGTTAGTTAGATATTATAAAATGGTACAAGAAGGAAAACTAAATGTGAAATTTTGAGATTACCATTTCTCAATTTAATTATTTTTAGTTTCCATTCCAATTTTGATCCGAGAACGAGAAATTTGAGAGTGAGAATGTCAAAGGAAGCAATTCTCAAATCGATCTTTTCCCATTTTCCCTATAGGATCTCCCGCTCTAGATTATAGATTTTCAATAGGAAATGCCCCTCGAGCCTCCAGTGACGTAATAACTCTCTATTAATGATTTATATGATGATGAATAATAACGAATAAGTTTTGGTTTTTTTCTATGAAGTATGTGAAGTATATTATGTAATGTTTCTAGTATATGAAGGTCTGCAAACAAGACGAGTCGTTGTTGATTTGTTTTTAGTAAGGGGCTGCATGATAATTGATGGTTATCTGCGAGACAGCGATCTCTGATTGATGATTTGGTGCGTTTGTTTAGATATTGGTTTGCTCAAGATGAAATGCCTTTGTTCATCCACTCGAATTTTGTGTTGGTGAGATGAACTACCAACACAAAGACGCTCATTTCTTCTCCAACAATAAGTTATACCAGCAAATTAACTCGCTAAGCTGCGAGTTCACCACTAAAAACGACGTTCACGAAAAGAATTAGCTAAAAAAAACTATAAGAAGGTACTCTCTTTGCAGTGGCGGCTCGTCGGTAGGCACTGCGGAACTGCAGCACCCCTAAATTTTTTATTTACAATTGAAATAATCAAGAACAATATAAGGATGAACTCACTGAATAACTTTTTCAATAACTTTTGAAACTTTTATTCATTGCTCAATGCTCATCCTTTTATTTCAGTAATTATTTCAACCCATTCTTAGAGACAGCACCCCTAGAATTTTTAGTCACGAGCCACCACTGTCTCTTTGTTTCCTTTACGCATGAATGAGCAAGCACTTTCGTGAACTACAGTACATAGTCAACATCAAAATATGAAATTCACTGAAGATGAAGATAAAGCCAGTTACCGTTCTTGTGTATATTTACAGTATTTCAAAGCAAGGTTACAAACTTCAAACATCAGTTTACAGAAAACTCGCATACACACGTTTATCAAATCACAATATTGGTAAAAAAATACTTTTGAATCGAGCCATGTCGGATGCGTTCGTCATGTAATTTATTACACAATGAACTAAGTGAATTCAATTTAAGTACATTAACCACACGACGTTTTCCTTTCCACAAGGAGCTAAACATCTTACAAAAATTCTTTGTCAATAACTCTTCTAAAACGCTCGACCAAAAACAAAATAAATAAATTCACGACGTACCAACTGTGAAAAAAAAAGATAAATAATAGTGAATTCTCTTATTGCAACAATTTAAACAAAATTATAAATGAATTGACTATACTTTGAAAACGATACCACTTCAAATAAACCTCCAATTCATTTTCACAAGCAACAGAATTTTAATAAACAAACTTAAAGAACAACTTCCAAAAGCTTTAATGTTGTCAACTGCAGTCTCGGCGACCGATTTAAGTTACTAGAGGCAGTTCCCACCAACACGAAATTCGAATGGATGAATACAAAGGTATTTAATCTCAAACAAACCAATACCTAAACAGAAGCACCAAATCAGCCGTTATCATATATCAGGTCATCCCATAAGTAATGTCGTTTTTTTTACCTTTATTTCCAAATGAAAATAAAACTGCATCAAAATAAATTTTAATCAATTTTATATTTTCCTTCACTTTCTATGACTCTCTGCCACCTCTCTACAAGCATTTCAATGCCATATTGATAAAATTCCTTCGGTTTAGAAGCAAAAAACTCGGAGAGGACAATGTTGATATCCTCGAAACTTTCAATTTCTTTCCCGTCAGGGTAGTTTTGAAGACTTCTGAATAGGTGGTAATCTGACGGTGCAAGGTCTGGTGAATAAGGAAGATGTGGAATTTTTTCCAACCAAGCTGTTCAGTTTTGGCAGTGGTGATTTGAGCAGTATGAGGATGCGCGCTGTCCTGTTGAAACACACCACTCTTGCGATTGGCCAAAGAAGGACGTTTTGTTTGCAATGCAACGCTCCGTCTTTGAAGTTGCTGACAGTAGACTTCGGCTGTAATGGTTTGATTGGGCTGCAACAGTTCAAAATAAACCACTCCTTGAATATCCCACTAAACGCACAGCAAAATCTTCCTGGGGGTGCAGATGTCCTCTTGGCTGTGGTGTAGCAGATTCCCAGCACTAACCCACTGCCGATGACGCTTAACATTGTGATGAAGCACCCAATTTTTATCCCCAGTAATGAGTCGATTCAGAAACGGTGCTTGAAGTTGCCGAGAATGCAATGAAGAACAAATGTTCACGCGATCTCTACAGTTGTCTGGTGACAACGTATGGGGAACCCACTTCCCAAGTTTCGACACTTTTTCCAGTCGTTGCAGGTGGCGATGAACTGTGGAACCGGTCGAATTTAGTCGCTGGGCAAGTTCTTCAACAGTTACAGCAGGATTTTCTTCAAGTGTAGCTATCAGAAGGTCATCATTGAACTCAACAGGTTGGCCCGAGCGCGCTTCATCAGTTAAGCTATAGCCACCAGACCTAAACTTCTGGAACCATCTTTGACATTTCCTTACATTTAGAGCTT
The DNA here is from genome assembly GCA_023014485.1 of Bathynomus jamesi. Classification (NCBI taxonomy): domain Eukaryota; kingdom Metazoa; phylum Arthropoda; class Malacostraca; order Isopoda; family Cirolanidae; genus Bathynomus; species Bathynomus jamesi. The sequence continues at coordinate 147,803 of JAJOZX010006005.1, read as the reverse complement.
CCTCCCCATAAATATCCTGAATATTTTTTGCGGCTACAATGGCGTTATTTCCTTTTCTAAACTCATAAAGCATTATATGCCTGGTGTGTTCCTCTGACACCTCCATCTTATCCGTAAGGGTGAAATAAACGAGGATTGTTAACACGATAAAACTTCACTTAGAGTGAGAAGTAACATGTCTAAACACATAAAAATTCGAGTTCTCTACAAAATATACAGAGAAACATGTGCAAACACGTCGCGAGTTTAGCAATGCAAAAAAACGACATTACTTATGGGATGACCTGATAGTTCCTTTAGTAGAAATGACAAGTAAACAACAACACTTTAAGAGACCTTTACATTGCATATACTTCATAGAAAACCCACACTCGATTAATTATTATTTACTATCATGTAAGTTATCAATAGCTAAATGATTTTCATTTATTGAAACATTATATGTTCATAACTATTGCATATGACAGATAAGTTCTGAAGAGTACCACGTTTGCATATAGTATTAAAATAAATGCAAAATTCTCTTTTTATTGGCACCTTTGTACGCCCCAGTACTAATTAAAAATATTTGTTCAGAGCGTAATTTAGAGAGAAGTCTTTGACTGACTGTGCTTCACCATAGTATGATCAACCATCGAGCAACTCATTTTTTTATCACTTGCCTCATAAACACTAAGTGCGAGACACTTAAATTCGCCGTAGCAACAACGGGTGATCACCCACGAAACACTTTCATTCTCCATAAGAAACAAGAGCGCGGGGATAGATACAATGCCCTTCTACTGATATTCCTCGCAAGAAAGAGATTTTCTCTACTCCTGGTGGCACAACACCGCGAAGTATGAACGACTCAATATATATCACTTGCTACATAAACACCTTTCATGGCGGGAGACCCAAGTTGAAACTCAATGACATTCAAAGAGTTGGCAAACACATTCACACATGACAGACAACCAATTGCAGAAAACACGCTCACATACTTGCCTTCCTTTTTATGTCTAAGAATAGAGTAGAAAATATTTTGTAGGAACACAGTTTCATAAAAAAAGCGTGGTATGGATTAGCGAGATAGAGTTGCGTTTCTGCTGTCACGATTTCTTTTTTCTATTCTTTCTCTTGGGTGGCTGGATGCACGTGACGGGTGAGGGCATAGTGTGGAAAATCTGATTTATGTTCTTAATTCTTGTTTCCACCCCTTTCCTATAGAAGTATTTCATCATTTTGTCGGCGTCATGACTTTGCGTTACATGGGTGTAGACATGGAGAGTTTAACCTTTACCCCTCTCCTAATCCTTTTGGGGCAAGACTGAAGTGGTCATGGTGGGTCTTTGTTGGACCGACCTCTCGGTAAATATAGCTGTAAATATTTTATATAAAATCAAACTATATGTTCGAGGTTTTTGTGACTATACCAAGTGGCCAGTGACGTAGCAATAGGGTGGCGTTAGTGGCAAAATGTCAAAATGTTTATATTTTTTCAAAATTTTGAAAAAAAAAACAAAAGTAAAGAAATATTTTTTTTTATTTTTTTGTATCTTTTCTATTTCCAGCAAATCCACGAAAGAAACTGTCATTTTGCGGAGGTGAAAGCATGGAAGAAAGATTTTAAAAAATATATTTTTTATATTATATTCATAAATTTCATGTAAACGTGTCTCAAACTCTTCTATGTTTATTTTTGCTAATACTGATTTCGTATGTTTTGAAATATATACTCCATCTAACTGAATTTTTCTCTTCACATTAAAAAATCTAACCCTTCTTGCTCATTCATTATATTTGATTAATTAGGCAGAGAAACTTAATAGGCTTTACATATTTTGGTTTCAAATTAACCATAAACGTTGTTGGTTTAGGGGAGGGGCCCCCTCCCTCCCCCCAAACCAACAACATAAAGTTTAAAATTTCACTGATGGGCTCCCACTCCCGGGGGGAGGAGTTCCCATCAGTGAAATTTTGCCACTGGCCTTGCGCTCCTAGCTACGCCACTGCAAGTGGTTGATGTGTGATCGACACAAGTATATGATTAGTTGATACAGCGGTGCTATCAAATGTACGATCTCTGTGTGCATAGCTTAACTATAGATCTAGCTTATATATTTTTCTCTTTCCTATAAAATTTCCTTGGCTACTTTTCCATGGTTAAGGTATTTTTTCAACCTTTCTCCCTACCTGCCTCTGGCGGGAGGCAGCGGAGGGTGGGAAGAGAGCCTTATGTTTTTCTATCCAGTTTTCTATTAGTACTAGAATACCGAAAGGTTTTTGAGTATTCCCCTACACCTCTCTCTCTCTCTCTCTCTTCTCTCTCTCTCATATATATATATATATATATATATATTATAATATATATATATATATATTATATATATATAATATATATAGTGTCCAAAAAGATGTTCCAAAAATAATTTACTGAACATTATTTTTGGGAACACCTTTTTGGATTACCTTGTAAATAAAGTAAATAAACAAGTAGGTTGGTAAGTAGGTATGTAAATAGAAAGTAAGTAAACGTTTTCTTGAACGAAAGTGAACTATCCATTCTTAAAAAATTTTAAAGTTGAGAAAACTCTGAAATGCAGTTATGAAATCTAAAGAAGAAAATTTTAAATGCCAGATAAAGTTAACCTTTTCCCAAACTCAAAATAGCGAATGAACGATTATACATTAATCTTTTTTTCTGGAATTAATGTTAAAAGGTCGTCGAAATTGGTGAAAGGACAAATCTTTCTGTCTTCTTCGCGTATTTAATTCTTCTTTTAGTTTTCTATATTTGATATTTTATTTTTTTTTAACTTTTAACACTTTGGTGGAAAAAGTTTTAAAAGTGTACGCGAACTTTGGGGATGGGAGGAGTCTTTTAAGTTGTATCTGCCCTTGATTAAGGTATGCGGAGCACGACAAGCAACAAGTGCCTGCGAAAGGCTAGATTCGCTATACTGGAGACTGCTTCTAATAGTTGATGATAAAATAAAATTCCTTTTATCGTAGATACGATGAAAATATTTCCTCTTCACATAATGGACCTCCCTCCAGAAACAGGGAGAGGCTTTTAGCGTATTTTCTATTTAAAAATATTTATTGAGGATAGTGTTACGCATATACTGTATTATAGTTTATAAGTTTTGCTCTTTTACCCTATTTTTAAATAAATTCTTTAGATACCGTTACTATTTTCTTAATTTAAAAAAGCTATAAAATACCTGGTGATCTATAAAGGTTTACCCCCGCCCCCAGAAAAAATATTTATGTAACAAATTATTTCTGGGAACACCTTTTTCTATCATCCTGTATAATCGTTCCTATGAAAGTAGTTTCTTTACCTTTTTAAATGTAATAATTGCATTTTACAAAGACTAAACTAATGTAGTGGTCCTCTTTAATATGTTAATTTCTATTACTGTCCGACTTCTTTACGTGTATTTTCTATTATAAAAACCGCCATTCCTATTCCTACTCTGAAAGCGCACTGCGTCGCCGAGGGAAATGAACTACAGCTTTTTTCCTAAAACCGTTTATTAATCTCTGCTTTGTAATTTATGAATGAGGCTTTTCATTTGTTAATTCAACCCGAGAGAGAGAGAGAGAGAGAGAGAGAGAGAGAGAGAGAGAGAGAGAGAGAGAGAGAGAGAGAGAGAGAGAGAGAGTTACAAAGACAAGAGGAAGCCTCAACGATCTTCCGGTCCACTCTGGGAGGTTCCTGTTATGAAACAAGTTTATTTTTCTTTCAAATATTCTAGCAGTAACAGAAAACTGGATAGAAAAGTATAAGGCTCTCTCCCCACCCTCCGCTCCCTCCCTGCCAGAGGCAGGAACGGAAAAAGGTTGAAGAAAATACTTTGACCCTGGAAAAGTAGCCAATGAAATTTTACAGGAAAGTGGAGAATATATTAAAAAGCTCTATAATTAGCATACCCACAGAGACAATGCAAGCGAACTCTGTAGAGTTACGTTGTTTTAGTCTTAAACCATGAGAGTATTCAGTACTTTGTTCAGCCTATTTTTAAACACATTTACACTTTGGTTTGAAACAACCTCTGAGGAAAGTTGGTTCCAGATATTAACTATTTTATAGGAAAAGAAATTGCCGCAGACAGAGGTCCTAAATGTCTTTAGTTCCAGTTTAAACCCGTTATTTCTTGTCGGATTGGCATTAACTGAGAATAGGTTTCTGTAATCTACCCTCTCTATTCCACTGAGCATCTTAAAGACTTGAATAAGCTGACCGCGCAACCTCCTCGTCTCTAAGGTAAACAGATTTAGGCGCTCCAATCTTCGTTGGTAGTTTTGCATTCTCATTGAAGGGATCAATTTTGTAGCCCTTGCTTTTTTTTTATGCAGGAAGGAGGGGCCAATGGAAAATTCCCGCAAAAGCGCCCCTCCCATAGAAGAAGAAGAGATCTAAAATCAAGGTCCAGGGTTTTCCAGATGCTTAGACACTGCGTTTGAAAGATGGGAGGTCATACACAGGAGAAAAGATGGATTGAGGAAGATGTACAGATCTACAGAAGCTAAGGCTAACAAAGACCCTAAGATACACACTAAGGTTAGCCCGAGAGAAAGAAGAGAGTAGGGAGTTAAAAGAAGAGAATAAGGGGTTAAGTAAGTAGCAAAACTTATCATTCGTGGGTTAACATTCATTCAGAAAAAGAGAAAGAAAGACTCTCCATCATCATCCGCCGGCCACTGCCGACAAGTCGGAAAAATAGTCGAAGAGAATAGGAAAGGTGTGAAAGATGAAAAGAAGTAAAATAAGAACGCTTGTTCCAGAGTTGACCCTTGCATTAGATAGGTGGACAGAAAAGGAATGAGAAAGTATAGAAAGTCTGGTTCTGCGTGCTCTCCTTAAAGGAGGAGACATGCAGTTAGAGAGTTCAGAAGAGCAATGTCCGTTATGATAGCGATAGTAAAGAGAGAGTGAGGCAACATTTTGGCAAGAGAGAGAGAGAGAGAGAGAGATTGAAGACAATCAGTAAGAGGTGAATTAATGAGACGAAAAGCCTTTGATTCCACCCCGTCAAGTACGGCCGTGTGGGTTGAACCACCCCACACATGAGAAGCATCCTCCATACAGGGGCGAACAAGACCCCTGTACAGAGACAGCAACTGAGTGGGGGTGAAGAAACCGTGGAGGCGGTACAGCACACCTAACCTCTTAGAAGCTGTTTTAGAAAGAGAATATATGTAATCTTTCCAGGAAAGATCACGAGAAAAGGAAACGCCAAGAATATTAAGAAAAGAGGAAGGATTGATTTGTGTGTTGTTGAAGGAAAGGAGATAGTCGTGTGGAAGATTGTGACGAGTAGACAGATAGAGGAACTGAGTTTTTGAGGCATTGAAAACTACAAGGTTTTCTCTACCCCAATCAGATATAGCAGAAAGAGCAGAAGTCAGGTGCCCCATAGCCGCCTCACTCGATCATGAAGCGACTGCTGTGAGGGACGCTTTGGGAAGTGGGTGAAGAAGTGAAGAGTGGAATAATCGGCATAGGAGTGAATAGTACAGGAAGTGCGAATTAAAAGCTCATTAATAAGTAGAAGGAAAAGAGTGGGTGACAAGACACAACCCTAAGGAACACTACTGTTAATAGCTTTAGGAGAAGAACAATGGCCATCTACAACCGCAGCTATAGATCGGCCAGAAAGGAAATTAGAGATAAAGGCACAGATAGAAGGATAGAAACCGAAGGAGGGCAGTTTCGAAATTAAAGATTTGTGCCAGACTCTATCAGAAGCTTTTCATATGTCTGGCGCAATAGCAAAAGCTTCACCGAAATTCCGAAAGGAGGATGACCAAGAGTCAGAGAGAGATGCAAGATCGCCAGTAGAGTGTCCCTTGCAGAATCCATACTGACGATGAAAGAAGATTGTGAGAAGAAAGGTGTTTAAGAATCTTCCTATTAAGGATCGATTCAAAAACTTTGGAAACTCAAAAAATCAAAGCAATTGGACGATAGTTGGAGGGTTGAGAGCGGTCACACTTCTTTGGGACAGGCTGAATGATACCGAACTTCCAGCAGGAAGGAAAAGTACCAGATGAAAGACAAAGATGAAAGAGTTTGCCTCGGCAGAGTGTCAGCACAGAAACACAGTTCTTAAGAACAACAGGAGGAACACCATCAGGACCATACGCCTTCCTAGATTTGAGCCCAGATACGGCAGAAAAAACATCTTTAGAAGAGATTCTAATTTCAGACATAATAAAGTCAGAGGGGGGGGGAGATGGAGGAACAGCACCGGAATCGTCCAGGGTTGAATTGGAGGCAAAGTTTGAGCGAAGAGTTCAGCTTTTTCAGGAGAAGAGACGGCAACTGAGACGTCAGATTGGGAAAGAGGAGGGAAAGAAGAGGAAGTAAAGTTGTTGAAGAGGTTCTTTGCAAGATGCAGGAAAGACCTAGAAGAATTTGAATTGGTTAGATTTTCACATTTTTGTCTGATGAAGGAAGTTTTGGTGAGTCGAAGAACAGATTTTGCCCGATTCCAGGCAGAAATATAAGCGGAGTGAGAGTCGAGAGTTGGATGGCGACTGTACCTTCTGAAAACCTCCTCTCTGTTGCGAATAGCTTTAGAACAAGTAAAGTTAAACCAAGATTTTGCATTAGTAGTAGGAATAAAATATGGAATGTACGTCTCCATGCCCGGGAGAATCACTTGTGATGCGCTCTGCACACTCAGAAGGGCCCCGGCCACGGAAGCAGTAATCATTCCATGGGGAAGCACAGAAGTAATGCCTAAGGGCCTCCCAATCAGCGGCAACGAAGTGCCAAAGGCGTCTCCTCTTGGGAGGATCCAAAGGCCGAATTAGAGCGATAGGACAGGAAACAGATATAAGATTGTGATCGGAGGAGCCCAACGGAGAAAGTTTGACAGAGTAAGAAGGATGAGATAAGAAATAAATCCAGAATGTTGGGCCTATCTCCAAGACGATCGGGGATGCGAGTAGGGTGCTGTGCAATCTGCTCTAGGTCATTTAGGATCGAAAAGTTGTAAGCTAGTTCATCAGGGATGTCAGTGAAATGGGAGGAAAGCCAAAGGTGGTGGTGAACATTGAAATCTCCTAAAATGGAGATTTCAGCAAAGGGAGAGCGGGAAAGAATGTATTCCATTTTGGAAGTGAGATAGTCAAAGAATTTTGGATAGTAAGTAGAATTAGGAGAAAGATAAACAGCGCAGATATATTTAGTTTGAGAATGGCAAGTAAGCCGTAACCAGAGAGTATAGAATTCGGAAGATTGCTTACTTATACCCAACATCCACCTTTGTAGTGAAATTGAGTATAAAGAAAGTAAGAGGGTACAGAAAATGGGTTTCTGTCAGTCGTCCCAGACACTTGAGTTTCAGTGAGGAAAAGATGATGAGGTTTAGAGGAGGAGAGGTGATGTTCAACAGATTGAAAACTTGAGAAAGGCCAAGAATTTTGCAAAAGTTTATGAAAAGTGAATCAGACAGAGGTCCAGAACATCTCGAATGGGCGGTAGCAGATCCAGCCCCGCTGTCCTGGTCTGCGTTCCCTGTATCGACAGCGGGGGAGCCAGAAGTGGGACATTTATGGTCCCCTCCCGAGGGGACTCCGAGGCTCTTGAAGTTGATGTCTTTTTTTTTTTTTTTTAAGTTTTGAGAAAATTATGTAGTGTGTAAGATGCATGTGTATGTAGTAGGGATTAGGGAGAGATGTGTGTTTGAGAGCATGCTGGACTGCTCACAGGGTAGATGAGACACGGAAAAAGACCAGCTGAGGAGGACACGCACTTTGGCTACGCCAGTCCCAAGTCGGTCTACTCCATGTTGGGGAGTAATATCGAAGCCACTGATTTGGAAAAGGACTTGGGTGTGCTAATTAGCAGCGACCTTAAGTTTACCAAACAGTGCGTAGAGGTGGAGAAGAAAGCCCAGAAGCTGTTGGGTTATATCAGGAGGCAATTTCGATTTCGGAACAAGGAGATTGTGCTCTCTCTGTACAATTCCCTGGTTCAGCTGCACCTGGAGTACGCTGTGCAGTTCTGGTCGCCCACCCTCAGGAAAGATATTGAGAGGCTGGAGCGAGTGCAGGCGAGGGCCACAAAGTTAATCCCTTTTGTTAGGCATATGGGCTACAATCGACGCTTAACACGCCCTGAATTTGTTTCCGCTGGAAACTCGGAGGCTGCGCGGTTTCCAAGCTCTTACACGGGTTCGACGATGTCAATTTTAGAAGCATGTTTAGTTTAAATAATAACTCAACTCGCAACAATGTTTGGAAGTTGGATTTGGAACTGTTTAGCACTAGGGTGTGTGGGAATTACTTATAAGATCTGTGACACGTGGAACAGGCTACCTTCAGAAGTTGTGAACAGTTCCTCTGTGGATCAGTTCAAGAAAAGGTTAGACCGAATCTTGCACATTATTTGAGGATGTGTGTTGTTGTTTTCTGGGGTGGCTGTTCGAGACGCTAGCTATGAAAATGTGTAGGAATTTTCCAGGGCACCCGTTGCCATTGGTACCACCTCGGTATGGGCCGCAAGGCCTTTTGAGGTACTTCTTGTCCTTGTAACTCCCTTGTAACTCACTCACTCTCTCTCTGATATTTCCTGCACATAGGTTATAAAAACCCGAAGACCGATTACTCTCTCTTGTGAAGGAACTTGACTGAGACCGATCTAGAGAAAGACTTAGAAGTCTATACCAGCAGCGATCTGAAACCGTCGAAGTACTGTGCAGAAGTTGAAAAGAGGACCTTAAAAATATGAGATTATATTAAAAGACGGTTCCCGTTTCGGAACAAGGAGACTGTAATGTCTCTTTATAATTCACTAGTCAGACCTCAACTGGAATACTGTGCGCAGTTAGGAAGGATATAGAAAGGTTAGAAAGAGTAGGAGGAGATTGTAGACACCAATCGACCAGGGAAGTACTCCGGGGGGTGACGCTAGACAGAAGATAGGAATGTTGGAACTCCCGTTTCTCCTGTCACTGTCCATTGTGCGTGACCTTGCATTTACCCAAGTTAAATGTCATTTGCCATATTTGGGACCACTCTCCTATCCTACGTAGCCCCGCACGCAGTTGCTCGATCACTTCGGGCGTCCCAACATTGGCCGCAAGCTTGGTGTCATCAGCGAATTTGGCGATCCTACTGACGATGTCAGCGTCCATATCATTTATGTAAATGATAAACAACAGTGGCCCCAAAACGGAACCCTGAGGAACCTCGCTAGTGACGGAGGCCCAACCCGAGCTAGCATCTTTAATTACAACCCTTTGCCGCCTATTCTTCAACCACTTTCCAATCCAGCTACTTACTTCCCCACCGATACCCAGCGCGCGGACTTTGGCCATTAGCCGGCGGTGAGGTACCTTATCAAAGGCTTTCTGAAAGTCGAGATAAATTATATCAATCGCCCTACTCCTATTGTACTCGCTCCACATGACGTGGCAAAACTCGAGCAGGTTGGTGAGACACGACCTATGCCGCCTAAACCCATGTTGGGAGTCCCCAAGCAGTTTGTAGGAATCCAAATGCAACGATCCTATATGCCACTATCCCCTCTAATAATTTACCTCCGACCGAAGTGAGACTAATGGGACGCTAGTTCCCTGGACTTTCGTGATCCCCTTTCTTAAAGATAGGAGTTACGTTGGCTTCCCTCCAGTCACCAGGCACCTGGCCCGTCTCCAACGATTTGTTGAAGACTGTAGCTAGGTGGGGAGCCACCTGGTCGCGTACTTCCCGCAAGACTCTGGGGAGGAACTGGTCTGGCCCAGGAGCCTTAAACGCGTTCAGTTTGTCTATTCTATCGGCAACGTCTGTTGCGGTACACCGAACACTATCCAGGCGAGCACCGTCATGCCTAACGCCTGGCTCGGGGATGACGCGGGTGTCCTCCCTGGTGAACACTCCCGCAAAATACTCATTCAGCACATTAACGATGTCTCCTCGGAGCTCCGCAGAACGCCACTGGGGTCCTTTAACGGGCTCATCATGCTTCTAATGGGCTTTCTACTATTAACATAACTGAAGAATTCGTTAGGGTTCGCCTTGCAGAGGCTTGCCACCCGGAGTTCTTCGTTACGTTTGGCTAGCCTAACCTTCGCCTTGACTTCCTTGACAGGCGGACATACGCGTTGAAGCAGGGATGACCGGTTTTAAGGGTATGGCAGCAGACTGCAGCACCATAAACTGGTCCCAGAATGCACTCCACACTCCCTCAACATCGCCGCCGACCTCTAACCCCATCTCACCTACGCTATCCCACAGCCCAACAAGTCCGCCCGCCGTAGATCGAGCTTACTGCCTCGCGAGTTACTACGCTTCACCCGAGAGACGCAGACACAGAACCTAATCAGTCCGTGACCACTCCCGCCCAACGATTCGTCAACGGTGAGGCCAGTGACGAGGTTGTCTTCGGTCGTGAATACTAACTCTAGAACGCTTTCGCCTCGTGTAGGCCCATTGACCGACTGAGTCAGGAAGTTCTCATCGGCAAAGTCAACTAGCCTCCTCCCTTCGGGATCAGCAGTCCTCTCTTCCCAGTTTATGCTGCGACAGTTGAAGTCTCCTAAAACTACACACACCCTGTCCCCTAGCAGGTTACGGAGTTCGGTATACAGGGCTGTATCTTCCTCGAGGAGGAGATGCGGAGGTCTGTACACCAAGATTAACTTATAGTTCGTCCCTCCCAAGTTCAGATCGACGCCAAACATCTCCCGTTCCGATCGGAACTGGCAGTCAACCGGACTCAACGTGTCCCTAACGTATATTAGTACCAGGGCTGGCAGGTCGGACCCGGACCCGGACCCTGACCCAGACCCGGGTTTAACCCGAAAGTGAGATAAGACCCGGACCCGGACCCGATAGTGAATTAGAAAAAAGACCCGGACCCGGACCTGAAAGTGAATTTTAAAATTGACCCAGACCCAGACCCAGACCCGACCCGAAAGTGAAGGACCCGCACAGCCGGGTTTTTAGTTTACAAAATTTGTGTGCGCGCCTTTAGATTTGGCAGAAATGTATTCAATTATTACTCCACCCTCCAAATGACTCACTGGAAGTGGAGAGTTAACGGTGACGGAAGAATAGCCTAATCCTAATATATTTTATTGTTTGCGAGTTGAAAAAAGAATTGCGACAAAAGGAAAGACTTCTCCAGAAGGAAGGACGAATTCAAACTGTGTCACTGAGTGCGAAGTTTGATGCAGGTGTGATACAGTTTGAAAAATGTCCTCGCCTCGCGAAAAAGAGATTCAGCTGGGAAACTGATCCATCAAGATCCCATGAAATGGTGGATGGAAATGAGAGGAGAATTAAAACAGGCAGCCTTGGTAGCATTGTCTACTCCGTGCACACAAGTTAGCGTTGAAAGATTGTTCTTCGGTCGAAGCTTCATTCTGAACCCGCAAAGAAATTCTCCTTCGCAATCATTATTAGACGCAGTATTGTGTTTGCGATCTAACGGTGTTGGGGAATAAAGTCTTCTCAAATAAAATAATGTAGAATAGTCCTAATAAAAATATTTCAGTTAAGAAGCGTATATATATAATATTATATATATATATATTATATATATATATATATATATATACACACACACACACACATACACACCTTTGGTTTGGTTACCTTTGGTTAGCTTCCGCCTGAATTGTTCATTCTGACGAAGGTCAAGCTTTTCACTCCACCTTAGACCTACAGTTTAACGTGGAATCCAAACCACGTCCCATCAGTAACCCAGCGTCTTAACCACTAGGCCACCTAGGGTACTCATTTATCTACCAACCACTTTCTTTATTGTGTGGAAGGATGAACAGCTGGGTTTTGCTGCGCGCCGGCTGCCGTCGGGTCTCGAACCCGGTGCCGATGGATTCGTATATATATATATATATATATATGCAAATAACTGCAATGACCGCGCAGTATATAAATGAATAGAAACGACATAAGTATTAAGGAACGTTTCTGCACACGAGGAGGAGAGATAACGAAATAATGAAAAATGAGGCGAACCGGCAATTGGAAGGCCCTGGGTTCGATTCCCAGGCGGTTCGCCTCATTTTTCATTATTTCGTTATCTCTCCTCCTCGTGTGCAGAAACGTTCCTTAATACTTATGTCGTTTCTATTCATATATATATATATGTGTATATGTGTATATTCAAAATTTAAAAAATCAGTTAAAAATTCAGAAATATCTTTCCTGTCTTGCCACAACTTTCAATCTAGATTCTAGGAGAAATAAGTATAGGCTATGCCGCTATATCAATATCTGTTTTAAAGGAGTTCACAGAATATGTTGCCCTCAAAATATAAAGACAATATTACTACCAAATGACTTTAATTATTTCATATTATCGGTTTTATTTTTGTTTTTTAAGAAAAACAAAGTATTTAATTTTAATGCAAGATGATGATAATTTCCATTTGAGTTTACTCAAAAAAATATAGAATTTGTTTTTACAAAATTAATTAAAATTTAGAATAAGGGGGCTGAAGAGAGCAATCATACATCGTACTTTGCCCCTTAGCAATGCATGTATAACTACACCTCGACCCTAGTTACTCTTAAATATTAATACAATTAATACACCAACTTTCAAACATTTCCAAAATCGGATTAATTAATATATATGGTTAGGCTATTACCGTATAGCCATATAATGTTTTACTATGTTTCAGAAAACATGTTAATGTAGCTACGGTAGCAGTCTTATTATCTATCCTATACCAGATTATAATTATTACATTTTTAATAATGGACCCGACCCAGACCCAGGTCATATACTGAAAGACCCGACAGAACCTGAAAGTGAACTTTCGGGTCCGACCCAGACCAGGACCCGAAAGTAAATTAGAAAAATGACCCGGACCCGGACCCGAAAGTAAATTACAAAAATGACCCAGACCCGGACCCGACCCGAAAGTGATTGACCAGCACAGCCTTAATTAGTACCCCTCCCCCCTCCCCGCGGGTGCGATCCTTGTGAAACATTCTATACCCAGGAATCTCGAACTCCCCAACGTAGTCCCTACGATCAGTATGAATCCAGGACTCGGTGATAGCAACGATATCCTGGTATTCTGATTGCTAAGAGCGCCCGTAGCTCGCAAAACTTATTCCTAATCGACCTAGCATTAAAAAGTACTGCACGGAGGGAGCCTTCCATATTCTGACCGCCCCCTAGCACGATCCGTTTCCCGAACAGCCAGGGCTCTCTCTCTCTCTCTCTCTCTCTCTCTCTCTCTCTCTCTCTCTCTCTCTCTCTCTCTCTCTCTCGGCCTAAATCTTTACCCAGAATGATCAACTTTTTAACCTTTTAATCAACAATCAAATTAATTAACAAATAGTAAAAATAATCATATTAAATTTCGTATACAACACTCGTCTTTAAATAGGTTGAGAGAATAAATCAAAAAAATCCATTTCTCAATGTGGCTTTATTTCCCACAATTTTTAAGTAATTCGTGTTTCACTAGTTATTCACTATATCTACCCTTAACCCATTATGGACCAAAACTATTTTTTTTTATTTCCTGATATTTCTTGATATATTCAGCTTCGGAGACTTTAACCCTTTATTGCGCAGTGTGACACTACTGATTTTGTTCTGGCTAACGCCAGACGATTTTGTTCAGTCTTGGAAAGATCTCTGTGCAGTAAAGGGTTGAGACGTTTGCTTAATCCTTTACTGCACAAAGGTCTTTCCGAGACTGAATAAAATCGTCTGGCATTAGCAAGAACAAAATCAACAAATGCAAAAAACTTCTTTTTTTTATACGTGAAGGTCAAAATATGATGATAAAAACCCACTCTACTAGACAGAGTTTATTTCCACAACAGTTTTGATGCCAACTGGCATCCTCTTCGGGTGGATACAGAAAAATGAATGAACCAAAAACGCCCCCTCCCCCCATAGAAGAAGAGAGCTAAAATCAAGATTTATTTGTTTCCCATTAGATTTTCATTAAAACCCCATTATTAGTAACATGTTACTCGTTAGGATGAGTTTAAGATAAAGCACAAATAATTAAATAGGCTACCTTATGGTATCTTTGGCCAGCATCTCTAGCCCAGTGAGTAACACCGTTTCCCTATAAGCAAAGTGAAGACACTGAGGTCGGAGGTTGGAATCCCGATGATACTGGTAATAATATTACAAGAGTTAGATCAATGGGCGACATTAGTTGGTCTGAGCGCTGTTCCAGTTTTTGGCCCTCCTTACTTATTAATTACTATTACGGCATCTTTCGAAAAGTGCAATTAGAAATGAAAGCAAGTTTCGAATGTCTAGCAAAATCTGCGGACCTTAAATGCTAAATTTCACTATACATATACAACAATTATGATTGTTAAACTTTGAGGTCTTCTCTTAATTACGTGTACAGAGTCCTCAAGAAAGAACTGGTCACTTGAATTTTATTTGCATTAATAATATTTTGATTTTCAGAATGTGCAGAATTGGGGTGGGTGCCCCCCCCCTCAAGATATTTTCACTATTTGCACTTTCCATTTCGAGAACTGTTGCGAATCGGGTTTTGAAATTTTGTACGTTTGTTAACGTTTCTTCTGTAATATACCCATTGGAACTGTGAGTACGTCATGGTGTCATGTTCAGCCGTTCAATAGTCCGTAGCTTGTTTCTGTACGCTCTGTCCTTAAAGCAGTTGTTACAGCCTAAGTATGTCTATAATCTATATTATAGATTGAAACATGCAGAACATATTAAATACATGTGTATATATCATATGCATGTAATAACACAAGGCAAAAAATCTTGTCAGATGCATAACTGATCGATTTCTCCTCGAAGTACCCTTGGCCTTCAAGGCAACATGAAAAGTTACTGTAGTTTAATTTTGAAGATATTCTCAGGGGCAGTGGCTTATTAAGGCGGGAGCAGAGTAGCCAGGCCCCAGGGCCCAGGTGTTTTAGGGGGTCTGAAATTTCGGAGTACTTGTACTTTTACTCAATCCCTGAAACATATCTGAAAATTATTGACACTTTGGGTGTGAACATCAACAAAAGAGCAGGTATTTATAATGATATCAATGATAAATTTGGAATGATCAACAATATCTCTCAACTAACTTCAGAGGAAGCATCAAAAGCAGCAAAAAATCTGGCTAGTCATTACCCAGATGATTGTGAGGACAGCTTCCCATTTGAATTTCAGCATTTTGTCTTGTTTGTCAAACAAAACGCTTTATCTGACACTCGCCCATTGAGAGTATTACAGGAAATTTACAAATTGAGGGCTGTTTTCCCAAATACTTTCATTGCTTATCGTATTTATTCGTGTTTGATGGTGTCAAATGCAACTGGGGAGCGTTCTTTTTTTCATTTGAGCATAATTAAAAATATTAAATGTCAAATGCTAACCCCAAAGAAATTGCAAAGTCTGTCATTGTTGTGCATAGAAAACGATATTTTGCAGAATTTAAATACTGAGTTTGTGATTGGAAAATGTACCGATTTGAAGCAGCGCAAAAAACTTTTGTAAACTAGTGGTGGATGATGTGATCAACTTTTGTAGATTACTAGTGGACTGGTAGTTGTGTAATTGGTTTGGTGTAATTGTAGCAGCTTGGTATATGTGTAAAATTTGCATTATTTGATTTAGAAATAAATGGTTTTATTTAGAAATGATTTTATTAATTTACATAACTCGAAGATTTGTCTTGTTGAGGAGTCCAAGAATATTTTGGTCCCAGGGCCCAAGAATCCTTAATACGTCACTGCTCAGGGGCATCAATCATTCTGCAATCAATCAGTCAGGGTGGCAGTTATTGCTTATGTCACGAGCTGAATAAACAGTCTACAGATTAACTTAGTCCCTCGACGGTTCATTCGGTCAGTACAGTGACAAAAACAAGCAGTCATCAATGCAGTGGTGCATTTCGTAGGAAACTTCTTGTTTGTTGTTTTTCTCTCCAGGGGATGTTCTAACCCATCTATCATTTTTAAATTTTACCACACTGTTTTTTGTTTGGTGAACGTGAGAAAGGCGAAGAAAGAATTTCCGGGATGCCGCAACACACGCGGCATATATATAGTTGTGCAAAGAAGTAAGTGAACCCATCCAGATATGTACTGTAAATGGTTCATTTACAGGAAAGTTCACCGCCATCAATTCACCGCGGGAAAGTTCACTGCCATCAATTCACCGCGAGGTAAGTTCACCGCGAGGTAATTTCACCGCGAGGTAAGTTCACCGCGAAGTAATTTCACCGCAAGGTAAGTTCACCGTAAAATGAATAAAATTAAAAAGAATTTTTTAACTTAACAAGAATTTAATATAGGGTTTAGCAACACTATTTAAAAACATTAAAATATAATTAGGACAAAAATTAAAAAAGTATTTAATTTTTATTTAGCCACAAAATTTAAAAACAAATAATATATAATTAGGAAAAATATTTAACCACACTATTTAAAAACATTAAAATATAATTAGGACAAAAATTTAAAAAGTTAGGTTAGGTTAATGTTTTTAAATAGTGTGGTTAAATATTTTTCCTAATTATATATTATTTGTTTTTAAATTTTGTGGCTAAATAAAAATTTAATGTGGTTAAATATTTTTCCTAATTATATATTATTTGTTTTTAAATTTTGTGGTTAAATAAAAATTAAATACTTTTTTAATTTTTGTCCTAATTATATTTTAATGTTTTTAAATAGTGTTGCTAAACCCTATATTAAATTCTTGTTAAGTTAAAAAATTCTTTTTAATTTTATTCATTTTACGGTGAACTTACTTGCGGTGAAATTACTTCGCGGTGAACTTACCTCGCGGTGAATTGATGGCGGTGAACTTTCCCGCGGTGAATTGATGGCGGTGAACTTACCGCACATGCTTTCGCGTGGCCTCTTTTTCGAAGCCAATGAGTGACAATTTGTGAAGTTGCATTTAAAATCAAAGTCCCTCGTAAATTTAACGTAAATGTTGTGCTCTCTCATTGGCTTAAAAATTTATGTTCAAAATCTTAGTAGGAACTTACTTTCATGTTATAATGGCAGCGTGGAGTGACTACATATAGTAAGGATTTGTTAAATCTGAAGCAAACTTCTAGGCCTATAGAGGAAACGGCAGCAGAATCTTCTCGCTGTAGTTAACCAGACAAAAGAATATTACAGGAAATAGAGATTCTTTGTGGAAAGTATACGGGCTATGTCGTGACCATTGTCGCAACATCGCTTCCTATACATTAACAAAGTTAAGGGACAATTGGGTCGGGTAGTAGCTGGATGGGTGACTGTCCTCAGCGTCCAGACGATGTAACGACCCGTACTTCAGATCCCACGTAAAGCTGTAGGCTCCATCTGTCACACACACACACACACACACACACCACCCTGACATAATTAATGTCTATGCAAAACACATCCGCAAGGCATCCAACTTTTATGTATAACAAAAATAACTGAAGTTAAAACGGGGAAAAAAAATAAATAAATCTATTTAAATGCAAGCTTTCCTTTCAATAGAGTGACATTTGGTGCGCAAGAGATGGGAAAGGAAAATGCAAAATTAATCTACATGGCGAAAAGCTGTTTTTCACTGGCTGGGAAACTCATTTTGAGTGCTCGGTCAAGGAAAGCGATAGCTGACTGACGGGTCTGTCGTTTATCACAGTAGAAAATGGGGATCAACGAAAAGAATCTTCATTTATCATAGTTTCTATTCATTAATGGACACGACATCATTCCGCATTTCTAGAATGAATATGCAAAAGAATGTATTTATGGTTCACGAATTTCGTGGATGGAAAAGAAATGTAACTGGCTTAAAATGCCACTGTAGAGGTGCGAGTCATTACACAGGGTAATCCAAAAAAGATGTTGCCAGAAATAACATTTCAGTTTTTTTTTTAATTTAGGTTTAAAGACGCACTTCAGCGTTCCCTTGTATGCTATAGGTACGCTGTTGTATCCTGCATTTGTCATTAAAATATGCTTTTAAGCGAATTATAAAAATTATCGAGACTTCTCTCTCTGCGTTCATTAAAGTGGAACAGCGTATCCTAGTCCATAAACCTTTATAGTATATATACAGGGTGTCCCATAAGTCCGGCATCATAGGAAAAATAATAAAAAAAGGCAAAACAAAAGCTTTTATTTACAGAACGTGCTCAATATGTCCACCATTGTTTTCAATACACAAATTCAGACGTGATACCCAGTCAGCAAGCACACAGTGAATGATGTCAGGAGTAATGGTGTTACATGCCCCAATAATGCGCTGCCGCAAATGTTCAACACTCCTAATTTTCTCTGCGTATACCAGCGCTTTCAAGTGGCCCCAGATATAAAAATCTAGTGGCGTGAGATCCGGGCTTCTAGCTGGTCATTCCACAGGCCCTCGACGTCCTATCCAATGACCAGGGAATTGTTCGTACAGGTATTCCCTTACTTGGGTGAAGAAAATGGTGGACGGGAAATTGGCATCCCGAGCATATTGTTCCGTAGCCCATTCACAAAATTGCATCCGCCGGTCGGGATCATCTTCGCTTAATTTCTGTAGGATCTGAAGTTTATATGGATGCCATTTGTGAGCCTGAAGAATGCGATGGATGCTACTTTTCGACACTCCTGTCTCGGCGGACAATCGCCGAAGAGACTTATTGGGACTTCTGTTAAAATGAGCCACGATAGCAGTCGCTGTATCATCGTCAGTGGACCTCCTTGAAGGTCCACTGCGTGGTTTATCTTCTATGGATCCTGTTTCCTTAAACTTTGCAACAAGTCTACTAACACAACTCTGTGTTATTGGCTCGCGGTCTGGATGCAGTCTGTTAAATTCAGCAGCGGCCTCTCTTTAACTCCGATTTCCTATGAGTAAAATTATCTAGATTCGTTCTTCCTTGCTCACAGACATTATGGCCTGTAGAAAGAGAAAAATATAAATTATGGTTTGTAGAAATAGAAAAATATGAATTTCTCCTATGATGCCGAACTTATGGGACACCCTGTATATATATATATATATATATATATATATATATATATATATATATATATATATATATATATATATATATATATATATATATATATATCTTTTCTTTAAAGTACAGTAGGTGAACATAAAATCAAATAAAGATGACTATTATTGTTCCCTGTCCTCTAAACACAAATAATGTACACCCCAAAACACAATTCTTTTCCCTATAAAGTATAAAAAAGATGTAACAAGAAATAAGAATTGGATCAGTGGTTTTGTTATTTCGAATGCAACAAGCACTCGCAAAGATTTACATATGAAAGAATCTGATTATTTACTCAGCAGTAGTTCGCTTCTAAAGAAGAGAGGTAATAGAGCGTTGATACAGCAATACGACAATTATTCTTTGTAATCTTTCCATAAAACTTTTCCTACGGTTTATTACTAGATTTACTCGTGCAAATGCTGCAGGTACGCATAAGCTGAAACTGTTTGTGATTGGCAAATATAATCGCTCAAGATATTTTAAAAATAGTTATAATTTGCCTGTAACTTATAAAGCACAAACTAATGCATGGATGGATAAAGACATTTTCCATAATTGATCTCACCAAAATTTTGTATATGAACGTCTCTACTTTATGGAATATTTGATTTGACGGACAACCCTCGGTACCAGGAGTCCGTAATTTGACGCTATTATATATATATATATATATATAATATATATATAATATATATATATATATATATATATATATATATATATATACCCGCAAGGGGGTTCTAAGCTCGTGCTCTTGAGTGCTCTTTGTGCTCGTTTGTACGTGCTTGTTCCTGGAGGTTTCACGTGCGCCCTCCCGGCCCTAGCACCCAAGGATGATGGGGCTCGACCCTGCAGTCCTTGTCATCCTTGGTCTTTTTCCACTTCGACTGTCCCCTCCACCCTTTCTTTTTCCTCTGTCTTTCATCTCACTTTTTCTTTGTTTTTCCGCTGAGATATGCCCTTTAAATAGAGGCGAATCGGTTCTTCCTGAACTAAAAAAAAAAAAAAATATATATATATGAGAGAGAGAGAAAAGTAGGTTTCAAGGGCCAGTAAAATTCGGAAAACCTATAAGATTAAAACGGATAATGGGTTTTTGAGGACGCTCCATTTTTTCAAGTCTTACAATCTAAAATTAAGAAAAAGTTTAGTTTATACTGCTTCAGAAAATGGGGTGAATCCCCTAAAAAGTTTTGTCAGTGTTAAGAGCTCAGGTTTGTAGGCCTATTTTGTTGTTTTAGAGCCTAAAATGACTTTAACAAGGTTATTCAGGATATATATATATATATATATATATATATATATATATATATATATATATATATATATATATATATACAGGGTGTCTCATAAGTCCGGCTTCATAGGAGAAATTCATATTTTTCTCTTTCTACAGGCCATAATGTCTGTGAGCAAGGAAGAACGAATCCAAATAATTCTACTCATAGGAAATCGGAGTCGAAGAGAGGCCGCTGCTGAATTTAACAGACTGCATCCAGACCGCGAGCCAATAACACAGAGTTGTGTTAGCAGACTTGTTGCAAAGTTTAAGGAAACAGGATCCATCCATAGAAGATAAACCACGCAGTGGACCTTCAAGGAGGTCCACTGACGATGATACAGCGACTGCTATCGTGGCTCATTTTAACAGAAGTCCCAATAAGTCTCTTCGGCGATTGTCCGCCGAGACAGGAGTGTCGAAAAGTAGCATCCATCGCATTCTTCAGGCTCACAAATGGCATCCATATAAACTTCAGATCCTACAGAAATTAAGCGAAGATGATCCCGACCGGCGGATGGAATTTTGTGAATGGGCTACGGAACAATATGCTCGGGATGCCAATTTCCCGTCCACCATTCTCTTCAGTGACGAGGCTGTTTTTTATGGAAATGGTGAGGTAAATCGACAGAACACCCGCTACTGGTCTCAAAACAACCCTCACTTACACCTCTTCAAAGGAACAAGGTTCATCTCGGGTGAGGGTATGGTGTGGCATTTGGAAGGATCGCATCATAGGCCCCCTCTTTTTCGATGAACATGTCACTGGAGGCACCTACCTACGTATGCTCAAGGAAGAAGCACTTCCCAGTGTCTTGAACGAAGAAGGAAATTTCCCAACATGGTTCTAGCAAGACGGCGCTCCTGCACATCACAGCACCCAAGTAAGGGAATACCTGTACCAACAATTCCTTGGTCATTGGATAGGACGTCGAGGGCCTGTGGAATGGCCAGCTAGAAGCCCGGATCTCACGCCACAAGATTTTTATCTCTGGGGCCACTTGAAAGCGCTGGTATACGCAGAGAAAATTGGAGTGTTGAACATTTGCGGCAGCGCATTATTGGGGCATGTAACACCATTACTCCTGACATCATTCACCGTGTGCTTGCTGACTGGGTATCACGTCTGAATTTGTGTATTGAAAACAATGGTGGACATATTGAGCACGTTCTGTAAATGAAAGCTTTTGTTTTGCCTTGTTTTATTATTTTTCCTATGATGCTGGACTTATGGGACACCTTGTGTATATGTGTATATATATATATATATATATATATATATATATATATATATATATATATATATGTATGTATGTATGTATGTGTGTATATATATATACGTATAGATATATTAGGAATGACGTCTTGGAGACTCGAGAAACTAAACCTATAAAGAGGAAGAAGGGAAAAAATGGGAAATAATTCAAGCGCATTTTGAGGGAAGACGATTAAAATGATCACACGAGAGAAGATAGATAGCATCATGAAATGAGCGATTCCACGGGAAACGGAGGTTTGGTATATTTTTTCGAAAATTAAATGATATATATATATATAGAGAGAGAGAGAGAGAGAGAGAGGCGGGGCCACCAGCTTGACCTCCGTGTGAAGAGAGACCAACGCACGAAA
This sequence comes from Bathynomus jamesi, assembly GCA_023014485.1. NCBI lineage: Eukaryota > Metazoa > Arthropoda > Malacostraca > Isopoda > Cirolanidae > Bathynomus > Bathynomus jamesi. Next base: position 125,933 of record JAJOZX010006005.1, on the reverse strand, counting down.
CAACATAAGGTTTATAAGGTGTTTATATAATATATAAACATCATATGCTGCCCGTTTAGAAACGTTAAATTTATTTCCACTCGTAAAAAGACTTATTCGAGGATATCTAATCCATATAAGTATTTAAAGTGATTAACGTTTTTGATAATGCCGACGCCGAAAAATATTTCCCCTTCAGAAATGCCGATTGAACTCGCAGTATTGGTCTGAAATTAGTGGGTAAACATTTTAATTCTAATGTGGTTGAGCATTTTCTCTTTAATCGTACAGTTAATTTGTGGAATGGATTGCCAGCCAAGTGTAGTTCAAAGTAATTCGGTCGAGTCCTTTAAAAAAGAGTTAGATGTTTATTTTGCCTTAATCCCCACTTAGAAGCATTTCTTAGCGCATAAAAGTATTGCAGAATTTCCACACTCTGATTCTCTCCTCTTTACTTTAAAAATTTCAACTGTCTTTACATTTCTTTCCTCTCTTTTCAGGGTTTGGGGTTTAATCTCCCTCAAAGTACACTCCTTCTGAAGCTACGCGCTTTGTCCAACATTTGTCCACACATTTTTTGAAAGTACTTTTCGGAATGGCCAAAAGCTGCTCCGTCAAATTTCTTTTAATGGTCTCAACATCATCAAATCGGTGTTCTTTCAGGGTTTGTTTGAGCTTCGGAAACAAAAACAAAAAAAAAGTCGCATGGAGTTAAATCCGGCGAATGGATAGCGTTTTTGGTCAAAAATTGGCTGGACAAGTTGCGACGAGTGAGATGGCGCGTTATCGTGATGAAGCATCAGTCTCCGGACTCCCACTTCTGCGGCCGTTTGCTCTGAACTTCTTCACGTAGACGTCTCAAGACTTCAGTGTAAAATTCCTTGTTGATTGTTTGTCCCTGTGGAGCATATTCATGGTGCACAACACCTTCACAGTAAAATTTAAAAAAATCGCCGCGAAACAAAACACGTTTAACTTTATCACCTCACCACAGATGACTGACGCTACACAATGAAGTGCAACCCTATCATTCAACTTGTCTCGATATGTAGACACATGTTTAGCACAGTCACAACTCCAAGCGTGACTTTGTTCTAAAAATAAACACCCTATCCGCATACTTTTTGAACAGACCTCGTATATATTAACTGTAAAAGTTTTTTAACTAAATTTCTAAGATGAAGAGATGCATAGTTCTGTTTGCAGATCCAGTCATTAACTTTTTTTAACCACTCAGATCTACACCGTTGCCATTATTCTCTTTCCAAGTAATTACTAGAAATCTCTCTTAATGACTTGGTCTCCAAGATAAACTTTGCTCATTCTAATCAATCTGGTTCTGATAGGTTGTAAAAACAGCTTAAAGTGCTCACTATCTATAGCAAAGTTTTTAGAAATGAGGTAAAATTAATATACAGGGTGTCCATAAATTATCTTTACAGATTCAATTTAACTGAATTTGTAAGGATAATTTATGGACATCCTGTACTTTTTCGATGTCTGAATTTAAGAGTTAATTTATTTTGAAAACTATTTTTAAAAAAATATTTTTGAAACTGTATCAAAAGTTGTTTGTTAAATCGGGCCTACACCTATCTGGCCAACGAAACACCAAATTGATACTCTAACACACTAACTTAACCTAACCATATTCTAAGGTGACCTAACTTTAAGTAGATAACCCATTAACTTGTCGATGAAGCGGTGCGTCGGCAGAATGTCTTTAGTTAGGTTACATTCGCGTCAAATAACGGTTTTGGTTGTTGACATGTAGAATACTGAAAACCTGCTCGATGATAGTTTTAATATACAGGGTGATTCGAAAGTCCTGTCCGAAAAGTAAGTATATATCGGGACTGGAATTTGCATCGAGATTATGAACAGTTAGTCATCGAACGCTCCTAATGACTAATTTGTTCTTTTCAAATCATGAACAGTAACTCAGTAACTCATCAGGGACTCTTGATGATTTATCTTTCATTATAGAAATGATATACGTATTACAGTGTACATACTGAAACCAATGCGAAAACATATATATATATATATATATATATATATATATATATATATATATATATATATATATATATACAGGGTGTCCGAGAATTATCTGTACAATTTTTGGCTGTTATTAAAAGTCAACCATAAGTGTAGAAATTCCAGTGTTGTCCCATTTTACAGAGAATCTCATTAAGTTTTTTCTGATACCAAGTTGTGACAAGTTTTTTAGAAATTCCAGTGTGTCCGAACATTATCTATACAATTTCATCTTTTAATAAAATTCTTGATAACACACGTAAAATTCTTAAACAAGATTATTTAGAATCTGTATTTTCAAAAGTTTCTTTTATTAAAGTAACGTTGTTACAAACATTCGATATGTGCACCATTAGTAATTCGCAAAACATCCAATCGATACTCCAAATGTTGCCATGTACGCTGCAGCATATCCACATCAATTCGCTCAATAGCAGCTGTGATTCTTGCTTTTAAATCATCAATGTCTGTCACCCGCGTACATTTTTAAAAAACTTGTCAGAACGTGGTATCAGAAAAAACTTAATGAGATTCTCTGTAAAATGGGACAACACTGGAATTTCTACACTTCATGGTTGACTTTTAATAACAGCCAAAAATTGTACAGATAATTCTCGGACACCCTGTATAAAACTCATTTATTTTAATGACTCATGACCGAGTGAGTAACGTAGTGGCTCGGAAAATTCCAATCTCCAGTGATATGGGTTCAAACCCCACAGAGGCAAAGTAAACTTATTTCTAATGCATTCACTCTTAACACTTAAGTTAATATTATTGTTGTTCTTAATTAAAATAAAAATAACTTTCTTGTGATTGCACCTAATTAATGAAAATAAACTGAAGTGGAATTTAATTGACATTTCCTCCAATAGATGGCGCCACCCACTTCGATTAAATTATTTTCAAGGAATCAGTTTGATGAAAAACGCTTCATCGAAGTTTGATGAAAATATTGTCATCACCTGAGGGCACTCGCTCGATGAAAATTCCAGTCACGGTGATAAAATAAATACTTTTGGGACAAGACTTATGAATCACCCTGTACACAAAGTGTCCAGAAAATAATAATATTTTTTGAACACCTTGTATATGTTAGTCAAAGTGTGTAACCAGTCATTTCGCGAAATGGCTGTTACACTTGGTCATTTCGCGAAATGACTAAAATCTTCAGCCATTACGCAAAATGGCTAAAATTCCTTCTTGGTCATTTCGTGAAATAGCTAAAATGACTTTGTCATGAATTCATAGAAATAACAAACATCACAATAAAATTGGAAACCTTTATTTAACTAACTAAATCTGTTAAAACATACATACATCCACACGTCTGTTCAAATAAGTGAGAAACACTTCAAATACACGTTTGAACACATTTGAATTTTCAATATAGAGGTTTTCAAATACTGACCGGACCTTCAATGTTATTCCGATGTCCGCCATTGAAGGCCCGGTTAGGTCAACTGTATGCCCTTGACATTTGGTTAGGTTAAGTCGTGTTATTTTCGTTAAACTAACGAAAATAACACAACTTAACCTAACCAATTGTCAAGGGCATACAGTTGACCTAACCGGGCAAATGATCTTGTACGAAATGACCAAGGTGGAAATTCAGCCATTTCGCGTAATGGCTGAAGATTTTAGTCATTTCGCGAAATGACCAAGTGAAACAGCCATTTCGCAAAATGACTAAAAGCTTCAGCCATTACGCGAAATGGCTGGTCACACACTGACTGTAACATATATACCGTAACAGGTTTGGTGGCCTAACGACATTTCGGTGAGCTGACATTTTATCGACAAGTTTTTTTTACATTAAATTAACTTAGGTTAGCATAGTTTAGGTTAAGCTTAGTCACGTTGGGTTCAGCATGGTAATAGTTCTGTTGTTAAAGTGTCTATAAAATACACACTACATATATTTTAGCATGTATGAAAAGTTTGAAACACTGCCGGTATTTTCGTTTACACACTAGTACTAGACAAAGGTCGTGTTTGTTTTATCATGAGGATTTAATATATGCAAGTGGGTGTTGTTAATATGTTCGTATGATATAAATAACAATTGGTAGCATTAGACGAATCATCCGAGTTAACTTTATGTAGCGCCACAACTTCATTATTAACCTTTTCAGACCGTATGGTAACATATGTGAACGTTAACTTGCATGCTATATTCGCCCCTATGAAATAGCACAGTAATTTAGAAATGATTTTTACACCAAATTTCTCAAGTTTTCAAGTGTGCTTCAGGCATGAAAAGGCTAACTATAGACTTCTTGATAGTCGTCGTGAACTGCATGTGACTTAATTTTCATACTAACAGCCACAACTATATGACAGGGAGCTTACGGCTAAACGTGGAATTTCAACCAGGTATCGCTATATCGTCTGGATGCAGTGGGTAATCATCCATCCAACTACCATCCATACTCACCGTCGCTTAATTCTTAATAAGCACGCAATCAGTATGCAACAATTGTAACATATAGCATAGAGTAGAAGCGATTTTGAGCCCCGAACTAAATTGGTAGTTAAGTATTTATGGTGTATAACTAATTTTCTTTTTAATTTATCATCAGTTTAGATGGATTCCGTTTAGAGAAATACTTAACAAGTTTAGATGAAGAAGTTTGGACCGAAGTCAGAAATCATTTTTGTCGAAATTGAACGAGACGCAAAAATCGAAAATATTTCTTTTACAGTAATAATCTTTGCGAGTGTTTAACGTTCTTTATAAAGGCAAAGGTCATTCGACGGAGGGGACCTACGGCTTTACGTGGGATCTAAACTATCTGAAGGTCGCTACATCATATGAACGCGGAAGATGGTCACTAGTGATGTACCGATTCCAAAATTTAGCCGATGCAAATTCCACGAAAAACTGCCGATACTGATGCCGATTCTTTGACTATATTTAAAAAAAATATAAATTTTACTAATCTAATGTGAAAACTTTCAATTTTAATTTTTTTACATTTCAAATTTGTTAAAATGATTTGTTAAAAAGTTTTATTACTGAGTAAAATGATAAAATAATTTTATTTTAAAGTTTCATAAATTGAATACCAATATTTAAAGTAATTGGTTTTCCTTATGTTGAAGGTATTTTCTTTCTTCAACAATGTCAATAACAAAAATTTTCATTAAAATTTAAAGTCCCTGGTCCCCAATTTGAATAAAAAATATGGATATATATAATTTTGGTTCATAAAATTATTAAAATACTTAAAATAAAGTCAACATAATAAGATGGTTTAATATATAAATTATAAAGTACAACTTAATATAGAATTATTATTATGATAATATAGAGTAAGAGATTGCAATAATTTATATTTGGAGATTAGCTAGTTAGAGAAAATGTAAATTTATGGGCAACTTAACTTAAGCTTTACCTTTTTCGTAAATGTAAAATATTTTTATATAATTACACTTTGAAATAGTATAAATTATTAGTGTTTTTTGTCCTTAAAATTTTCCCTAAATATGGATTTTGTTTTGTAATGAAAATACTGAAATTTCAAAGAATCGGTGAGAGACACGACTAAATTTGGCCGATTCTGCCGATGCCGATTAATTGGTACACTACTAGTGGTTACCCATTCAACTACTGATCAGACCTAACATCGCTAATCCAACGGGGAGCAGTGTTGCGATCTGATCACGACGAAATTGGAATCGATTCCAAAGCTTTTATTTGATGGTAGAATTGGAATAGGATTCGATACCAGAAGAATTGGAATTGCTCAGCTGTGGTATATACAGGGTAGCCATGAAGTCTGGACACACAGGATATATTAAAATGACTTTTTCCGTCGCAGATAACCTACAGTTCTGAGAAAAATATCCTGTTTCCAGACTTTATGACCACCCTGTATAAACTCCTTATTTAGTTTTATGTTCAATAAATAGTCTTACATGATTTGGAGAACCATTAATATGACGTTCATATTTTTAATGATTATGATAATGATAGTTATCACTTATTGTTATTACTAAAGTATTATTATTATTACAGTATTATTATTAATAATAAAAATAATATCTGTAAAATGAAAATTATGTTTCTGCCATTAAATTTTATCATTTTCGTTTCACCAATAATAAAAGTAATAATTCAGGTCTTTAGGACCTGAAGAGCCAATTTCAATCCAACAAACTGAGCTTGAAAGCTGTCTGTTATTCCGGTTATACCTTTAGAATCCCGGAAATTAATATTATATAATATATTTAATGTATATAATATATATTATATAATATATATATATATATATATATATAATATATATATAATATATATATAATAAGTATTATATGGTTATGTTTTTCCGACCAAGTGTTTAGGATAAGACTGGGGTCGACCTTTGCGCGATATACCGTCTCATTTGAATGATTTTATGTTGGAAAGTGTTCCTTTCTGCCTTCATCCTGCCTTCCTGGTTGATCGAAGATTTTGCACAAGAACCCACCTAGTTGATTCTTGAATGTAATTAGGCTAAAGACAGATGTATTTTTAACAAGATATGAAAATACTGTACTGGCGACTCGAGTGTTGCACGCTGATTGACCAACGATATTAAATGGCGATCATGTGGGGCGAATTTAGGTCCATGTGGGAGGCATGGGCAGTAAAACGAATTTTTCCTAATAACTCTTTAAAATTAATCTAATTTCGAAATCCCTCCACGATAATGAAAAACAACGAACATACGACTTTATATAAAACGAAAAATTATTCATTCAAAAATTTTGGTATTTTTAAATTCTGAAGAATTACCTATATAGGCCCAATTCATATGAGCTAAAAACTGAAGTCGGCTAAAGGCCTAATCTAGGTCATGATTCTTGTTTATCGTTGGCTCGCGATAAACATTCCCAATTTTTCTTCACTCTGTTTCAGTGTAAGGACTTTATATGTATATAATTACGATTAAAAGCATATTAATATCCAAAATAATTGTCCTTTATATCATAAGTTCTTCGACGTTTACGTTTGAGCCACCCCTCCACAGAAAAAGAATAATGTAGCGTCCCCTTCAGATACAAATTAGGATTTTACCTGAATTCGATATTGGCAAAGAACCTAAATCTGAAGTTTAGAAAATGGGATGCAAGATTAAAAGCTCTTCTCTTGTTTCTTCATTATTTTTAATTATTTTTAAAATTATTATTAGTCCAATAAGTAAAATTATAGAAATTTGTTCGTTCCCCCACCCACCACCCACCCTCGCGCCCCCTAGTTTGAGATACGACGCTTTATACGTTTCGTTTTCTTCAATGGAAGGAATTAAAAGAGCAAATTTTAAAGGTAAAAAAAAATAATTTTAAGCGTGTTAAATATTACACAATTAAATATTATATTATGTATAATTTTTGCAGTCATTTTTCTTTGAGAGGGTCTCGTGCCTCGATCGGTTAGGGCGCCGCCCGCCAGGGCTGAGACTCCGTTGAGCAGTGAGTTTGAACCCCGGTGGTGCTTAGAGCTGGGAGGTTGTCTTTTCTGTGTCTTGCGTCACGACAAAGCGACAGGCCGGCCATCTCGCTTTAATTGACTCTGGCTATGGTAAACCAGGCTAGGGCCCCTACCTCCCCATTTCAGTGGAGGATATGGGACATGGATGTTACCTTACCTTTTTCTTGGTTTCTTTCTAAATGACATGGGCCAAGGTTTCTCTTGGGACTCCAAATTCTTTCGCATCCTCATAGCTTGACATGCCATCATTTAATCATTTTTAAAACACCAATGTCCCTTTCTAAGTTTTCTTTTGGATAATTTTGTATCCGCGAGTTAGCTATTCTTGTGTAATTACGAAGCCTTATTCAGTTGTCTGAAATAACCGAAATAAGGCTATATTAAATTAAAATTAGATAAAGAAATATATATATATTTGTGGGTGAACGCCCGCGAAACCGGCCCCCCGCCTTAAAAGAACAAGAAGAAAAAAGCCAAAATGAAAGTTCATTATTTCCGAGATCCCTAGACACTATGTGTTTGAAAGATTGGAGGTTATGGACAGGAGGAAAGATGGATTGAGGAAGATTGTTCCAGAGTTCACCGGTTAAGTAGATAAAAGATTGAAAATACCGATTAAACCCTTGCGATAGGGAGTTGGATAGAAAAGGAATGAGAACGTGTCGAAAGTCTGGTGCTGCGTGCTCTCCTTAAAGGAGGAGGCATGCAGTTAGAGAGTTCAGAAGAGCAGTGTCCGTTATAATAGCGATAGTAAAGAGAGAGTGAGGCAACATTGTGGTGAAAAGAGAGAGATTGAAGACAGTGAGTAAGAGGCGCAGAATTGATGAGGTGAAAAGCCTTTGATTCTATACGGTCAAGTACGACTGTGTGGGTTGAGCCACCCCATACATGTCAAGCATACTCCATACAGGGCGGACAAGACCCCTGTACAGAGACAGCAACTAAGCGTGCGTGAAGAAACTGCGAAGGCGGTACAGCACACCTAACCTCTTAGAAGCTGTTTTGGAAAGAGAGTATTTGTGATCTTTCCAGGAAAGATCACGAAAAAAGGAAACGCCAAGACTGTTAAGAGAAGAGGAAGGATTGAGTTGTGTATTGTTAAAGGTAAGGAGATAGTCATGTGAAAGATTGTGACGCGAGACAAATGGAGAAACTAAATTTTTGAGACATTGAAAGCCACAAAGTTTTTTCTACCCAATCGGTGATAGCAGAAAGATCAGAGGTCAGGTGTACCATAGCCATCCTGTGCGAAGTATGGACCGACTGTTGAAAGGAATGCTTTGCGAAGCGGGTGAAGAAATGAAGAGTGGAGCATCGGCATAGGAGTGGATAGGACAAGAAGTGTGACTTTATCGATCATTGATAAATAAAATGAAAAAGAGTTGGTGACGGAATAGAACCCTGAGGAGCACCACTGTCAATAGCTTCAGGAGAACATCATTGACCAACTACAACCGCAGCTATAGATCGGCCAGAAGGGAAATCAGATGAAGGCACAGATAGGAGGGTAGAAACCAAAGGAGGGCAGTTTGGAAATTAAAAATTTGCGCCAGACTATCAAAGGCACTTGATATGTCTAGCGCAATAGCAAAAGTTTCACCGAAATCCCGAAAGGAGGATGACGAAGAGTCAGAGATATATGCAAGAAGATCGCCAGTGGAGCGTCCCTTGCGGAACCTATACTGATGATCTGAAAGAAGATTGTGAGAAGAAAAGTGTTTAAAAATCTTCCTATTAAGGATAGATTCAAAAATTTTATAAAGGCAAGAAATCAAAGCAGTTGGACGATAGTTGGAGAGTCGAGAGCGTTCAGCCTTCTTTGGGACATGCTGAATGATAGCGAATTCCAGCAGGAAGGAAAATTACCAGATGAGAGACAAAGACGAAAGAGGTTTGCCTATGCAAGGTATCAGCACTGAAGCACAGTTCTTAAGAACAACAGGAGGAGCACCATCAGGACCGTACGTCTTCCTAGAGTTGAGCCCAGAAAGGGCAGAAAGAACGTCTTTGGAAGAGATTCTAATTTCAGGCATAATAAAGTCAGAGGGAGGAGGAGGTGGAGGCACAGTACCGGAATCCTCCATGGTTGAGTTGGAAGCGAAAGTTTGAGCGAAGAGTTCAGCCTTGTCAGAAGAAGAGACGGCAACTGAGACGTCGGAATGGAAAAGAGGAGGGAAAGAAGAAGAAGTAAAGTTGTTGAAGAGGTTCTTAGTTACATGCCAGAAAGAGAGAGAGAAAAATTAGAATTGGATAGGTTTTCACATTTTTGTCTGAAGAAATTTTTGGTGAGCCGGAAAACAGATTTTGCCAGATTCCGGGCAGAAATATAAGCTGAGCGAGTCAGGATTTGGGTGATGACTGTACCTTCTGAAAGCCCCCTCTCTGTTGCGGATAGCATTAGAAAAAGTGAAGTTAAACCAAGGTTTTTTGCATTAGTAGTAGGAATAGAATGTGGAATGTACGCCTCCATGCCCGAGAGAATCACCTCCATGATGCGCTCAGCACACTCGGATGGGCCCCGGCCACGGAAACAGTAATCATTCCATGGGAAATCACAGAAGTACTGCCTCAGGGCTCCCAGTCAGCGGCGCGAAGTGCCAAAGGCGCCTCCTCTTCGGAGGATCCAAAGGGCAGATTGGAGCTATTGTGGTCGGAGGAGCCCAACGGAGAAAATAAAGAGGTAAGGAATAAATCCAAAATGTTATTTGTTATATCATGAAACCGATCTCCTATTCTTTGTGCTATCAAACCTTATGTATCACAAATTTTGAACTTTTTGCAGGGTTTTTTTCTTTTGATGAATATATTTAATAAATAAAGTTCTACAACCCTTTCGGTATGATGTAGTATAGCCAAGATATATAGTAATGTTTTAAGCTCCTTTGATAGTTTAATGTTTTCAATATTTTTCAAAATACTCAAATGAAATAATATAATAATAATAATAATAATAATAATAATAATAATAATACCCTAATAATCTTTACTCAGAAAGAACACATTACATAAGATATACATCACATTCACATACTGTAGGTTCACACAATGTTGGCATTAACGTTTAATTTTGTGTTTTTAGTGACAAATAGTTTAATTACGGTGTTCTTATCTGAATATGGCGTTGGGAAACATGGCAGCTTTTCCGGCAAAAACCTTTGAGATTCATCCCTAGTTTTACAAAGGAAACTAAGAAATACTCGTATAAATAGAAATAGTGGAAAATAAAATGCCTTTAGTTAATTCTGTTACGACAAATGAAAATTGAAATAATCTTTGAAATAATAGAAAAGGAAGAGGTAAATATTACGGTATGATAATAGAAATAATAATATAAATAATAGAAAAGAAAAATGGTAAACAATACGGTAAACAGAACATGTTGAAATACCGATAATAATTAATTTCTAATATTACAAATTAGAAATAATGATACAATCTTAGTCACAAAAATACAGATAAATGAGGCATATTATACAGTAACTATGGCGTAAAATACCTTTCAACCTTTCAAATGTTCCGCACGAAGATTCCTCATTTCACAAAGGTCAAACTTATCGCCCCCCTCCTCTCACTAATGGAAACTTTTAACATATAATTTATATAGCTTGTGATTGCGCCCACTTTAAGATTGCGAACTTTGCATATATAACAGGTGGTTTTCATTGTTTAGTAATATTTACAAGTTGCAATATACATGCATATATATATATATATATATATATATATATATATATATATATATATATATATATATATATATATATATATACACACACACACACACACACACACACACACATTAATAGGAGTTCATAAAGTGTTTGTTTAGCGAGTTGCGAAACGAAATTAACAATGGTGCTTGTCTGATATTTATAGGTATAGCGTTTCAGATATCTGTCCCTTTGTAAGAGAAAGCATTTCCTGCAATTTGCATGGAATAATTTGGTTTATGTATGAAGTCATTGGGAAGCCTTGTATTATGATTATGGTTGGTCTGATGGCGGGTAATCGCCCTGTGAATGGGCGAAGTATAGTATATTAGCAACTTTGTGTATACTGATACTGATAGTAAATTTATACAGGTTATTTAGTTTTAGAATATTTAGATTTCTGAACATTGGAGAGGTATGAGATCGTCTGTTATCATTGTTGGAGAGAGTTTGTAAGCACTTTTTTTTAATTACTTCTAGCCGATATTGTATATAATTCTTTGTACCAATCCATGCTGTGATTCCATATTGTAAGTGTAGATGAATAAATGAGTAATACAGTGTGAGGAGGGCATTTGAGGATTTTTTTTTTTTTTTTTCAGTTTAAATTTTATGTAGAGAAATCTAGATTTTTTTATTTGATATGTGTGAGGCTTTTGAAATTTAATTTTTAATCTAACTTGACGCCAAGAACTTTAACTTGCAAGAGGAGTGTTTCCAATTATTAATGGTGTGTGCACGATTGCAGGTTTTGGATCACCTGAAGATCAGGGCCCCCAGCCTTCTTTAGTTAGCTTTATAAAGCTAACTAACGAAAATATCACGACCTAACCTAACCAATTGTCAAGGGCGTACAGTTGACCTAACGATTGGTAAGGTTAAGTCGTGATATTTTTGTTAGTTAGCCTTATAAGGCTAACTAAAGAAGGCTGGGGCCCTGATCTTCAGGTGAATCCAGTTTTTTTTATTACAATCATATATGATGATTTCGTCAAGTTTAGTAAAAGTTTATTTGCACACACCTCTTTATAGACATGATCTAATTGCCTGTTCACTTCGTTTATTAGGTTGTTGATATCGTGGTGTGTAGAAGTGTGTGTTTAATCGTTTGCATACTGAATACAGTTTAATGTTGTTGATCGATAAAAATCATTTACATACATGAAGAAGAGTAAGGGTCCAAGGATAGATCCTTCTGGAACCCCACTTTCCAATACAGCATATTCTGATGAAATGTCATTTACTTTAACATACTGGTGACGATTAGGGAGATATGACTTAAACCAATTTAGCATATTTCCCCTTATGACATATGTGTTTAATTTATCTAGTAAGATATCATGTGAGAGCGTATCAAAGGCTTTTGACAGGTCAAGGAAGACTAAGAATGTGTTGTTTGTGGTTTAGGTTTTTATAGATATTTTCTAATAGCATGTTGATGGCGTCTTCTGTGGTGTGGCCTTCTCTAAACCCAAATTGTGTTTTTGCTAGGATGTCGTAGTTAGCTAAGAATTTGATTAGGCTATTTCATACGATTCTTTCAAATACTTTACTCAGAATTGGTAAGATGGAGATTGGCCTGTAATTGGATGGAGAATCAGCTGCCTGATTTGAATACTGGACAAACCCTAGATATCTTCAGGTAATCAGGGAATACACCTTGTACCATTGACTTATAAGTCTTGCGAGTAGAGTTATTATATCATCTGATATTAGTTTATATATTTTCACTGGAACTGAACTGATATCAGCTCTTTTATTTTTAGGTTTTTCATTGTAGCTGAGGTTTCTTTTGGCAAAATTGGTTCAAAGAAGAAAGTGTTTGGCGTGGGTTGTGGCGTATATTGTTGGTAGTGACTGATTCTGGAATGGCTGCCGCCGTATTACTTCCTAGTTTTGAAAAGAAATTATTTAATAAATTAGCCATGTCTTTGGGATCACTGTAGGAAATTCCATCCTGTGTTAAGGAAATTACAGGATTTGTCTTTTCTTTTCTTGGCGTTAACTAAAACCTTTAAAGTATCCCATAATGCTTTAGGATTAGAATTTTGTTCCGTAATTTTAGAACAATAATGGTCTGCTTTTGCGGTTTTTATGAGCGAATTTAGTCTGATATAATAATTTTTATATGTTTGTTCATTGATAATATCATTCTTCCATGCGGTTTACGGCTTATACTTACAATGAGTGCTGGAGTGATCCATTGGTTGTTGTAGTTATTTTTTGACACGAGTTTCGATTTTATAGGAAAATTAGTATTTTTGAGAATGTTTTAAATTTTGTTTCTTTTTCACCGTTACTTTGTTGTTCTCGACCAGTCAAAACTTGATATTTCTCTGATAAATTTCAATTTATTATTATTGGTGTAGAGTCTGTAGTCAACTTTTATTTTCTCCTGTATTTGTAAATGGCTAATTAGTACTGTGTATGTGGGTAGATGGTGCGTAATGTGTAGTAGAAGTATACCTGACGTAACAGTCAAGGGAAGATCTCACCCAAATTTGATCTAATAAAGTGGAGTTTTTTATGGTATTATGTAGGCTTGTTGGCTTAGTTATAGTTAAATTAAAGTAATTTGCGGTGACGAGATTGGAGAAGAAGTTATTATTGAGTTTATTTTATCGAGATCGATATTTAAATCTCCCGCATTGATGCAGTTGTTGTTGATATGATTAGAAGTTAAAATTGGCAAGTTACCATTTGGTGGTCGGTAGATGCCTAATATTGAATAGGAAGTGTTATTTATTTATACCTCAACTACTATAGTTTCAGGATGATCATTTAGGGCTATCAATTGCTCAATACTTTTACTTTTATGATTAGTGTCTATATAAATGCTTACTCCGCCGCCTCTGTTATTATTTCTACATATGTGGTGGCTCGTGTAGCCCTGTATATTAAAAAATTACTTATTATTTTCATTTAACCAGGTCTTGGTCAATATAATATATGTAAATTTACATTGTAACAATATTAGATTGGCCGTCAACTTATCAAAATCTGGCTATGGAAGGCTTCTGATATTTAAATTCAAATAGATATGTTTCCGTTACTGTGTCGCTCGTTTAAGAAGGTATCCACTGACACGTAGTTGTTATTTATTGTATTTTGAGACTCACTGATTTCATCCACAGATCTAAGGGTATGTAAAACGTTAATCATAGAGTTAAGAAAAGAGATAAAAAATAAGAATATACAGCACAAATACAGGTGTGTGTGTGTGTGTGTGTGTGTGTGTGTATATATGATGAATAAAACCACGAAGGAAAGGAAACACAGAATGGTGCTCAAGCGCTGCTTTCGTCTAATGACATCCTCAGGAACACTGAAGTAAATAAGAGTTCAAGACTATACACAGGTTACAAAAAAAATATATATATATATATATATATATATATATATATAATAAATATAGAAATAAAAATTGTGGGAGGAGCATACAAATCTGTAAGGAAAACTACCAATTTTAGCACTTTGCCCGAATTCAACACAAGATCAAATTTTATAGTTAATTCCTGAATGATATATAGGTCACAAAAAATATTTAAAAAAAAAAAATTATATATAAAAATAAATTGAAAAATAAAAATTAATTAATATAATGTACTTAAACTTTTGGATATTAATGTAGTATTTTCATATAACAATATTGTGAAAAATATCATAGTAAAAAATAGCCCTACCAATAATTCAGGCATTATCTATAAAATTGGTTGTAAACAATGTGATTCCTTTTACATTGGTCAGACGGGAAAGGATTTGCACACGCGTGTAAAACAGCATCAATATTCCGTTAAAACGGGACAGTCGTCCAATGCCCTTTTTGTCCATTTGTCAGAGTTATCCCACTGTATTGATTGGAATAATGCTTCAGTTTTGTTTCACTCTAGCAACATTGTTAATAGAAATATTCTTGAGTCTGCTATTATCCAAATTACAAATAACTTTAACATGAGCAAAGGTCTTTTTTCAACTCGATCCCGTTGTTTTGAATTCGTTCAGAACGGATTTAGACAAGAAGGGTAGAGTGCTAAAACTTTGGTAGTGTTTCCTTATAAATTTGTATGCTTCTCTTACAATTTTTATTTCTCAATTTAGTTTTATATTATTTTTTTTTTGTGACCTATATATCATTCAGGCCTTGTCTATAAAATTGGTTGTAAACAATCCATTTGATCTTGTGTTGAATTCGTTCAAAGAGGATTTAGACAAGAAGGACAGAGTGCTAAAACGTGGGTAGTTTTCCTTTATAAATATGTACGCTCCTCTTACAATTTTTATTTTTCAATTTATTTTTATATATAATTTTTTTTTTTTTAATATTTTTGTGACCTATATATCATTCAGGCATTAACTATAAAATTTCATCTTGTGTTGAATTCGGACAAAATGCTAAAATTGGTAGTTTTCCCTACAGATTTGTATGCTCCTCCCACAATTTTTATTTCTATATTTATTATATATATATATATATATATATATACAGTGGTGGGCACCGTTAACCAAAAAGTTAACTTCGATAACGATAATCCGTTAACCCCAATTTTTAACTCCGATAACGATAATCCGATAATTTTACTACAAAGTTAACGGAAGTTAACGATAATCCGTTAACGATAACTATTTCTTTACTAACATTTAAAAAAATCAAAGAAAAAAGCTTTAAAACCCATAGAAAATGTTTATTTATGCAAAATCCAACAATAAATAGGTATTTAACTGTATTTTTATCAAGTTTTGCAACTTTTTTGCTTAATAACTTTCTTTTTTATTTTTAATAAAAAATGTACTGATTACATGTTTTGAAACCCTTGTAACCACTAACCATTAACTAAATTTTAATTTACCAGAGAATTATTATGGCGGGAACTGAAAGGTAAAATTAAATTTTAGGCACATTTATTAAAGACTATGACACAATGTGCTGGTTGCCCTTCAGAAAGACCAACTTCTCAAAGTTAGGCCCAACTGCCAGTCTTGACCTCTTGGGCCTCAGGATGTCCTTGCCGAGAGAGAAGAGCCGTTCCACTGCGGCAGAGGACGGAATTGGCAGACTGAAGTTATGGCGGTTTGAATTCATTCGCGGAGCGGTGATCTTCCGTGAATAACTCCTCGCAGTTAACGTGTTAACGGACTTTAACAGACTAAATATCGAGTTATCGGAAGTTAACTGGTCCGATAATGATAAATGGAAATTAACTTCCGTTAATAGTCCGTTAAAAAAAGTTAACTTCGTTAATTAACTGTTATATATATATATTTTTTTTTGTAACCTGTATATAGTCTTGAACTCTTTATTTACTTCAGTGTTCCTGAGGATGTCATGAGACGAAAGCACTTGAGCACCATTCTGTTTCCTTTCCTTCGTGGTTTTATTCATCATAAATATTTTATTTTTCACGTGTTACTTTCGTGAAATAATTTTCATATATATTATATATATATATATATATTATATAATATATTATATATATATATATATATATCGTAAAGAACGACGCTTGTATAGGAGATATTCCGCGCAAGACGAGAAAGAGAAAACAACAAATGAAAAATGAAGTACCACCTGGGAATCGAACCCGGGATCTTCCGATTGCCGGTCAGACGCGATAACCACTACACCATGGACTCCACTCTTCCAAATGCCGTAATTCCTCTACATACTCGCAGAAACCAATGCCCCAAGGGGCACCTCCCGCTTGCCGTAACATTATATACATTCAACTGCAAAGAACACGCAGTATAAATAACGTAAAGAACGACGCTTGTATAGGAGATATTCCGCGCAAGACGAGAAGAGAAAACAACAAATGAAAAAATGAAGTACCACCTGGGAATCGAACCCGGGATCTTCCGATTGCCGGTCAGACGCGATAACCACTACACCATGGACTCCACTCTTCCAAATGCCGTAATTCCTCTACATACTCGCAGAAACCAATGCCCAAGGGGGCACCTCCTTGCCGTAACATTATATACATTCAACTGCAAAGAACACGCAGTATAAATAACGTAAAGAACGACGCTTGTATAGGAGATATTCCGCGCAAGACGAGAAAGAGAAAACAACAAATGAAAAAATGAAGTACCACCTGGGAATCGAACCCGGGATCTTCCGATTGCCGGTCAGACGCGATAACCACTACACCATGGACTCCACTCTTCCAATGCCGTAATTCCTCTACATACTCGCAGAAACCAATGCCCCAAGGGGGCACCTCCCGCTTGCCGTAACATTATATACATTCAACTGCAAAGAACACGCAGTATAAATAACGTAAAGAACGACGCTTGTATAGGAGATATTCCGCGCAAGACGAGAAAGAGAAAACAACAAATGAAAAAATGAAGTACCACCTGGGAATCGAACCCGGGATCTTCCGATTGCCGGTCAGACGCGATAACCACTACACCATGGACTCCACTCTTCCAAATGCCGTAATTCCTCTACATACTCGCAGAAACCAATGCCCCAAGGGGCACCTCCCGCTTGCCGTAACATTATATACATTCAACTGCAAAGAACACGCAGTATAATAACGTAAAGAACGACGCTTGTATAGGAGATATTCCGCGCAAGACGAGAAAGAGAAAACAACAAATGAAAAAATGAAGTACCACCTGGAATCGAACCCGGGATCTTCCGATTGCCGGTCAGACGCGATAACCACTACACCATGGACTCCACTCTTCCAAATGCCGTAATTCCTCTACATACTCGCAGAAACCAATGCCCCAAGGGGGCACCTCCCGCTTGCCGTAACATTATATACATTCAACTGCAAAGAACACGCAGTATAAATAACGTAAAGAACGACGCTTGTATAGGAGATATTCCGCGCAAGACGAGAAAGAGAAAACAACAAATGAAAAAATGAAGTACCACCTGGGAATCGAACCCGGGATCTTCCGATTGCCGGTCAGACGCGATAACCACTACACCATGGACTCCACTCTTCCAAATGCCGTAATTCCTCTACATACTCGCAGAAACCAATGCCCCAAGGGGGCACCTCCCGCTTGCCGTAACATTATATACATTCAACTGCAAAGAACACGCAGTATAAATAACGTAAAGAGGTGCCCCCTTGGGGCATTGGTTTCTGCGAGTATGTAGAGGAATTACGGCATTTGGAAGAGTGGAGTCCATGGTGTAGTGGTTATCGCGTCTGACCGGCAATCGGAAGATCCCGGGTTCGATTCCCAGGTGGTACTTCATTTTTTCATTTGTTGTTTTCTCTTTCTCGTCTTGCGCGGAATATCTCCTATACAAGCGTCGTTCTTTACGTTATTTATACTGCGTGTTCTTTGCAGTTGAATGTATATAATGTTACGGCAAGCGGGAGGTGCCCCCTTGGGGCATTGGTTTCTGCGAGTATGTAGAGGAATTACGGCATTTGGAAGAGTGGAGTCCATGGTGTAGTGGTTATCGCGTCTGACCGGCAATCGGAAGATCCCGGGTTCGATTCCCAGGTGGTACTTCATTTTTTCATTTGTTGTTTTCTCTTTCTCGTCTTGCGCGGAATATCTCCTATACAAGCGTCGTTTTTACGTTATTTATACTGCGTGTTCTTTGCAGTTGAATGTATATAATGTTACGGCAAGCGGGAGGTGCCCCCTTGGGGCATTGGTTTCTGCGAGTATGTAGAGGAATTACGGCATTTGGAAGAGTGGAGTCCATGTGTAGTGGTTATCGCGTCTGACCGGCAATCGGAAGATCCCGGGTTCGATTCCCAGGTGGTACTTCATTTTTTCATTTGTTGTTTTCTCTTTCTCGTCTTGCGCGGAATATCTCCTATACAAGCGTCGTTCTTTACGTTATTTATACTGCGTGTTCTTTGCAGTTGAATGTATATAATGTTACGGCAAGCGGGAGGTGCCCCCTTGGGCATTGGTTTCTGCGAGTATGTAGAGGAATTACGGCATTTGAAGAGTGGAGTCCATGGTGTAGTGGTTATCGCGTCTGACCGGCAATCGGAAGATCCCGGGTTCGATTCCCAGGTGGTACTTCATTTTTTCATTTGTTGTTTTCTCTTTCTCGTCTTGCGCGGAATATCTCCTATACAAGCGTCGTTCTTTACGTTATTTATACTGCGTGTTCTTTGCAGTTGAATGTATATATATATATATATATGGATAAAATGAGATAAAATAAAAAGTTCAAAAGTTATGGTATTATATAAACTTAAAATTAAAATTTAAGTTAAAATTAAAAATTATATCAGGTCATCCCATAAGTAATGTCGTTTTTTACGATAGATTAAGTTTAAACTAGTCCTACTCGGTTTAAGCATAAATTTTCCGAAGGTTATATCTAAGAGGAGATCTATCGTGTTTCCTACATACTTTTTACAGACCTTGACCAGTGAAGACGTGTGTTTTGCTTTATGTGAACCCCTCATAACATCGTATCAGAAGAGCATATCAGGCATATAATGCTTTACGAGTTCAAAAAAGGGAATAGTGCTACTGAAGCAACGCAAAACATTCAGGACGTTTATGGCAACGATATTCTGCATGTGAGGAAATGTCAAAAATGTTTCAAAAGTTTAGGAATGGTGACTGCTGTTTGACAGATGCAGCACGCTCTGGACGCCCTGCTGAGTTTGATGATGACCTGCTGTTAGCCGCACTTGAAGAAGACTGTTCAACAACTGTCGAAGAATTGACCCAGAAACTCAATTCATCCCCGTCCACCATCCATTGACATTTGCAACAACTCGGGAAAGTACCTAAGTTAGGAAAATGGGTGCCACATGAATTGTCGGTCGACAATCTGAGGGTGCGGGTAAACATTAGCACAGCTCTTCATTCCCGTGAACTCCAAGATCCGTTTTTGCACCGTTTAGTGACTGGTGATGAAAAGTGGATACTGTACCAGAATGTTAAGCGCCGTCGACAGTGGGTTTGTTCCGGAGAACCAGCGACACCACAGCCAAAACCAAATCTTCACCCTCGGAAGGTGTTGCTTAGTGTTTGGTGGGATAAAGGTGGTGTAATACACTTTGAAACCTTACCACGCAACCAAACAATCACCGCTCAAGTCTACTGTCAACAACTGGATCGATTGAACACTGCACTAAAAGAAAAGAGACCTTCTTTGGTTAATCGGAAAGGAATCGTGTTCCACCACGACAACGCACGTCCTCATATCGCTCGGATCACTTCTGCAAAAATTGAGGAGCTTGGGTGGGAAAAACTTCCACATCCTCCATATTCTCCAGATCTTGCGCCTTCAGATTATCACCTCTTCAGGAGTCTGCAAAACTATCTTGAGGAGAAACAGTATACCTCTTTAGATGACCTGCACACCAGTTTTTGTACGTTTTTTACCTCAAAACCGCCTGAATTTTATAAACATGGCATTGAAAAGCTTGTAGGACGTTGGCAGAGTGTCATTGATTCCGATGGAAAATATATACTAGATTAAAAAGTTTCAGTTGTTTTTTTTTGTCCTTCAAATTCCGATCTAAAAAACGACATAAACTTATGGGATGACCTGATATAATTTTAAATTCTTAAGCTTAGCATTTACAGGATTTGGAAGACTGTGAGGAATAGCAGAATTATAAGATCGTAAGAATTAAAAATTTATAAAATTTTTAATATAGGTTTACTTAACAGGTGGGTTATGCCGAAGGCAATTCTGTATGCAAGTGCTGCTGAAAGCTGTGGAAGTAATTTTGAATACGAATCGATATTCTTTGTCCTTCCTGCTTCTTACGGGCATATGACGCGTTCGGTGGAGAAGGGGCGAACGCCACAAAATTCGAAAAATGAGTTTTTTGTCGTATAATTATCCTTTAAAACCTTTGTTTTACCTATGCAAAAAATTAGATGTTAGTCTGCACTCTTTCACGGTAAAATTTAGGTTTTAATGTATCTCAGAGAAATTCACTCCGCATCATTGCATCACATTGAACACATCTATCTACTTTCTGGTCACTCGACAATGCCCTGTGATGCTCAATTTGGCCAAATTGAATAAAATATAAAAAATAATTACAGCAATATTATTTACACCAAAAAAGATTATGTTACGGCCATAACTACAGTCGTTTCGCAGCGCTTCCTAGTTGTAGAAATGAAACAGGCTGATTTTCTCGATTTTGACGTCCTAAAAACGTGCATTGTCATTAGGAAATCAACAACTACTAAATTTACAGATGCAAGAAAGTTAATATTTGACTTTCAACACAAAGAAGGCTACGTAATATCTACTGCATACCGCACAACCCCAGATAATAGCCATCCCGTCAGACTGCAGACTAGTTTTATTCTCTTATCTTTTTCTGTCAAACAGTAAAAGGTAGTTTACTTTACTCCAGTTTACCCTAATGATAATTAAGAATATTTCAGGAAAGCGCTGACCCAATAACTTTAAAATTGATTGAAACACCTAAATACTTTATTTAAATTAAAATTCAAAAATTTTCGTACCCTATTTTGGGTTAATATTATTTCTAAATTAAAATTTAATATCTAAAATGTCAGATACGTAGACTGAATTAAATTTAAATTAATATTAATAAAAAAATTGGACATTCGGTCTAAATGAATGTTGTTATCTGCAAATAAGATAAGTGACGTCAGAACCCTTAAAATTGATACCAGATTTAACAAAAAGGAATCTTTTAAATTAAGTTTGTGTGATTGGAATTTCTCAGTTTGTTTGGCAGCTTGGTGAACCGTTTTTTTGGCCTTGTTTTCTGAGAATATTCTCCATCTTCGTTTTCATGGCCCTATACTTCCGCAGCTGGAAGAGTAAAGAATCTACTTGTTCTCTAATTCCAGTGAGTTTTTATTTCGTTTCTGAATTTTGTAACACTCTTACTTCATGTATTTTCCATACATATATTATTCCAGGGTTCAAACCCACCACCTCTTGAGTAGAAGGTGAGTGTGTTAGCTACTACACTCCGATGTGATAAAAGTTAACGCAACCTGTCGTATATTTTAAACAACCTAGGAAATGCATAACGCTTTCGCGTCCAGAGGCATTTTAGGTGTTAACCCTCCCGCACTCGGGAGTCCCATAAATGGGATATCATGCATGAACAGGCACGATTTTTTTATGATGAAAAAATCGCCCCCACCCTCAACGCAAGAGGTGATACGCTCGAACCCTGGTAGAAGCACGATTTTTCATTGTGAAAAAATCGCGTGTTCATGTATGATATTCAATATATCATTATGCATCGCTCTCGTCCTTCCAACAAGGATTGTTGTCGAGATCGATTATCTTCACATTTCATTTCCTCAATATTAGAAGTGAAAGTCCTTTCCGTGGCTTCTATTATTTGCAATGTCTCGTTTTCGCTACGGGCAGTGTACTCAATTATTGGTAGGACTAAAGTCTTCTCTACTTTTAACATATTTGCTTTAGTGCTGTGGAAGCTCGTCCAGATAATTCCCACTATTTTTCTATATGGTGTAATTTTAATGTTATCTCTTCTCTGAATCTGTAACTTGCGAATTTGTGTTATCTTCGATTGGTTTTTGTACCTTTTATTCGGTAGTGTATATATATATATATATATATATATATATATATATATACTAACATTCTCACTCTTGAGCTTTTTGGGGGCGAAGGAGAAATGCAAAAAAAAATATCTTACTTTTAGAAAATCCTCCCCCCCCCCCCCATTTTCTTACCACTCGACGTAATGCACATTGCATGTGAGAATATTTTTATTTTTTTTACATTTGGAAACTTGCTTTTGGAACACTGAAATCGGAAACTTAACTTCTTCTACAAAATATTTTTTTTTATTTTAAGTTTATAAACTCGGAATATTTTTTCCTTAGCACACACGAACTTTCTCAAACAGAAAATGTATTATCCTTAAGTAAATAAATCCTAAGAAAAAATTGAACTTATATATATATATATATATATATATATATATTATATATATATAAAATTGAAAGTCAATATCATTTCTCATATACCAAAGAATTTTTAATAAAAAGTGAAATCATAAATAAATAATTCATAGGGTTTGGACACACTTTGAGCAGGAAAACTGCCTTCTTCAGGCCCAAAGAGAGAAAAAGTTGCCATACCGAAATTTATATAAGAACGTGTAACTTTTGTTCTGTAAACTTCTAATGAGGAACTTAATAGAGACAAATAGACTTACAGATACCTATACTGTATGTATTAATTTAAAATTTTACACTTTACACACACACACACACACACACACTCACTTAAATACATTTATTTGTGATCATTCAAAGATTGCAATTCAAATATTTGATATCAATAGCATTTATAAAAACATTTCTTGTTCGTCTTTTAACTGATGTACAGGGTGTCTCAGAAGTAGCGCACCATAGGTTAATATAGCTTTATTGAAAATCTGAATAAAGCCTATGGTACGCGATTTCTGAGACACCCTGTAGTATCTTATAACTAAATAACTCCTTTTCAACAGCTTTCTGAATCAGGGAAACTTGTACAAATGACCACTATTTCTGTATGTACAAATTATATCGTTGGCTTTTAGGTCTCTCTTGTGTATCTAATACTTTCTTAACAGTTCTAACACTGGCTGCTACTTTAATTACTGTGTAAATGTGTATGTACCTTCTTATATACCAGTTTTTGTAAATATTAATTAATTTTAAAAATATTCATAGTATTAGGACAAAAGCCTTTCTTTGATGAGGCTCATAAAAAATAGATTTATGATAGGACTTACTCCTCATTGACCCGTGGAATTGATTGGTTGGTTGTCGAGCAGCGGGCTAGCTGTTCCGTGAGCCAACTTGAAAAAAATAGTTTTGGTTTTACCCAAGCTTGGTGTTGACTGCTACTTGAAAATTATCATAGGATTTGGAGCATTGAGAAAATGAGTGATTTCATATTAAATGAAGTGATTGTTTTCCGGACTGTGACTCTTGCCTTAATTTTGTGTGCATTTAAAACCATCGACTAAATGTAAATAAGTATTTATTAGTTATATCAGTGAAATACCATGTAATCCAGTTTATGCTGCACAATGGAGAACTTGGTTTATAACGCCTAAAATAGGTAGAAAGTGGTAACCGTGTGTTTAAATTATTGCAAATTAAAAGTCGCTGTCGATTTCCTTCATTCTTCTCGGCAAAATAAGAACTTTTCTAAGCAGAGGTAAGCTTTTATTATGAAAACAGTTTGACTGTCACTGTGGTTTTCTTATGACATGATATTTGTCAGTTTAAGTTTCGCATTTACTTTAAGTAAACAATTAAACTTGTGGTTATGAAAGTAGGCTATATTGCAGCTAAGGGGCGTCGCGGCTTTATAAACATACACTACCCTTTTCGACTTTAGAAATATATGTACATCACACTACAATTAATTATATACTGGGGAAATATCACTTTATGGTGAAGTTTAAAGAAATTATGTTAGAAAAAGTTCGAATTTGCCGCTATCGCCGCTATGATCAACATGGCGGACGTCAACCAATCACCAAGCGACACGCGCTCTCGTGACGTCATCCAGCCAATCAAATTTAAACCTGGCTCTATCCCAGGTTTAAAATCGCGCCATTTCTCAGTCTAAATTCCAACATGGTGTGCGAAACTTGCAATCTTAATTATATCGAAGTTCATCGTTATTTTTTTAAATTATTATTGTGTGAGCATGTGATAATGCAGTGCTGTGATCTATCTACTTGCGAGTTGCACCAGGTCAATTGAATGCTCGGTTAGGTCAATTGAATGCCGGTTAGGTCAACTGTACGCCCTTGACGATTCGTTAGGTTAAGTCATGATATTTTCATTAGTTTTAACGAAAATATCACGACTTAACCTAACCAATCGTCAAGGCCGTACAGTTGACCTAACTAGGCATTCAATTAACCTTAGTTATTTAATTGGTGATAATTGTTTTTTTTTCTGCATTATTTGTTGATAATTCTTGGGGGTTTTCTGCGCTTTTTCGTGATTTGTGCAGTGGTACTTGTCTATCCAAAACACCTCAAAACTGGTGGGGTTTTTCATAATTCCACAACTATTGACAATATAATTACCTGAAAGTATATGGGTTAATGTTAATAACTTTTCAACTTTTTCACGACTGGCGGGACTTGCAATCCAACTTGAAATAATAATATAAATTGTTCTACAATGCGACGTTTCTACAAATGAATCTGTATGGTTTTTTCAATGGTTTGTTCGATTGTCAGAAGAGGAATCTAAAAATGTGTGGGAAATTATTTATATTAAGGTTTCCACCAAGTTGACAATACTGGCTGTTATCAAACGTTTCAGCATAACTTTAGGAGTCTAATGGTATATGTTGTTATTTGCGCAATTGCGTATTTATAATGTTATAGGCTTTTAAAGAAGTTATTTTCTTAACTCCATTTTGGTCATAATTTTTTGAATGACGTCATCATAAGTGTATCTACTTGGGTGGAAAAATCACATTTGGCTACAAAAAATGAGGTATGCGACTACAGTGTTTTCTGTTTTCTTCATTAGTTGGTTTTCCAATATGGCGTGTGAAGGATGCGAAATGTAAGTTAAAGATGTGAAATGTAAGTTAGGTTAGGTTAGGTTCTCTAGCAATTTGGACACTGGAATGCATTTTTCTAGTAGTATTTGATGTGCAATGTTAAAATCTGGCCTTCATTTTATGGGGAAATGAACCAAAATATGTTAAAACTTTGAAGTCTCATAACTTTTGATTGGTTCATTTTCGCATAAAATGAAGGCCAGATTTGAACAAAGCACATCATACACAACTAGGAAAATGTATTTTGGCGTCAAAATTGGGTGGAAACCCTAATGTAAATATTTACCAATGTGTGTTATTTGAAGGACAAGTTACTAAAATATTTAGGGTAATTATGCAGTTGTTTAGCCGATCAGCCCACCCTGATCGAGCAAGCCGGCGACACGCAGGTAACCGATCGCCCTCTCCGGAGTGGACCAGAGGTTCAGCGCACTAGTGATGTTGTGTTGTGTTCTATGTTGTGCTAGAGTGGTACAGTCTGTCATAATGTGTTCATTTGTTTGTGGTGTGTCCTGGCACAGGTGGCAGTTGTCGTCTATGGAGTTATCTAGTCTGTGTTTATATGTCTGTAAGTTGGGGTGATGTCCACATCAGAATCGTACTAAGTTAACTCGATCCGATCTGCTCAGGCTGATCTCTGACCTGTTAATGGGTGGCGGCTTCGCACCTAGGACCGCATTCGGACCGAGTCGTGTCAGTGCTTTGTGGGTTAGGTGTGTGTGTGTGTTTTTTCTGTACTGTGATGTCTGTCGGGCGTGGTATGGAATGGAGTATTTGGTTGTAATGTGTCTCGGTGCTACCTTAATGGTGCGAGGTGTCGGTGCATGATTGTACATGTAGTGGCAAGGGTGTTGTGGGTTAGTTGTCGCTGCTGCCATGAATTGTGTTCCCCTCATGTCTAAATGTTCCATAACTTTCAGTATTTTTGTTTGTGTGCAGGTGTTCTATTGGTGTTGTTTGAGTGCATCCTGTAATGATACGAAGTGCGTTGTTTTGTATTGTCTGTAAGGTGTTTATGTGTGTGTTTGAGATAATGGGTGTCCAGCACGGGCTAGCATAGTCCAGAACTGAGCGAATATATTGTTTGTATATGAGTGATGTTGTTTCCTGCTGGTGTCCAAAGTTTGTGCCTGTTAGTACCCTAAGCGTGTTAAGTCTTGACGTACATTTTGTTTTTAATGTCCTGAATGTGGTTTGCAAAAGATAATGATGTGTTGTATGTGACCCCAAGTATTTTGGTCCTGTGAGTGTGTGAAATGTTGTTGTTGTTTAGTGTAAGCTGTGGAGTTATCTGGTGTTATTTTGTGTTGCTCGTGAGCAAGGTGATGGTTGATTTTATGGGCGCTATTTTGAGTCTATTGTGTGTGTGTGTGTGTGCCAGTCTTGTATACTGTTTATGTACAGTATGTTTGTAGGTTATTTGTAGCGGTGTCGATGTTATGGGTGGATGTTAGAGTGATGTCATCTGCATATGATGATAAGGTAAGCTTGTTATCTATGGGTGTTGGAATGTCATGCATGTATAAGTTGAAGAGTGTGAGTATCTTCCTGAAAGATAATTGCTCAGCCACCTTTTGGTGTTATTGTACATGTTTGTGTTGAGTATTTTGTTTGAGAGGGAAGCGTGGGATAGTATCAAATGCTTTACTAATGTCTATTGTTGCTAATAGTGTACATTGAGCTGGTCGTCTGGAGTTGATGCCATCCATGATGTGCTGCGTGAGGTTAGTGAGTAATGTCGTGGTTGAGTGGTGAGGTCTGAATCAATGTTGAGTAGGCGATAGTGTTATGTGTGGGTTGGTGATTTGTAAGATTAGTCTTTCTGTTACTTTGGAAGGTGTGCATAGTAAAGTAATGGGTCTATAGGAAGCTGGTTCTGTTGGATTTTTGTTTGGTTTGAGTAGTGTAATAATTTTACCTTGTTTCCATATGTCAGGAATAATGCAGTGTTGGTATGAATGTGCTGATATTTGTGAGAGCTAGTATTCCTTGTGGGCCCAAGTGTTTAAGGTGTATGTTAGATATGTTGTCTGGTCCAGTAGCCTTCGAATTCTTAATGTTTTTGATGATCTTGGTGGTCTGGTCTGTATTGAAGGGTAATGGTCGTATCGAGTCTGTAGGTTTTCTTGTGTCTGGCTGTTTGTCTGTCTGCGTGTTTCTGGTTGTCTCTGTTTAAGTGACTTATCTTTGCGTAGTGATTAACTAGAATGTTGGCTTATTGTGTATATGTTGGGATATTATTTTGGCTGCGACAGATAGCCGCGTGTGAGGTGTGAATGTCGCTGTTAGAATGGGTAATGCTGTTTATAGTCTTGTATAGCCTGGATGTATCTGTGGAGTGGTTTAGTGTTATGAATTCCCTAAAAGTTTGTTTGTTTTTCTTTGAGTTTGTTGTTTATTTCTGTGTTGAGCTGTTGTATCTGCTGTTTTATGGCTTCTGTGTGTGATGTTTGTGTGTTATGTTTGAGGTTGTTACGTTGCCTTATGAGGTGGGCTATTTCTCTAGTGTAATTTGGGTTGTATTTCCTAATGTTGCCCTTAGGTATGTATTTGTTTGCATTATTGATGATCTGATTAAATGTCTTGAGTGTTGTATTGATGTTTATGATGGGTGTGCTGTTTAATGTGGTGAATTGTTCCTCAGTCTGTATTTTGAACTGTTCCCAATCAGCTTTCTTGTAATTTCTGTAAGTGTGCCTAAGGCTGTTGGGGCAGCGTGTAGAATGTGTTGTAATGATGATGGGCAGGTGGTCTGATGACAGTTGTTTTTCTGTTCTCCATTGTGTATGTGTTGCTAGTGAGGCGGAACAGAACGTTGTCTGGGGAGGAGTTTGAGTATCCTGCTTGATGTGGTGTGTGTGTGTATGTTCTTCTGTATTGTTAAGAATGAAGAGGCTGTTTAGTTGTGTGGCTATGTTGGCGCCTCTGGTGTTGCTTTGGTTGCGCAGGTACCAACTTGTGTCTTTAGCGTTGAAGTCTCCTCCTGAGATGACATTAGTGAGAGAGGCCAGATTGTGTAACTGTGGATCGTAATTGGCTGGTACCTGAGGTGAGCTATCTGGTGGGATGTAAATGTTGATTAGTGTGGTGTTGTGTTTTGCGTGTGTTTTAATGTTAACTGCCTATATTTATATCGTGTTATCTGCTTGGATTGTGTTTGTAATGTTTTGGGTGGCATAAGTGTAGCTAATGCTTTTACGTATGTAAGTGATGAGTCCACCCCCGTGACCCCCAGTACGACCTTGACGGATCGACGTGAAGTCAGGGATGATGGGTGTTTTGCGTGTGCGTTTTAGTTTTGTTTCTTATATAAGTGCTATGAATGTTTTGTTTGTGTACGAATTCCCTAAGCTGCATGATTTTGTTTGTGAGGCCATCTATGTTATACTGTAATATGTTAATATTATACTTCTGTATGTGTCTCATGGTGCTATTGTGTCTGTCTTTGTGTATGGTGACATGTGTAAGTTGTAGTGGGGCCTGGATTAGTCTTAATGTCGCCGGAGAGTAAGAGTAGTCCGGGGAGCGCGCAATTGCTCCCCGTAAATGAAAAAATAGCACGCTGAGAATAGGTCCGGCCACGGGAGCCGATCGGTACTCTGACCGTGCCACGCAACAGGCCGTCGACTGCCAGTCTGGCCAACCGTAGACAGCCCGCTGCACGGAGATTTGAGGAAGTTTGGCCACCATCGCGTTGATGTTTCGGTTTGACGTCGCCTCTTCTTATGCAGTTAATGCCATAACCTGCATTTCTTGCAAGAAATACTTTTCTAGTGTAATTTGATGTGCTTTATTCAAATCTAAGCTTCATTTGTTGCGCAAATGTTTCAAAAGGGAACCTAACCTAACAACGTAGGTTAATTTGTTTTGCAAATGTTCCGAAACGGAACCTACCCTAACCTACGTGATCCAATTCGCTGATGTGTTTTTCATATTTTAAGAAATTTGCACAACAAATGAAGCTTAGATTTGAATAAAGCACATCAAATTACAGTAGAAAAATAGGATCACGTGAAGATCAGGGACCCCAGCCTTCTTTAGTTAGGCTAACTAATGAAAATATCACGACTTAACCTAACCAATCGTCAAGGGCGTACAGTTGACCTAACGATTGGTCAGGTTAAGTCGTGATATTTTCGTTAGTTAGCCTTATAAGGCTAACTAACGAAGGCTGGGGGCCCTGATCTTCAGGTGATCTGAAAAATATATTTCTTGCTGGAAATGCAGGTCATGGCATTTACTGCATATTAACCAATAACCATATTTAGTCCTGAATAACAATAAATCTTATATTTTTAGCTTCACAGAAACTTAAATCCGTCGTTAAAGGGTTAACAATTTATAAGATGATAACTTCAGTAGTTTAATGGGGAAAAATATGGACGTCTGGACCCCAACCCCCTCAATTTCTTGCAAGTGCCCTTTTTTCAAGTACAACTGCCCTATTTGAATGATGTGTATGCCTCTAAAAACAAATTTTGTTTTTGTAAATAGATCATGGTTATTTTTTTACAAATTCTATTTTGAGTCTTTATCCGTATCTAATGTACTTCTAAATTTATAGTTGTAATGGTTTTCATAGGTGCCCTTAATACTGGTGCACCCATATCACTATTTTTATCTTCATCTTATTCTGATAGTTTTTTAATTGGCAAGACATTTGTAATTGTTTGAAAAATTTTCTGTGATAACTGTTGTGCCCAAATTAGATTTTTATTTTCTATCCTATTTAAATGAGACTGATATAATAAAACAATACAATTGATTTTACACTCGCTCATTGATGGTCTGTTTTAAGAAAAAAATCTTAGTACTGTGCCTTTTTTATTTTAGGGGGTGCCCCTTTTTTCTTTGGACCCCCTCTACTGAAATAACTAGATCCACCCTTGTTATATATATATATATATATATATATATATATATAAACGCAGTTTCCAGGCATCTCGAAAACCCTGGACCTTAATTTTGGCTCTTTTTCTTTTACTGGGGGGGGGGGGGCATTTTTGCGGGCTTTCGGCCTTTGCCCTACCTTCCTGTATATATACAGTATATATATATATTATATATATATATATTATATATATATATATATATATATATGCGTGTGTATATATACAGTATATTGTATACCTTAACTTTAGATACCTTTAGAAGTTTTTGAACGACGGTTCAGGATCGACTGCGGTCGACCCCTCTACAGCATCCTGCCTCATTTGCGGAATTTGATAGAGGAAGGAATTGGTTTCCGCTCTTCTCCTGCAACTCGTAGTCAGCCACGCATGGCTGATAAGGAAATTTTCACAAGAACCTCTCCAGCTGGTCCTTGAAATAATATATATATATATATATATATATATACTGTATATATATATATATATATATATATATACTGTATATATATATATATATATATATTATATTATATATATATATATAAGCCAGGCCAAAGAAATAACATTAAAATTTTAATTCAGACACAGCTGGGAGATTGATTAACGGAGTTATAGTGACGTCACCTTGACGTAATGACATGTTGACGTCATGACGTCCGCTGATCTGAAAATGTGGGCGTGGCTTACGGGCTTTGGGGAGTGCTCTCTGGATTGTAAAGTTTTCTGGTTCCACTGTTAAGTAAACCTATTATTATATGAAGTAGTAGCGCCATGGGCGTACGGGATAAGTAGTCTCTGGGGGTCCAGGTGTTTGGACCCGACAAGAAAGATGTTGCTTAGAGCTTCAGATCGACATTTCCATAACCTAAAAAAAAAATTGAGCATACAAGACAAGACCACTGTAGAGGTGTATACAATTATACAAGTGGTCAAATAAAATTAATTTGTAAAATAATTTCAGTTCACAATTTTGCCTTCTAATCCTGTTTTCCTTTTTAATTTTTCTCTCATTGACGTGATGGACCCGACACAAAGGTTGACTGGGGGGGTCCAGGACCCCCCAGACCCCCGCCTCCTACGCCCGTGAGTAGCGCCCACAGGATTTTCTGACAGTGGGTTCCACTACATTAGCTGGATATATATATGTAAAGAACGACGCTTGTATAGAAGAACGTTCCACACAAGATGAGGGAGAACGAACAAATGAAAAATGAGGTAACCACCCGGGAATCGAACCCGGGATCTTCCGATTACCGGTCAGATATGCTATCCACTACACCATGGGCCTCGATTGATCAGAAGTCGTAATTCTTCTACATACGAGCAGAAACCAATGCCCTGAGGGGCCACCTCCCGCATGCCGCACATATATACATTTTAACTGCAAACAACACACAGTATAATTAATGTAAAGAACGACGCTTGTATAGTGGATAGCATATCTGACAAGGCTGTGCATATATTCAACGATATAAATATCATTAGATGGTATCATTAGCGTATATTTTCGATAGATTTTCCGTACTGTTTTATAATTTCGGTTGATTCTTATATTTTATCAAAGAATTTCTGATTTTTCGTATCAACTCGTAATTTCGATAAAAATCCAAAAATTTTGGATAATGATAACTGATTTTTACTTCTGTGCATTTTATGAATATCTGCTTATAGAAAAAAGTTTCTTACGAGTACATATAATAGCAATATTTATGTACATGTACGACGCGGGGAGGCACGTGTCCAAGCGGCCCCCTTCCTGCGGGCGCTACTGATGTGAAGTACTGCAACTTATTATTAAGTACATGGAATTGTTGGATTGAAGGAATTTCCATTGCTCTTCATTTTCTTAATATAAGTAGTCTTGAATTTTGAGTTAGGACGTGATGTTCTCCAACGCTTTTTGCACCACAATGATAGGGATACTGGGTAGGCCATGAACACCGACGGTTCGGACGGGTCATTTTCCGTGCGAGTCTCGGGGTTACCTCGTTCTATCCCTTTTTTAGGATGAATTGTCTCGATTTTGGGTTCGGGGATTTCTTGCTTATTACGGGCTTTATTTGATTTCGTGTATATTTACATTGTATATTCTCTTGGGTACAATTAAACCATTAAAAGTTTATAAGTTCGAGTGAACTGTTATATAAATAGTTATTTGTAAGCTGACACTGTTAAATTGTAGTTTTTTAAATAATTTTTTGTCGTAATCTATTTTCATAAGCCTTTAATACAGGGTTCTCGAGTCTACAAAATAAAAATCAGAACCTCAACTCCCAAAAAATAAGAATTTCGTCCCAAAAATAAGAATCTGCATAATATATCGTTAACATTTTATTCTGATCAACAAATGAAAAATTTAAAAATTAAGAAAAAAGAACAAATTTGTTTTTAGAAATAAGGACACTTGAGAACCCTGCTTTAATATTTTACGTAGGTCTTGCATGAAAAAAGTGAAGCTTCTTCTCTTGCATAAAAGGGCTGTTCATAATTTTTCCTAAGGTAGTTTTATTAGTTATACTGTACAATCGACCTGAAGGTCTGCCTTTATTAAAAAAATCTGTCCATAAGTTACGCCGTCACATCACTACTGTACACACACACACACGTCACTAATTAGACATTTTTATTTTTTAGTTTTAAATGTTATTCTCTGCAGCGAAATAAAATCCAAAACAAAATCCATACAAAAATTACTAATTAGTAATAAGCAACTTTTTCCGCAACTTTTTCCCGCCTCATTTGTGGGAGATATATGTATATATATATGTGTGTGTGGCGCAAAAGTCGCTCATTATAGCAATTTTCAATGTTGATTATTATTATTTTTTCTTTTAGGTAGGGGATGGCTGCGAAATTAACAATAGACGAGAGGGTGAGCTTGGTTTTAATGTATAGAATACCAGGTACAACAAATCGATGAATCGGTACAGAATTTAAATTCTGTACCGATTCATCGAGATATATATATATACTGTATATATCGAGAGAGAGGACGAGAACGGGTGGCTACATTTTTCACCGAGCCAACAAAAACCACAACTCGAAGGATGAGATGAAACAGAAATCGTATTAAACCCTTTTATATTCTCCTTAAGATGAAAGGTGTAGTTCATTTAAATTGGAGTTGTCGTCTTTTTACAATTTCATTTTAAACAATAGTTGTTAAAAAATGAAGTTGACAAATAGGGTAATTAGAGACTTGACTGAACATCAAAGAAATTTACAATGAACAAAAACAAATTGAATAAAACCTTAACTAGCGGGTGTTCAATGTATCCTCCATTATTATCAATGCTCAGTTGTATCCTTGTTCGCCATTGGCCAACTGCTGTACGAATGGCGCCTTGTTCGAGCTCATTTCAGTCTGTTAAAATGTATGCTTGAAGTTGACATTTTGAATATTTTGTCGGTAAACCTTGTCAACTAACGTTCCCATATGAAATAATCAATTGGATTTAAATCTGGACTATTTGATGACCATTCTTTTGGCACAATGAAATCGGGACACTGTTCTTGTAAGTACGAAGTTGTTTGCCGGAAGTGATGAGATGAAGCACCGTCCTGCTGAAAAACGAAATTTTTACCTTAACTTTCAATTTCACATCTTGCTTGATTAAGATATCGTCACAGTAATGTTTTAAATCAATTTTCACACTTTTATCGACGAAAACAATAAATGTTTTTCCTAAATGAGAAATACCCTCAAAAACCATCACAGACTGACTGAAGTGATGTCTTTCGAAGGAGCCTGCTTTTAGGAATGCCTTTTTTTTTTCTTACGTTAGAGTACTCTATCGTTTTGCATATTTCGTGGTGGTTCAGTAGTGAAAACCTTTTCAGCCGTCGTTATTTGATCTAAATGGTAACATTGTACACGTTTTACTTTGGGCTGTTTATATATGCGATGCACCTGGAAGCGCTTAAATGTTTTTAGATGAAGGTCTTTCTTTGCAATTCGATGCACTGAACTCTCTTCAATACCGATGCGATTAGCAGTTCTCGGTACACTTAAATTTGAACGGGAATTGTCTTCTTGGCTAGAAATAAGTTCACTTACAGATTCAATGTTTGCCGAGGTCCTTGCTGTAGACTCCACTTCCCGGCTTTCGTGCACGAGTTCCCGTTTCACGAATTTTTTTTCAACAAACGTGACATGCTATGTACAGATCAATGTCGATCAGGATACTGCTTTACTATTATTTTAGCACCGAAACCTTTTTCCTTGTTAAGAAGTTTGATAGCAATTATGTCTTCCTCAGTTAAATGTGCCATAACAATTAGCATGAAATGACAAAATTAACACGCTTCCTTCGCTCGCTGCCAAATCAAAACTGCCGTGACGGTAATACCGTCTAGGTCTAGAAGTATTTCGCTTATTAGCCTGCTTAGCCTTGCCCTCTCCAACCCTAGCAATACACCAACTAGCCTAACCTAGGTCCATCCTGAATCGGCAAGTGATCCCAAAATTCCTCGTAAAATTACGACTTCACTATTTAGTGACATGAATTTAGCTTTGGGGGGGGGGGGGTGTCCTTGGTCAAAAAAGTGGTCACTGTTTTTGGAACACAGAGTATTTATTTTTATTTATTTATTTAATTTAATTATTGGGTTTAAATTGTATTTCAAACTAAATAAGTTTTCATTTGTGGGGAGGTTAGGTTAGATAGGTTAAGTAAAATAAGTTAACTATGATAATTTCTAGAATATTTAACCTAAATATTATCGTCAAATAATGAAATTCAAATAATTTTCTATATTTACTCTTTTTAATCTTTCAGGGTTACGTTCATTCACTATTTTTGGCTATTTCATTATCATTATTATGAAGTTATTTTAATAGCTTAAAATTTTAGTTTTAATAATTTTCTTTTGTAGTATCTCTATATTATTTTCTTGCTGTAATACTGACTATGTGAAGACTAATGTTATTAATTCATGTGGGGCATATAAATCTTTCTGTTCAGGCAGACAAAGTACTTTTTTCTTATTTATATCATTTGCCTAAAATATGTATCCCACTTTTTAAATGCAAATTATTAAAATAGTGGGGTACATATTTTCGGGCTACTCGTATATAATATACACGAATGGTTATATATCACAAAACCTCGTAAGCGCCACTTCCTTCAAATTTAGCCACCTCGCGTTTACTCGAGTTTGGTTTACGCGTTTTTAGAATAACGCGCGCGGTTCATTTATCTCTCTTTAATTTACGCCGGCCGTTCATTGGAATAACGCGATCCGTCACGCGACCAGAAAATCGGCTTTGACGAGGTTGAGGAGGGTGATGTGGAGCAATTGCTAAAATCGCATAAGGAGGAACTCTCGAACGAAGATTTTGTTCAGCTGGAGAAGGAACACTAGCTGATATCAATTGCTATAAAGAAATCCATCGTGAGAAGACGATGAAAGCCTCGCAGAAGACATTGGATTTCTTTTTCAAGAAAAAGGAGACTCGTAAGGACGACGAGCCATCAACATCTAGCGGTGTAAGAGCCCAGCCCACTCGACCATCACCACTACCACCACCACCGCCAACTTCGTCATCTGACCCAAATGACTCCCTTCCTCAATAACTCCTCCACTCCCCGCCTCCACCGGCACCAACAAGCAATTCAGGAGCAGCAGTCAATGGTAAATGTTGGAATTAACTTTTCATTTTCTTCTTTTACTTACTAGAATTTATTGTACGTTTATTAGATTTAGCAGTATACTGTAGTTTTTCATTGGTATAATATTGGGTACTCTCTCTTATTGATAAAAATCCCTAACCTCCCCTTTTTACATTATTCCCTATGGGAAAATTGTTTGATTTCCGCGTTTTTGATTTACACGACCATTTTCAAGAACGTAACTATCGCGTAAATCGAGAGGTGGCTGTACAATATTTGTAGTACGGAGATTCTAGATACGTACTGTCTGTTAAGTACTTTCATTTGAAAGCTATGCGGAAATATAATAAAGTTATAGACGGACCGTCTATAGCAGATACAAATTCACTAACCACATTCTGCATGACAGTTTACTCCTGCCTCTAGCGACCAGCAAACATAGATGACTGATAACACTGTTTTGCGAAATGAAGACACCGAGGTTTAGGGGTTCGATTGGCCAATGATGCTGATGAATAATAATATCTAGGTGTCAACACAATGAGCCGCATTAGTCTGGCCTTAGCCTTATGCCAGTTTGTAGCACTACTGACTCATTTTATGACGATTTATATATACCGCATGTCGAAAATTTATGAAGTTCCTCTCGCTTCGTTTTGCGTGACTTCCGATCGAAAAAATATTGATAGAAAAAGCTGTATAAATGTTTGCTACTTGTACAAAGCAACGACACCCTAATAAGGTTATAAGGCGATACATACAGTATATAGCCAAATTAAGAAAAACTCGAGGATACTTAATTATATCAACACTTTCCTCGATGCTCCGAAAAAAAGTAAGAAAAATCATTCTTTGAATGAAGACTTTCGATACCTTAAAATTCCGCGATATCAGAAGAAGATAGTAAAAAAGAAATATTCCATTGATAGAAAAGGAAAATTAATTACAAATAATTCGAAGGCTCTCATTCAGTAATTAACGAAATCCCAGAAAATTATTTCGCACGTATATGTATATACCAGTATATGTATGTGTTTCTTTGGGGAAAAGATATATTTGAAATGCTTCCAACTACAGTATTGACTTATTTTGTATGGAAATTTATACCATTCTAGCGCAGCTTTTTCTTTACTTTTTATTGTCAAGTTTAACTGAATTTTTGTTTATATATATATATATATATATATATATATATATATATATATATATATATATATATATATATATATATATATATATAGAAGACGTCGCGCGTACGAGGGGCGAATTCACTAAACCAGTTTTGAGATAGACACGTTTGAACTTTGTGACTGTTGTGTACGAGGGACACGTAGCGCAAATACACGCAATGAAAATAACTCCAGTTTGAGCGTACGAGGAGGGTATTTGGTATACCAACTTGTCTGTGGATGGGGGAAGGGTTGAACTATTCATTCGTGGAATAATCGCAAAATCGCCAGTGTATCAAGTTCGCCCCTCGTACTCGAGACGCCTTATATACACACACTACACACTACACAGTACAGTATATATGTATATATATATGTATATAATATATATATATATATGTATATATATATGTATATATATATGTGTATATATATATATATATATAATATATATATATATATATTGACTATACATATATACTATATATATATTGACTATACAAAAACTATTAACAGTAAACAAAAGCACACAGTTCCGGACCGAAACGTCATTAATTTTCAGCTGTGCGTCAACAATGTCGGTGGACGGAATAGTAAATTTTATGCATTTTTAAAGCTTTATTTTTAGTTTCGTACTTAACGAGTAACTTTGGTTTTCAAATATACAGTATGTTAGTTAAAAGTTTTAGGTTAGTGATCATATCGATTTTGGAGTTTAAAGGTACAGTATTAACGAGGCCAGCGTTTTAGGATGCTATTGGTGTTTTATTAATTTTTAGATTTAGCTGTTTCGTAGCTAGCCTCATTTCTTATCCTAAATCCCCGAAAAGATGTTCTTCCTTGTTAAATTTCCTATCAATTTATTCCTTACTTTTGCGCCACCCTGTGTATATATATATGTGTGTGTGTGTGTGTGTGTGTGTGTGTGTGATGTAGCGGTTGTCCGCAACCGCACATATTCTCAGTCAAAGAAGAAAAAGGAATCAAAAGTGTCTCTTACACCCCTACAAGAAATTAAATGTGCAATGAAAGAAGAATCGGACGATTGAAAGTACTTTACTTCGAGAAAGTCAAAATTTGGGATGCGAATCATTCCAAATCAAAATCACTGGACTATCGCATAGCCGAAATAATGATAATGGATGACTTGCCATCCAGCCACGTTGAGGACTTCGGTTTCATGAGACTCATGGCTGAAACAGCTCCACAGTATAAAGTGAAACAGCGTCAAAGAAAGTGTTCAAAATTCTTGAGCCTCTAAAAGATTCGAAAGTATTATTGACAACGGATGCATGGTCAGACACGTCTGCTGGAGTGTGTTTACTCTCTTTGACATGTCATGCAATGAATCAAGACTTCAAGAGAACCAATTTGGTGCTCAGCGTAATGCCACTTGAAGAATACTTGTCAGAAAAATTTGAGCAGATGCTTCAGAAGTGGGATATTGCCCATTCATCCATCCATTGTGTAATGCGCGACTCAGGAGCAAACATGATAAAGGCTTTGTTTCTCACTGGCGTCCATAATATCGATTGCACTGTTCATAAACTGCAGCTTGTAATCAAAAGTGGATTATCCTCACAAAAATCTCTCAGTGACTTGTTAGCTAAACTTCGATCTATCGCTACTCATTTCAACCATTCTACGATGGTGCAGGATGAGTTAAAAAAAAATTCAGAAACACTTAGATCAACCTGAACTTAGTTATTCATGATGTCGTCACACGGTGGAACAGCACTTATCACATGATGCAGAGAACACTGAAGTTGAAGGAACCAGAGTCTATATAGCGCTCCTAACTCCAAAATGCAACAACTCACTAACGTCGACTTCACTCTCTTGTCAAACTGTGTGGTTGTGCTGGAACTATTCGATGATATCACAAAAAGATTGAGTAGTTCCACCTCTTCCATATTTGAGGTTATTCCCCTCGTCGTTTTCTTGAAAAATGTGCTGCAACCTCGAAGTGGTGATTCTGAAGCTGATCATGGAATCAAAACAATGGAGATAATGCGCACAGAGCTAGGAAGGAGATTTGATGGCCTAGAAGCAAGTGACATGTATTCTTTGGCTACCTATTTGGATCCAAGGTATAAAGCAAAATTTTTTTCCGCTTCACATATCACAAAAGGTGTTCAGAAAAAATTGGGATATCTTTGTGATGAAATGGACAATACTCAAATATCATCGGACTCGGAGACAGCCAGTGAACCACCGGCAAAGAAACCACTGATTGACTTAGGCCAGGTATCAGCTTCTACGAGTAAATCAGTAACAATAATGAACTCAATGAGTGCTCTATTGGCTTCCCGTAGTGATGACGACACCGAAACTCAGTCAAGCAGAGACTCTCAAAAAA
Source organism: Bathynomus jamesi (assembly GCA_023014485.1). Classification (NCBI taxonomy): domain Eukaryota; kingdom Metazoa; phylum Arthropoda; class Malacostraca; order Isopoda; family Cirolanidae; genus Bathynomus; species Bathynomus jamesi. Next base: position 86,181 of record JAJOZX010006005.1, on the reverse strand, counting down.
TGATCGAGAAATATCACAAAGAGAACAGGATTGGACAAGAAGATTATGCTTTGGCTTGGTGGAGGTAAAATTAAAAGAAATGCAAAAATTTGAGCAAACTGGCTCAGACATACCTCGGATGTCCTCCCTCAAGTGTTCCTAGTGAACAATTATTTAGTGGAGCAGGGATCATCTACGTTGAAAAAAGGAATAGGTTGAAGGGGGACAAAGCTGAAACACTTTTATTTTTTAAATACAGTCTCCCAGCAACTCAATTTAAATATAAGGATTAAATAGTATATATATATATATATATATATATATATATATATATATATATATATATATATATATATATAAATTTTAATTATATACACCACTTTCGAATGGGCGGTGGTTTGGGAAAGTAGTTGGTGGGATGCAAAACGCGTTGGGTCCTCGTCCCGCATCCTGGAAACACACTTTTTACAGTTTAGATTATAGTCATTATATTGTAGACTGTGAAAAGTGTGGCTAAAACGGGATATTTTATTGTTTATTTTTAGGTGATATTATGATGTTTTTGGGTACATAACCACAACCGCCTGGAGCTCTATTTGTAAGCTCCGCAACCGCAGAGCTATGAAAAATGACAACCGCTACATCACTTATATATATATATGTGTGTGTGTGTATATATATATATATATGTGTGTGTGTGTATACATATTACATATATATACTAGGGGCACTCAATATATTTTGCCCCACCCTTTTTTCTTCGCTAAATAATAGACCATGAGGCTGAAATGTCTTTTGGGCCATAAGTTTGAACTTTCTGCGCTTCACATAACCGGGTTTTTTCACTTTGAACCTCCCCCCTTGTACAAAACCGCTTTTAAACGCCCTTGTATAAAACCGATGGTTAACGCACTTTCGAAAATGGCGTCTGACAGTGATGTGCGTCGTAAACAGAGAGCTGTTATCGAGTTCTTAATCGCAGAGAAGGAAACAGTTGGAAATATTCACAAACGTTTACAAAACGTTTACGGAGATGCTGTTGTTGATCGAAGTACAGTTCGACGCTGGTCTAAACGTGCGAGATCATCGGAGAGAGGGAGAGCCAGCCTCGATGATGAGCCACGCAGTGGTCGCCCGGCATCGGCTGACATCTCACACTGTGCAACGTGCTAACAGCATCATTCGATCAAATATGCGCGTCATATACAAGGAGCTATCACTGGAGCTAGGAATTAGTGAAGGAAGTGTGAATACGATAATTCAGCAACTGGGATACTCAAAAGTGTGTTCAAGGTGTTCCTCGTCAACTGACTGAAGATCACAAAGCCCAAAGAAAAGAAATTGCTTCAGAGTCGTTCGCTCGATGCGAGACAGAAGGGGATGACTTCCTTTCACGAATTGTGACTGGGAATGAACTTGGGTACACCACTTTGAACCTCGAACAAAACGCCAATCCATGAAGTGGCATCACTCAGACTCCCCACGCAAGAAAAAGTTCAAAATGGCTCCTCTGCAGGAAAGGTTATGGCCACTATCTTCTGGGACATGAAAGGGGTGATTCTGGTGGACATTATGAAGAAAGGACAAACAATCAACTCAGAGGCATATATTGCTACCCTATAGAGACTCCAGAGACATTTAAAGCGAGTTCGACCGGAGAGAAAACTGGAAGACGTCCTTCTTTTGCACGATAACGCAAAACTACACAACCGTTTGCAAACAAGAGTGGCCATCACAAAAATGCGCTTGACTGTGTTACCCCACCCTCCATACAGCCCGGATGTGGCACCTTCAGACTTCCATTTGTTTGGGCCAATGAAGGATGCTGTTCGTGGAAGAAAGTTTCAGAGTGACGATGAGATTGTTGAGGAGGTTAAGAGGTAGCTCGAGCGGAACCCAGCGGACTTTTACCAGCAAGGAATAAAGGCCATTGTTTCGAGGGGGAGGAAAGCCGTAGAAAAGGATGGAGACCATGTGGGAAAAATAAAAATTTGTAAAAAAGGTATGTAACTACTTGCGTACAAAATTTCTGGAACTTTCAAAGAAACTTGGAAAGAAAAAAAAAGGTGGGGGCAAAAATATATTGAGTGGCTCTCGTGTGTGTGTGTATATATCAGGTCATCCCATAAGTAATGTCGTTTTTTACGATAGATTAAGTTTAAACTAGTCCTACTCGGTTTAAGCATAAATTTTCGGAAGGTTATATCTAAGAGGAGATCTATCGTGTTTCGCTACATACTTTACAGACCTTGACCAGTGAAGACGTGTGTTTTGCTTTATGTGAACCCCTCATAAACATGGCGGTATCAGAAGAGCATATCAGGCATATAATGCTTTACGAGTTCAAAAAAGGGAATAGTGCTACTGAAGCAACGCGAAACATTCAGGACGTTTATGGCAACGATATTCTGCGTGCGAGGAAATGTCAAAGATGGTTTCAAAAGTTTAGGAATGGTGACTGCTGTTTGACAGATGCAGCACGCTCTGGACGCCCTGCTGAGTTTGATGATGACCTGCTGTTAGCCGCACTTGAAGAAGACTGTTCAACAACTGTCGAAGAATTGGCCCAGAAGCTCAATTCATCCCCGTCCACCATCCATCGACATTTGCAACAACTCGGGAAAGTGCCTAAGTTAGGAAAATGGGTGCCACATGAAATGTCGGTCGACAATCTGAGGGTGCGGGTAAACATTAGCACAGCTCTTCATTCCCGTGAACTCCAAGATCCGTTTTTGTACCGTTTAGTGACTGGTGATGAAAAGTGGATACTGTACCAGAATGTTAAGCGCCGTCGACAGTGGGTTTGTGCCGGAGAACCAGCGACACCACAGCCAAAACCAAATCTTCACCCTCGAAGGTGTTGCTTAGTGTTTGGTGGGATAAAGGTGGTGTAATACACTTTGAAACCTTACCACACAACCAAACAATCACCGCTCAAGTCTACTGTCAACAACTGGATCGATTGAACACTGCACTAAAAGAAAAGAGACCTTTGGTTAATCGGAAAGGAATCGTGTTCCACCACGACAACGCACGTCTTCATACCGCCCGGATCACTTCTGCAAAAATTGAGGAGCTTGGGTGGGAAAAACTTCCACATCCTCCATATTCTCCAGACTTTGCGCCTTCAGATTATCATCTCTTCAGGAGTCTGCAAAACTATCTTGACGAAAAACAGTATACTTCTTTAGATGACCTGCACACCAGTCTTTGTACGTTTTTTGCCTCAAAACAGCCTGAATTTTATAAACATGGCATTGAAAAGCTTGTAGGACGTTGGCAGAGTGTCATTGATTCCGATGGAAAATATATACTAGATTAAAAAATTTCAGTTTAGTTTTTTTTGTCCAAATTCCGATCTAAAAAACGACATTACTTATGGGATGACCTGATTATATATATATATATATATATTATATATATATATATATATATATTATATATATTATATATATATATATATACCGGGTGTTTCAAAAGTCCCTCACTAATTTGATTTTCAATTTTCTTTGCAGCTAATCGACTAACGACGTTCATCTTGTGGTAAACTCTTACTCAGTAGTTGAGAATTTTTTTGAGTCTACATTTGAAGTTTTGCTCCGTTTTCTTCTGCTACCATGCTGACTCTAGAGCAGAGGTGTAAAATCGCTGCATGGCAGGAGGTTTTTCAATCTGTGGTCGAAGTGCAGCGACGATTCCGGGCAGTCTACGGACAGCATTATGCACCGGATAGGAACACCATCGTCGCCACCCACCGGAAGTTTATGGAGACCGGATCCGTAAAGGACAAACCACGATCAGGAAGACCTCGAAGTGGGCGGAGTGAGGAGAATGTCGAAACTGTCCGTGAGGCGTTTACTCAGAGTCAAGGAAAGTCCATTCGGCGAGCTGCTGCGGAACTGAACATCAGCGCGACATCTATCCAACGGATTTTGCGGCGTGGTCTCAAGCTGTATCCGTACAAGATCCAGGTGGTTCATAAGCTGGAACCTCAAGACTACGATTGCCGGGTGGAGATGTGTGAGACACTGCTGCATCACTACGAAAGAGACCCATCGATCCTGGAGCACATGTGGTTCAGCGACGAAGCTCTCTTCCACCTTTCTGGTCGCGTCAATCGGCACAACACCCGCATCTGGGGAACTCACAATCCTGCGGAGATCCGTGAACATGAAAGGGACACGCCGAAATTGGTCGTCTGGTGTGCCATCTCCTCAGCTGGGCTGATTGGTCCGTTCTTCTTCCGGGATCAAGATGGAAATTCCGTGAACGTCAACGGAGACAATTACCTTCGTATGCTTCAGGAGTTTTGCATCCCCCAACTGTCAGCTGTAGCTGACATGCAAGAAGTCATTTTCCAGCAAGACGGTGCCCCTGCTCATTACTCGCGTGAGGTTCGCTCATTTCTGAATAAGCAGTTCCCGGATCGGTGGATTGGTCGCCGTGGTCCCATCGGATGGGCTGCTCGCTCGCCTGATTTTACCCCATGCGACTTCTTTTTGTGGGGCTACATTAAGAGCAAAGTGTACGCCACCAAGCCGCGAGTCCTCCCCACACTAGAAGAACGGATCAGGAATGCGTGTGCTTCTGTTACTCCCGAAATGTTGTCCAATGTCGGCCAAGAATGCGTAAAACGGTGGCTCGCTTGTTTCGAAAATGACGGTGCCCACGTTGAGGTGTACCAGTGACTTTCCAGTAGACTCATGAAGCCAAGTTTGATGCCACCAAAATTCTCATGAATCGTAGACTCAGCAACCAAATTGTCATTTGGTTCCTCTTGTAATTGCTATTTTAATAAAATTTTAAAAATAATGAGGGTCTTTTGAAACACCCTGTATATATATATCGGGTGGCCCAAAGAAAACGCCTTGAGATTTGAAATCAATAACTTCGAAAATATGCAGTTCACACTTTTAAACTTTACACAACTTTTACCTCAATCTATTGATAAGCCATCATAAAAATTTCAGACCTGTACATAAAATGCTTTTTTCACAGCTGAGGGAACACTGAGGTATGGTGAAAAAAACGAATATCATAAACTGAAAATTTTTATTGTTCACATCTTATCAACAAATATGATCAATGCCCGCCTTCCTGTTTACAAATTAATCTTAACCTTTTCTTCCACGACATGATACATTTTCTGATTTCTGCTAATGTTATTTTGTCCCAACATTCGAGTATTTTTTCTTTAATTGCATTTCTGTAAACTTTTCTGTTTGGCCTTCATAAATTTTCTCTGCTAGAGTGTTCCATATGCAATAATCTCTGGGGTTGCAATCGGGTGATTCCGGCGGCCAGTCGTTTTTTTCCAATGAAGTTGACTACATTCTGTTATAGATAATTCTGTGTGAACTTGCTAGTATGAGCTGTAGCACCATCTTGTTGAAGTATGAAATCGTTTCCATAATACAGACGCCGACAATCGGGCAAAAGATTCTCCTCTCAGAGATTTACATTGGTTTCTGAATTATTTTTTTTAATTTTTTGAAATTAAATGAATTTTCGTCTTTCCATTCCACGATCATCTGCTAATACCATAATTTTTTTGGAAAACCGATTTGTCTGGTGGTAAAGTCTCGATGGAGGAATGTCTTTCTTCCTCCGACCATAAACAACATCGTTCGGGGAGTTTCGAGTAATCTCGATGGTGAAATCTTTTTTACCTGTAAAAACTTTTTTTTTAACATCATTTGACGAAAATCTATCAAGCGATTTTCTACAACGAATTTTTCTTTAGCTCTTACATTGCTGTCACGTCTTGAAACACGGATCCTTTTAAATGCTTTAAATCCTACCGTTTAAGTCCTACTGTTCTCTGCATTCTTTGTATGGAACTTCGACTGATACCTAAATTTCTTGTAATTTTCCTCTGAGGGCAGTGTGACCCAGGTCGATCCTCTTGAGATAGGCTCATCATTTCGATCATTGCTATATTGTCTTGAGTGGAAAATGTTTTAGGCCGACCACTTCCACGCTTCCGTGCCGTCGAACTGGTTGCTTTAAGTTTTTTAATTATTCTATTCACAGACGTAACATTACAAGTTATTCCTGGAAATTCCCTCAAAATTCTTGCCCCAGTCCATCTTTTTTCCAAGAAACACTTTTCAATCACCACATTTTCACGTTAGTTAGAACCATAATTTGAAGGGTAAGTTTAAAAAACAGTATTTAAGATGGGCGTCGCCTATATCATCTGACGTTTTTCAGAGACTAACAGATTATCCATAGGCTAAGGAAACTACTACAAGTCTTAGAATAGTTGTCAGGTATAGCTATACACATTTAGGATTTAGGATATTCGTGTTTTTTACCATACCTCATTGTTCCCTCAGCTGTGGAAAAAGTATTTTATGTCGAGGTTTGAAATTTTTGTGATGGCTTGTCAATAGATTGAGGTAAAAGTTGTGTAAATTTTGGAAGTGTGAACGACATATTTTGAAGTTATTGATATTCAAATCTCGAGGCGTTTTTTTTTGGGGCCACCCGATATAATATGAAGAAAGCAAGATGATCCGATTTATTTTACATGTACTGAAATAAAAAACACTTATGTTCGAAAATTCTCTTCTCGTGTTTTGCATATTGAATCGCAAACAGTAACTTTCCAAGGGATTTATTAACAAGAATACAATCTGTAAGAGAGCTTTAGTTTAAAAAAACAAGAGCTGAATACTCGTCCCTTGATATTACTTTAAAAAAATAGATATATATTTTTGATTACTTTTTTTTTTTAATTTATAAAAATTGTATTAATGAAATAGGTTTAATTTTTTTTAATACATCGCACAACAGATGGTTTGCTCTTAAATTAGATAGAATTTTATGTGCCCTTATAAAGTCTTACAAGCAAAAAGTTTCATGTATTTTTTATACAGGAAGGAGGGCCAAGGATGTGTGTGTGTGTGTGTGTGTGCGTGTTACAAGGAAATGAGAGAGCCACAACAGCTTTACAGCGGACTCGAGGTGGCACCCGTAGATTTCATTCAGACGAGAGAAGAATTAGCGCAGAAGGGTAAGAATGTCCAACATGGGCGAGGGGTAGGAAGAGCAGAGTTGAAAAGAAGAAAAAACACGACAGTTTGTTGGAAAAAAATGCCGAAAAACTTTACGGGACAGTTGGAACCATCTAATATTACGTCAAAATTGTTTTCAAACGAACTGATGGAGGAGCTGGAAACGACTTTAGGAGGAAGCCTATTCCAGTAACTGACAATCTTGTACGTGAATTTATCGCAAATATTCGTATTGTACCGTTTCGGTACCAGTTTACAACCATTACTTCGAGTCTGGTTTATGTTTAGTGTAAAAAATTTAGAGTAGTCGATGTTGTCAATCCTGTTCTGAAATTTAAAAACCTGGATGAGTTCGCCTCTGAGCCAACGCTTTGTATGATTTGTGACTGCCGGTCGGCTTTAGATTCGTCGATCTGACTTGAACATTTTCAAGCCTTTTTGTCTTTTTTCAAGGATGGGCACCAGAACTACACAGTGTATGGTAGGTTGGGCCCAACCAACGCGTTGTGGAGAGGAATAATAACATCTTTGCTTCAGTACGAGAACTGCATTTTAATATAACCTCGCATTTTATTAATTTTATTACATTTATTTTCAACTTTGACGCAGTGATTCCAAACTTGAGATCACTGCTTATAAACACCCCAAAGTCTTTTCCTAAAATGGTCGTTGCAAGTTCCTGCCGCGCAGTTAATAGTTTGCACATCGATTTCGGGATCCAATGTGCATTACTTAATGTGCCACGTTAAAAGGCATTTGCCAAGTGGTCCACCAAATTGCGAGCCGATCCAAGTCATTTTAAATTTTCAAGACCCCTTCCTCGTTGCCCACACAGGAACCAAACTGGTATTGTCAGCGAATTTTATGGTGGTTAATATAGGTTGCTAATGTCTATATCGGTATTATTGTTTATGTAGATAATGAATAAAAGTAGACCAAATGCTGACCCCTTTGGAACGTCACACTTGCTACTGATGCCGCACTTGCTACTGATGCCGCACTTGCTACTGATGCCGCACTTGCTACTGATGCCGCACTTGCTACTGATGCCGCACTTGCTACTGATGCCGCACTTGCTACTGATGCCGCACTTGCTACTTGTTGCTAAGCTAGTATTTAATCCACACGGCCATGGTACCATAAGTCGCTTATGTACTACTTTATCAAAAGCTTTTTTGAAGTATAAATATACTGTCTACTGACCTGGAGCGATCATATTCAGGAAACGTGTTGTGGAAGAATTTCAGTAGGTTAGACACATCCCGTGCTTGGTAGCGAATCTAGAATTTTCGAAAGGGGGGACGGACCTTTACATGCGTAAAAAATTGCGCCAAAATAATGTTTAATTATATATAAATATAATTACATACACTGGAATTATAAATACATATGTTAACCCTTTAAGCACCCGCAGGCAAATTTTTAGCGATTACTAAAATGTAGTTAAAGACCAGGTTTCTGGCAGTAAATATTGGATCTAATTTGATTGACGTTATCTAATCCATCTATTCAAAGTATTACCTGAATCAATCATTTAGAAAGGAAGATCGTGAATGTGAATACTACGCAAAGAGTTTACGAGCACATTAACTTTGTCTACAAATGCTTACAACCATTAATAAATGAATGCTGGAAAGCTAGAAAGCTGGAAAGCATAATTTAAATGAGTATACGAAGGGAAATATTATTTTATACACAGTTTCTGAAAATAAAATTGAAAGGTAAGTTGCCAGATATTTACGAGGGTGGTGTTGATATTTTAAAAGTATGTACTTTTTGCTTTTAGAAATTAAAATTTTTTTTATAAAAAAATAAAGCATTTAGAAGGGGCGTCAAGATTGACCAAAAGGGGCGCCAAATTTACGAAGGGGGGCCGACCGCCCCCTCCCCCCTCCCCGTAAATCCGCTAGTGGCCATGTTTACGAAAACCATGCTGGAAATCAGTTAATACATTCGCCACCGACTACGAGATAACTCGTAGCATTATGCGTAATCCATGCAGCCACTACGAAATAACTCGGAGGAGGAGCCCAGCGGAGAAAAAAGTTTGACAGTGAGAAGAATGAGTGGTGAGAAATAAATCCAGAATATTGGACCTATATCCAAGGCGATCGTGGATACGAGTAGGGTGCTGTACACTCTGCTCGTGGTCATTCGGGATAAAGAAGTTGTAAGCTAGTTCACCAAGGATGTCGGTGAAATGGAAGGAAAGCCAAAGGTGGTGGTGAACATTGCAATCTTCTAAAAGGGAGATTGCAGCAAAAGGAGAGTGAGATAGAATGTATTCCATTTCGGAAGCGAGGTAGTCAGAGTTTTGGATAGTCAGTAGAATTAGGAGAAAGGTAGAGAGCGCGGATGTATATATTTAGTTTAGGATTGGCATGTAAGCCGTAGCCAGAGGGCATAGAATTCAGAGGATTCAAATTCGGGAATACGAGAGCAAGTTAGGTCGTTGCATTAATATACGCAACATCCGCCTTTCGAATGAAATTGAGTATAGAGAAAGTAGGGGGGTAGAGAAAAGGGGTTCCTGGCAGTCGTCCCAGACACCTGATCTTTAGTAAGAAAAAGGTGATGTTCAACAGATTAAAAGTTTGAGGAAAGGCCATTAATGTTGCAGAAGTTTATGAAAAGTGAATCAGGCACAGGATAAAAAAAATTTATTTAGTTAAACATAACTAAATAAATTTATTTAGTTATGTTTATTATATTTGAAACAATATCCTTTAGAAATATGAATACTATTATGTTTTTCATAACAGACAAATAAGAGAAACGAGTTTCTACCTGCAAAAAGTAACTAACAAATACTGTATATCCCACATATTTACGGAGTTTCTACGTACAGTATAATCAATAGAATGAATGGTATCAAATAATACTAATGTATGTCTTTATTTCAAAATATATGATAGTTTGACCTTTGGAAATTAAATTACATTTATTGAAGAATAATAAAAACCATAGCAACGGTACACTCGGTAGCTATGGCTAAAAATATCAGATACGAGATAACTCATATGTGGTGAATGGAATCAACAATTTCATCCTATTGCCAATTATGAGATATCTCGTATGAGTGTTTTTTTCACTCCAATCAAATAAAAATGGATGTATGAATATAAATTTCTAAATAAGTTTCTTTGGATCCTCGCAGTATGTGTGGTACATGAGTTGGCAAATAGGTATGACCGCACACAAACCATTCCGGCAGCGAACGTGTTAAGAGGTTGTACAATTCCAGATCTACCATTCTTGCAGTAATTAGTGATTCTAGAAGTTGTCAGATAGCTCCTTGTCTCCTTTTTTGAAGACAGGAGTCACATTCTCCAGCTTCCAGTCCCTTAGGACCCTGTCGAGTGCAAGAGACTTGTTAAAGATGAGAGAGAGAGAGGGGGGGGGAGAGTGTCTTACCTAAGGAATCGCGACGATCTTGATACACACGGAGCCGTTCCGACACGAACGTACGTATCCAAATGGGGTAATTCAACCATACAATACTTTCCAAAATTATTATTATTTTTCTGGTATTAAGAAATTTATTAAATAAGTCAAATTGACCACATGAAGTGGTTGTCATCAAAGAATCTGCATGCTTCAACCAAATATACCAGTATATTTTTTTGGTTCTGTGCACACAGTAAAATACTCTGTTGCAGCAAAAATATTATTTGCGAACCCAACATCATAATTAAAGACAACCATTTAACTGTCAAATGGTTATCCTTTTTGTTAATTCAACCAAATTATTATATACAGTATATATGAGAGTCTTCCTGACCTCTGGCGTCTGCAGTCTGAAACAAAATCTGCTACCATGAGTCAGTAGTTGGTCGGAGCGCTTACAAGGAGGGTGTGTTTTTGAAGTACGTATAAATCTCTGAAATGGAACAATGCGCGTTCGGAGACGAACGAAATGATTAAAACAGCTTTTAGAAATGATGCTCTCAGTGTAACTAACGTTTACAAATGGCACAAAAAGTTTAAAAATGGAGAAACATCGCTTGAAGACAAGGAACGCAGTGGCCGCCCTTCCACTTCTCGTACGGATGAAAATGTCCAACAGATTCGATTTCTGGTACGAGCAAATGTTTCTCCATTTTTAAACTTTTTGTGACATTTGTAAGCGTTAGTTACACTGAGAGCATCATTTCCAAAAGCTGTTTTAATCATTTCTTTCGTCTCTGAACGCACGTTGTTCCATTTCATAGATTTATACGTACTGCAAAAACACACCCTCCTTTTAAGCACTCCAACCAACTACTGACTCATGGTAGCAGATTTTGCCTCAGACTGCAGACGCCAGAGGGCAGGAAGACTCGCATATGTAAACGGTTATTTCTTATTTGCATTCATTTGTTCGTAGCAATAAAATTATCGATACTTTTTGATCACACATTATATATATATATATATATATATATATATATATATATATATATATATATATATATATATATATTTGAAAATATAATATTTATATGTCGTTTAACTTATACGTATGAAATCCTTTGCATGTATTAGTTAACCATTTTGTTAGTATTAAAATTCTCTTATTTCCAAGCGCTTTGGAGCTTTTTTGTAGGCATTTAATTTCATTTTATTATCGCATATTAAATTCTTCAGTTTTCTGAGAAGTTAAAACAGATCCTTCAGCTAGTAAAACTCAGATTTTTTGGCGCATTTTCCCTATTTCGGAAGTTATATTACCTCATCTTGTTTTCTTTACAGCACATTCAGGAATTGCATCTTTAATAGGGTATACTTTTACACGGGTGAATCATTCTATTTTGACGTCATATACAGTAGTTCGCAGAGGTATGCGATAAATATCGAAGACATACATTGTTAAGATACAGGGTGTCCATAAATTATTCACCCCATTATAAGCCTTAATAAATTCGTTATTATAGGAGCTATCTCAAAACGGTTTGCGGCAATTAATAACACGACTCAAGAAATTTTTTTATTTTATTTCGCAGAACATCCACTAGGGGCCCAATGGCGACAGTGAAGGAGAAAGCAATGTGTGTGCTGTGGATGTGAGAAACCAAATCTCCAATTACTGTACAGAGACGTTTTCGGGAGGAATATCAGAAAACTCCACCAACAAAGCAATCACTCGAGCGATGGCTGAAACAATTTCAAGAAACTGGCAGTGTGCTACATCAGAAAGGAGCTGGAAGGCCTAGTATGTCTGAAGATAAGATAGCAGGAATTCAGGAGGCGTTTATCCGAAGTCCTACAAAATCCATCCGCCGAGCAAGCCGAGAACTGCAAATACCGCGTTCAACAGTGCATAAAGTGGTTCACAAGAGGTTGAAACTTAATGCCTACAAATTGCAAACCTTGCAGAAACTTCTACCAAATGACAAACCCAAACGGGTACAGTTTGCTGTTGACATTCTTGACCGTATTGATGAAGATGAGCATTTTTTGAACAATGTCGTTTTCAGTAATGAAGCGACATTCCATCTGTCTGGTAAAGTCAACAGACACAATTGCCGTATATGGGGATCAGAAAATCCGCATGAATTTATTGAACACGAACGCAACAGTCCCAAGATAAACGTTTGGTATGCTCTCTCCCATAACCGTGTGATTGGACCATTTTTCTTCCATGAGAACACTGTGAAGGCTACAAATTACCTAGATATGCTTGAATGGTATGCTGCACCTCAGCTTGAGGATATGCAGCCCCGTGTGTTCTTTCAGCAAGATGGGGCGGCACCGCCACACTGGGGATTAGAAGTGCGGAGGTTCCTCAATGAAAAGTCCCTTCTCGTTGGATCGGGCGAGATGGCCCTATTCCATGGCCTCCTCGTTCCCCGGATATCATGCCTCTGGATTTCTTTTTATGGGGCTACACAAAGGACAGAGTGTATGCAAAGAAGGTTAATAACATCACAGAATTAAGACACCGGATTGAAGAGACATTAGCTTCCATCACGCAAGACATGCTTCTTAATGTTTGGAACGAAATCATCTATCGCCTTGATGTGCTGCGTGCTACCAATGGAGTTCACGTGGAGGTTTACTGAATTAAAACAAAAATTTATTGAGTTGTGTTATTAATTGCTGCAAACCGTTTTAAGATAGCTCCTATAATAACGAATTTATTAAGGCTTATAATGGGGTGGATAATTTATGGACACCCTGTATTTCTGTTCATTTCCTGAAAATATGACATAAAAATATGACATAAAGAGGAAGAAATATAATTTTTTTTACGTTCATTTTATTTAAAAGTATTCCATACATTACTAGAAATTTTGAACAGGAAATATACAGGGTGAAACGAAACATTTCGTGGCGCCATCTGTTGCAGATATCATGAACTATTTCTGACGAAATATTCTGACGATTTTAAAGGATTTGTCTTCGCAATGTCCGAGTGCTTCCGTTTAGAGAGGTTGAGTTGAAGTGCTCGGGATCGCTTCAAGTCGTCTTCTCTCTTCGATTAAACGATTAAAGAGTGCTCCCCACTCGACGCGGGGTGGGTGTAAAGGGAAGAGTCGAGCAATGGGCCCGTCTACTGTTGGCATGATCTCCGCCGCGGCATCTGTTAACGCTAGCCAGAGTTGTACTTACAACAGATGATGTGGGTACCCATTGACCCTTGACCTTTTGTGTTTATTATTGCTGTATTTTGACCTTTGCTATTGTGTAATCTTCTTGCGTTCTGTACAGTATATACATATATCGGGAGGGGCAACAAGCTTGACCTTCGTGAAATGAGGAATCATCACACGGAACATTTGAAGGTTCAAAGACAACACACAACACAAGAAGAGTACACAATAGCAACGGTCAAGCTACACCAATAATAAACACAAAGGGTCAATAGGTACCCACACCATCTGTTTGGTCCAAAAGTCCCTATCTATTTTGCTGAAATAATAGTATTTTAAGTTAAAAATGTAGTAACATAATTTGATGTATATTTATCAACACTTGAAAGGTTACATAAGATTTGATGTGAGCACCATAAGTGTCTTTGCAAATCTCAAATCTGTCCACTGCACTGCGGAACACATTCTCAAGCATCTCTGGGGTTATTTTAGCGATTGCCGCGACAATGCGGTTCGCAGATCCTGCAGGTCTGTAACTCTTGTTTTGTAAACCTCAGACTTTATAAAGACTCGAGCAAAGAAGTCTAATGGTGTTAAATCCGGAGATCGTACTGCCCACGGCCTATTTCCACTACGTCCAATTCAGCGATTTGGTAAGAGCTCAAGGTATGCCCGAACGATGTTTGCATAGTGACATGGAGCTCCATCTTGTTGAAAGATAACAGTGTCGAGAATGCTATCTGAACGAAGCTGGGGTTCAAGAAACTGCTGAAGCATGTGAAGATAAATTGGCGCTGTTACCGCAGCTTTTGCAAAGAAAAAAGGCCCATAAATCTTCGATCTTGTCATACCCAACCAGACGTTAACTTTAGGAGAATATCTATCCCATTCGTAGAACTCGGTTGGGTTTTCACTAGCCCAGCAATTATGTCGATTAACCTTTCAACGTGTGTGGAATATGGCCTCATCGTTGAAGAGAATGTGGTTTAATAAGTTTTCGGTATGAATTTTTTCAATTAATTCTGTGCACATGGCGACTTGCCTTGGACAATCCTCTTCGTGTAACTCGTGTAGCACTTGAATATGGTAACTTTTCGTTTTTAATGTTGATTTTAAAATCCTTAGGACAGTCGTTTTTGGTATGCTCGGTCTACGTGATGCTGTGCGAGTTGACATTCTAGGATTTGTTTCAAAGGCATCTCTTACCAATTCGACATTTTCTTGAGAGGTACCTGGACGTCTAGATCTTGCTTCATCATAAACAGATCCTGTTCTTTTAAATTTATTGACCAGCTCGCGAATTGCCTTGTCTGTAGGTCTTGGTTTGTGAAATCACCATTCGAATTTTTCTCGAATTTCCTTGCAATTCTTCCCTTGAATACGTAGTGTCACTACCCTCACACGTTCTTGTACATCCATGATCATCTATGACCTGTAGAAAATAAAATAGAAATATAATTATTTCAGCAAAATAGATAGGGACTTTTGGACCACCCTGTGTATATATATTCATAAACTTAGTATAGTGCAAATTATATAAAACCCTTACAAATAAACTCTTTTAAAGACTTTTAAATAAATAATTATTATACAGGGTGTCCCAGAATTAACTATCTATTTCAATGAAATCGGACAAATTTAATAAAAACTGACATAATTTTGTGTTTATTACTAAATTATGATACAAAAACAAATAGATTTATAAATCATAAGTCAAAACTTTATTGAGAAGTTTCAACATGTGCACCGTCTGTATCTCTGCAAATTTCAAATCTATCCTCAGCGCTGCGAAACACATTTTGAAGCATTTCAGGTGTTATCTCCCGCACTGCCAACTGGATGCGTTCTTTAAGTTCAGCTAAACTATTGATCTTTTGGCGATAAACCTTTGTTTTATGAAACCCCATGCAAAGAAATCCAGGGTGTCAAATCCGGAGAACGCGGAGGCCAAAGTCGAGGTCCTCCACGTCCAATCCACCGATTCGGAAGGCGTCTGTTGAGGTATTCTCGAACAATTAGAGCATAATGACATGGTGCTCCATCTTGTTGAAACACAACATTATCAAGAATGCCATCATCAAGAAGCTGTGGTTCGAGAAACTGCTGAAGCATATCAAGGTAGACGGTACCTGTTACAGTTGCTTCCGCAAAGAAGAATGGGCCATAAATTTTGGATTTGGTCATTGCAAGCCACACGTTAACTTTTGGAGAGTCTCTTTGCCATTCTATGACTTCAGACGGTCTTTCATTGGACCAGATAATGAAAAAATTATGAAAATAAAATTATGAAAAAAATTTATGCATTTATGCATTTTTAACACATATTAAACATGATAAACATAAATAAAAGTGTGTTTTTAAAAAATTTGTCCGATTTCATTGAAATAGATAGTTAATTCTGGGACACCCTGTATATAAAAAACTTTATAGTCACTAAATTACACTTTTTCTTTATGTTCGTTAAAGAAGTCGCATGCAGTTACAAGAAATTAATAATACATCATAATCAACTGCAAACGCGTACTTGACTGATTCTTAAAAGGATAAGTCCTTAAAAGAATTGTATTATGTTTTTGATGACCGTTTTATTTCTTACAGAAATTATAAAAATATTTTTTTTAGCAATAATGAGGTTTGGTGGTGGTTAATCTTCTCCGAACGACAAACGTCACATGACGAAAGAGACCTACAGTTTTACGTGTAATCCGAGACATTTATTTTATAGTTTGTATTTGTGTGTTTCGTGGTGATAATCATTTAAGGTAACTTAGCCAAGTTTAGTAAAAGTTTATTAGAACACATCCATTTATAAACGTGGTTTAATTTGCCTGTTCGTTTCATTTATCTGAAGGTCTAAATTATGATGGGGAAAAAGTGTGGTATCGTCTGCATATTTGTATGCAATTTATTTGGTTGGGAGACGAGTCATTGACATGAATTAGAAATAGTAATGGCCCAAGAATAGATCCTTGTGGAACTTCACTATTTAGCACCGCCTTGTCTGATGAATTATCTTAATCTGACCTATTGATGACGATTAGCCAGGTACGACTTGAGCTAATCAAAGATATTTCTTCTTATTCCATATATGTGAAGTTTATGGCAATAAGATTTCATGCGAAAGTGCAGATAAGAACTGATCATTCCATATGGAAACAATAAAGTTTAACAATATTCTAAAAATATTTAAAAAATGCAATATAGTTTTTTATATACTGTATATAAGGTGGCCCAAGATAAAGTAGCCCCATTGAATTTTGTTAAAAGAAATAATGGGACCACTTTATCTTGGGACACCCTGTGTATACATATACAGGATGTAAACAAAGTCCTTTCCCGATTATAAACTTCAATAACTACATGAAATCCAAAGAAGGTCCAGCAATACTTTGTTTTGCATGTTGTTGTATAACACGAAGTTTTTCTCATTGAATCTCGTGTGCGCCGTTAGTTACACGTAGCACATCCAAGTGAAATTCCAGTTCACGCCATACGTTCGCTAGCATATATATCGTGAAATTGTTGATGTCATCGCAAATCCTTGCACGAAGAGTGTCAATGCCAGCAACAGAAGTATGGTACACACAATCCTTTACATATCCCCACAGGAAGAAGTCCAGGGGCATGACATCGGGAGATCGTGGAGACCATGGCACTCAATCCATCTTTCGGGAAAAGCGGTGTTCAAGAACTCGCACACTAACAAACCCCAATGTTGAAGCGTACCGTCTTGCTGTAAAATGATGGATGGTTGAAGGTCTTCCAACTCGGGGGCGGGAGGGGGGGGGCTACAAAGAACGCGAGCATGTCTAGGTACACTTGTGCCGTAACAGTCTTCCCAGCAAAGAAGAATAGGCCTATCACCCTGTCATGCATTAATCCACACCAAACATTGACAAGAAAAAAACTTGGTGTTATGCAACGTGCAAAACAAAGTATTACTGTGTCTTTGAATTTCATGTAATTATTAAAATTTATAATCGGGAAAGGATTTTGTGTACACCCCATATATGTCTATGTACATGCAGCGTATATGTGTGTGTATTTGTGTGTGTGTGTGTGTGTGTGTGGTGTGTGTGTGCCCCCTCAAAAAATGTATACATGCTTTAGTAGCAGAGAGTACAAATGAGGAGTCGCGCGTCTTAAGATACCTAAGCGCCACCACAGGCGAAAAACGTGTTTTTGATGGATATCACTATTTTTACCCTTCCTCTATCGCGTGGTTTGGGTTATAATGACCTTCCGACACTAGAAGTATGGTATGAAGCGAACTACTTTTTTCACCTCTATCGCCAGCCAAAAGTTCACCCAAAGTTCGGCATAATAAGAAAATCAAAAAATTAAAAAATATATATATAAAATATAAAATATGAAAATCTATTCCAAAAACTCATCAACACCTTCATTAGCATACTTAAAACTCTAATTTAGCCAAAAATGAACGTTCTAGTTCAATTAATAACAGAGATACTATTGCGAGAATATTGCTGAACTTTGTAGGCGATTTCTGGCGAATTTTAATTTTGGCGCCTAGGTACCTTAAGACGCGGGACCCCTCAAATATAGTATGGGTGTTATTGGTGCGTATGTGTTACAAGAAACACAACTTACAACATGAATCAATGCAAGTGTTCAAAATGTTCTCGATTTGCATCCAAGCACGCGTGAATCAAGAAACAACAGAACGAAATATGCACATGCGTCAGATGATATTGTACTGTAGTGCAGATGACGATACTGCATTGACGAAGTTCCCGCATGGAAGCCGGTTTAATGGCGTAAACAATGTTCTTTAGTTCACCCTAAAGGTGAAATTGAGGGATGTAAAGACCTGGAGATCCTGAATGGACGTTCAACAGGTCCCTGCACTGCGCCCTATCCAGCCTCCAGTCTGTCTGCCTCCCGGAAATGTCCGCCCTCGGAAAATGAATACACATTCGAATCGTTGGCAACACCGATCCATATAAATCGATAGTAAACTGAAGAACCCTATTTACGCCAGCAAACCGACTTCTTTGCAGGAACTTCGTCAATGCATTGTCGATGCCTGTGCTACAATCTCACCTAATACAATAAACATCCATCATACCCATACTATATTTCTACTAGCTGCAACTAAAATGTGTACAAATTTCTTTGGGACACCGTACATAATAGAGAGGGTTGACAAAAGTAAATAGACTACTTTTGGTTTTTCATTCACTGTTCATCATTTTTTTTTTTTTTTTTTTTTTTTCCCAGATGATAGTAGTTGTTTCCTTAGCACAATTCGTTTTTATTTTCGTAATCAGAGATGAAAGTGCAATCACGTCAGGTTTTCAAGAAATTTGGGGCTCAATTCTTGAACAAATTTGTATATAGATGATAAATTGAGCAAATTATTAAAATTGCATCTACCCCAAAACTGAGAGTATCCCAGCATAAAATGTTCTAACTAATGTAGGATGATGTAATTTCTGCTCCTGACTAGTGATGTAAAAAAACCGTTTTTTTTTGTTTTTTTGTTTTTTTTTTAAATTAATAGATATTGCCAATTTAATTATAAGGTATACTTTTGCAATGATATATATTATAAAAATAAATAAATAAATAATAAAATAGGCCATATGGTACCAGTATAGAATGTCCTTTTCAGCCTATTTACAGAAAAAACTGGCCTCTTTCTTGCACTGAAAGTCTTGTATCTTGAGATCCATTAAACTTGCGAGAACACTGGCTGGAGCTGACTGCCCATTGTCCAACCTTCCCAGGACTCTCCCATCCATGCCTCGGATTTTGAATCTCCCACTTAACTATCCTTTAGACCCGCGATGACATATTCCCCCCCCCCCCCGAGACCATCCATATATATATACTACACATACACCCATATACATATATACCAATATATACATAAATACTTATATACACATTTATATCTATTGTATACCCCATACACATGCATACATCCAGAATTCCAGATACATACGCATGCATACTCACATATATACCTACACAAACTCATACACCTCTATTTCGCCCTTTCATTACCTCCGAGATCATTTAGCACATACAGTAATATCCATACAGCCAAAAGAAACCAATTAAGCACAGACAGAGCAGCAAAGCTAGTATTTATATCCCAAAATGCAAATTCCAAGAAAGTGAAGTTAAAACATGGTGCTACTTGGCTTCGTCAACATCCAATCTGCAATAAATACCAGTACCTGTGATATTGAAACTATTTGCTTTAATCATCTAGTGATAATGATTCTTCAATGGAATAGAATCAGATAATGAAAGTTAAACAGCATTAGGTTAACACAAAGGTTAAAGAAAGATGAATATTTATATTTTTTTTATTTTTCTATTTGGAATATATATATAATATATATATATATATATATATATATATATATATATATATATATATATATATTATATACACTGGTATTCTTGCCAATCACAATTATATCTATTGTTTTATACCAGTATTATGGATATTATACCAGTACCTGTGATATTGAAACTAGCATATATGCTCTACCCAATCTAGTGATGATTCTTCCATGGAAATGTAGTTAACAAAAAGGTTCAAAAAAAGGTGAATATTTTCCTTTTCTATCTGGAATATATACTGGTACTCTTGCCAATCACAATTAGTATATTGTTTGAAACGAGGAAGAATGTTTTATTTCTAGTTAAAAAATATATATACATATAAAAAATGAGGGTTTGTTTTTCCTTTCTATTATATACTTTTTGCGTGATTCAATTTTTCTAAAGATGACTATATAGTATATACTAGGTATAAACCGTATAAGCATGGTAGTATAGTAAATTATAGGTAATACTAATATACTTATTAGATTAAAGGAAAAAAAATATGGAATAAGTTTAAAACAAAAAACAACTACCTTCGTTTTAAACAAAAAAAACGACAAAAAAAAAAAAAACGACACAATAAAAAACGACTCACATCACTACTCCTGACACGTTCAAACCTGTCGTAACATGTCAATTTTCCTTGTGTGTTATTTGTCATACAGAGCCACTTGCAGTTGAAAGTCATTCAGTCTGCCGCAAGCTGCTTCATGGTGTGGTCTGTTCAAGTACAGTGAAATTTGACTTTATAGTTTTTTTTTTTATTTACCTAATGTTTAATTGTGTACGTGTTACACAAAATAACGCCTTGAAGAAAAAATTATAATTTGAAATGTCGCGTAAATGTGTGAACAATCCTAAGAAACATTACTCCCTTAATTGAAAAAGCTTATGAGCTCTACTTCGGCTGCAAAATCGGGGATCGAGATAAAGTTTGGGCTCCGCTCCCCATATATGCTGTTCGCGTTGTGCTGTGACCCTCAGGAGTTGGTTAAAAGGTACGAGTACCTCTATGTCATTTCTAGTCCACATGATTTGGAGACGGCAAAAAGGTCACTTCAAAGATTATTTTTGTTTAACTAAGGTCAGCGGTTTTTCCTCGAAAAATAAGAAGAAAATTGAGTACCTGAATCTGCTTTCTGCAATGCGACATTGTACATTGTGAAATTCTACCAATTCCTCAGCCCCCCCGGATCGTGGAGTTTAGATGATGATGAACCTGTTGAAAATGAGCCTATGAAATTGTCAGAGAAGGATGAAGTGTATCAACAAACTTAAGAAAAAGAGCCTCACTTGTTAACTCAACGTGAGCTTAATGATTTGGTTCGAGATTTGAATTTATCGAAAAATCAAGCAGAACTTTTAGGGTCCAGATTACAAGGATGGAACTTTCCTGCAAATGATACCATCATAGCAGTCTCTCGCAAACGCCAAAAAATATATATCAAAATTCTTTTCTATGACTAGTGATCTTTCTTTTTGTAATGACATTGATAGTTTGATGATGGCCCTAGACACAAGCATAAACCTTTATAATGGCGACTTTCCATCGATTCGTCAAAACTTAGTTTGAAGGCTGTACTGTTGCATACTGGGCATATCTATCCCTCATTTCCTATTGGACATGCTGTCCATATGAAAGAACCGTATGAAAATATGGAATTTCTCCCGAATAAAACAAATTACAAAAGATACAACTGGCATATTTGTGGTGATCTCAGTCATTGGGCTGCTTCTTGGTTTACAGCTTAGATATACAAAATATTGCTGTTTTCTTTGTAAAGAAAGAGCAAAGAATTCTCATTATACTGTTAACCCATTAAGGACCACTGGTAGATTTTTCTACCAGCAAAAATCTGTTTTTAATTTTTCTGGTCCTTAATGGGTTAAGAACTGGCCACCTCGTCAATCTTTCACTCCTGGACAAAAAAATGTTGCGTGCCATAAATTAGTGGATCCTGAAAAAGTTTACTTGCCACCTTTACACATCAAACTAGGATTGCTGAAAATTTTTAAGGCAATTTACAGAGCAGGAGATGGATTCCAGTACTTGTAACAAAAAATTCATACGATTAGTGATGCGAAAATAAAGGAGAATTTTCGTTGGTCCACAAATAAAGGAGTTAATGAAAGATCGTGCCTTTGATGAAGTCCTGAATGAATCTGAAAAAACGACTTGGAATATTTTTAAAGCAGTGACCCAAAATTTCTTAAGCAACAAAAAATTGCCTAACTGTGCAGAATTGGTTGATGAACGCCAAGCTTACAGTTCATTGGGATGTAATAGAGTTTAAAAATTCATTTTTTGCATTTGCACTTTGATTTTTAACCCCCAAACTTGGGAGATGTCGGCGATGAACATGGAGAGCGGTTTCATCAGGACATTTCTGCGATGGAGAAACGATACCAGAGCAAGTGGAGTCCAAACATGCTGGCTGATTACTGCTGGAAGCTAATAAGGGAAGTCTCAGATGTCGCTTACACGCGAAAATCAAGAAAAACATTTTAAGTAAAAAGCCATTTTAATACTGTCCTTATGTATAGATTATTCTATTATATTTGAATATAAGAGTGATTTTCTCAAAAACCTGATGTGATGGCAAAATTTTGTGGTCATTTTCATAATCAGCGTGCAAAAATTTATAAGAATCACCAGATTTCATTTGAGAAAAAAAGGGAACGTTCAAATTTGTTGAACAGTGATACTTTTTGATTTGTTAATAAAAGTCAATAAATAATAAATTTATTGAATCAATATATTTAGATTCGTGTTGATTTTTTCTTTGCATTATGTTAAGCTGACACGTTCCATTGATGAGCTTTGCCATTTGCACAGTACTTGAGGACAATCATCGTGGTGTCCATTTACTATTGTTAACCCTCTGTGTATAAACTATTTCATAATTATATAAATGATATATACTGTATATATCGTTTATGTATGTGAAATTCTTCATATACATTTCAATTAACCCTTTTATTGCTATTAAATTATTTACAGAAACAAAATAAAAATTTCTCTCTCTATTCCCTCGAAGTAATGGATACCCTTCTGCAAGCTAAATAATTGTTTTCCAGCGTGTACACACACACACACACACACACACTTTCAAACTGTTTTAAAGTCGTTTTATTTCCGGCACTGTAAGTCCATAACAAATTTTGTCGTATTATTACTGATAGTATTAACCCCTTTTATGCCAGGTGTCTTTTCTGATAGTGAATAAAATCGTCTGACGTGAAAATTTCAATTATTTTTAATAACCTTGGCTAACCTTTGTTTTGCTTCCGCCCGAATTGTTCATTCTTACGAAGGTCACGCTTATCACCACCTTAGACCTACAGTTTAACGTCGAATCCGAACCACGCCCAACTAGGCTACCCATTTATCTAACAACCAATTTTTTTTTAATTGTGTGGAAGGATGAACAGCGTCACCGGGTCTCGATCCCAGGGCCGATGGATTCGAGGATGCATTGACTTTAACATTTATTGCAAAACAATGGTAAATCATACTAACGGTATATTTTACCCAGATTATGAAATTAGGGTTAAACTATTAATTTTTTCAGATCTTTTTGAACATTTTTTTACCATAAAAATATTAATTATCATCTCAATTGGCATAATTAATTTTAATTAATTTAAGGTACCAATTCGGATAAGTTCCTGTCTTGGTATTCAGAGTTTCAGACCAATATTTTTTCACTTTACACCTATTCAGAATCATTCGAAAGAAGTTAGTCCCACGAGCTTAATATAATGCTTATGTATCATACTTAGGGCTCGTCAAGTAGACGGGTTAAATCAATTACTTCCAACAACGCCATTCCCATTCCCACTAGCGATCCGAAAGTGGGATTAGGGATTCCAGTTTTTGGAAAAAAATTTCTAATTTGAGAAAAGGTATACGTTTATAAAAAAGGAAGGGTGTGACGCAATTTTGTCCCCCGAGGGGTATTTCCTATGATGAATGAAACTGAAAGTGGGGAAATCCTACACTGGGAATGGAATGAATTAATTTGAGAATTACTTTTTGAGATTCTCACTTTTCTATTTCTTATTCTTGGACGAAGGCTGAAATGCTTGAGAAGCGAGAGCGGCTACATCATACTCAAACTAATTTAGAGAAGCGAAATATCCGAAACATGATGGGTTATTTGTACACGTCTAACTTACCGGTTATATATATATATATATATATATATATATATATATATATATATATATATATATATATACAGGGTGGCGCAAAAGTCGCGCATCATAGGAATTTTCAGTGTTGACTATAATATATATTTTTTCTTTACGGTAGGGAATGACTGCGAAAAAACAATAGACGAGAGGGTGAGCTTTGTTTTAGTGTATGGAATACCAGTTACTACAATTCGATGAATCGGTACAGAATTTAAATTCTGAACCGATTCATCGATTTGTAGTAACTGGTATTCCATACACTAAAATCAAGCTCACCCTCTCGTCTGTTGTTAATTTCGCAGTCATTCCCTACCTTAAAGAAAAAAAATATTATAGTCAACACTGAAAATTCCTATGATGCGCGACTTTTGTGCCACCCTGTATATACAGGCAGTCCTCGGATAACGATGATTCAGATAACGACATTTTCGCAATAACCACGTTTATACATTATAACTTCCAACCCAGATACCGATGCCCATTCCTCGCAATACCGACGTTTGGGTAATTTCGTCGTAGTAAATAGCAACACCATACTTAAATTTCGGCAACTTCGGTTAGCAACAACGAGTCTAGAACGTTCAGTTGAAGCGTTATTCCAGTGTTTACATAACAAACATTTATTATTTATGTGTTTTATAATAAATATTGACTTGTGATTAATATTATGGCACCAAAAAGGAGAATTAGTGATGGGGAAAGTGTGGCGAAAAGGAAAAGGTACAGTTTTGAATTTAAAATGAATATTATAAAGCGTGGTGACTTGGGTGAATCGTTAGCGTCGATAGTGAGGTCGCTAACCTTGAATCGCTCGACAGTGGCTACGATTTATAAGTAGAAGGAAAAAAATACTATTAAATGTTTTAAATAGTTTAAAATGATTTAGATTTTACACTATATAACACTCTGAGGTTGTTAAACTATTCATTTGTTGCGTAAATAATGGTTCGGAAATATTTTGTCCAAAGTCCAGGAACGTAACCCCCCCCCCCCCCCATTTATAACATGTAACCTATGGGAAAACAATCCAGATAACGACGTTTCAGATAACGATACGTTTTCCAGAAACGCATTAACGTCACTATCTGACGACTGCCTTTCTTTATTAGTGAATAACGAGTATACATTAGGGTATATATGTGGTATTTGCAGAGGGCTGGGAGGGGAATCCTCATTCCAGTGTCAGTTTTAGTACATTTTTGTTTAGTAATGGAAGTGATCTTCCGTCATTATCTTCGCAAATCAAAATAGGAAAAAATAAAACTTCAAATAATTTAATTATAATTTAATTATAAAAATAATTATAGACCAACATTTAAATTTTAAAGCTTTATTAGAATCATTATGATCTTGTCACGTTTCATATTATATATATATAATATAATCGCGCGCGCACAAATATATAATGCAATTTGGAATCAGGACAATTTTCCTGTCTGTTAAAACCCTTGTTCTTATTTGCATTAAATTAAAGCCGTTTCACAAAGCCGTAAAGATCTAGTGATCCGCTCCAGGTTAGCTTAGGAAAGGTAGAAAATAAGTAAAAGAGAACAATTTGAGAGGATTAACATCCATACCATCCTTTCTTGTGTATTTTACATATATTTTAATCTCGGAAAATTGTAACAAAATTTCCTTCGTAATGAATTCCTCGCTTCCTCTATAAGTGTGTTGTACATCTTTTTAAATGCATAGTTTTACGCTCCACACAATATATGATAGTTAAGTGATTGTACAGAAGGTTGACAGAAGTAAATAGACACCTTCAGTTTTTCCAGTTTTTTTAATTTCATAATAAAAGTGGGTAAATAATAAATTGAATCAAAATGCAGTATTTAGACAAGTATTGTTTTCCCCTTTTGCGTTTAAAGCTGGTACACGTTATGGAATTCCATTGATGAGCTATGTCATTTGCTCTTGAGGACAAACATCGTGGTGTCTGTTTACTTTTGTCAACCCTCTTTATAAATATATCTAGAAACAGTATCTATTTCATCAAAATATGTAATATAGCACCGTATGTATACAATTTCTGAACTCTATAACCAGTTGGAAAGTATATACTGTATATATAATACGTCTGGACCCGCAACTCAATGTATAAGAGTTTCTCAAGCGAAATGAAGTCACTGGGGTCAGGGGTTCGATTCCCGAGTAATAATAACAATCCGGAAGTTAACGCAATGAGTAGTTTCTGGCTCTTTCCTTATTATAAAAGTATATATATATACCGAAAGTCATTTATACTGATATACTGACAATGCCTTCTAACTGCAGGTAACCAACAGTCCAATAGAGTTTCTCTCTGACGCTTTATAGATTGTTGGTTTCCTGCAGTTTCAAAGCTTTGTCTGTCCCCGCGTTTATTGTGGTTTTGAACTGTGTTTATATTGCTTTTCAACTATGTCGGAGACTTGAGATATATTAACAGATAATATCACGTATCTTAATATTTTATCTGATGTACCAGCACTAAATATAGCGAGAAATGAAAAGGGCCCGGGCCCCATCAGGCGTGCTCCGCCAATTTACTTTTGCATTCTGAGAACGCGCTCTCGTTGTAGTTTAGCGAGCAACTGGGTATACGAGACCCGGAGCCTACTAACCCCAGACGAAGGACAGTGAACGTTCCTAATGCGGCATTAGTTGCACTGGGATGGGAAAAATAGGCCCCAAAAGATTGTTTTAAATCGATAAAAACTATAGTAAGACTTTTTCCAGTATATAATAAACAGCAGTAAATACCAACGACGAAACGCCAACGCCTTTTCATACGATAGAGCAGTGGCTCTTAACCCCTAGGTTGCGACCCAAAATTGGGTCGCCAAGTAATTTTGATTGGGTCATTAAATTGTCATTTATCATTTATTTGTTATCGCTAATCATTTTACCATTAATTATTTACTTTATTATCTATTAAAGTGGACTGTTTGAAGGCATGGGTCACCGAGCTAGCCCCGCGACCAGAATTTGGGTCGCAGCCTAAAAAGGTTAAGAACCACTGCGATAGAGTATACTCGAGTCCCTCCATAAGGCCACGCAAAAAAGCCAGGAAGGATGAGGAGGCGGTGGTGGTGGAGGAAGAGGAAAGAGGAGAAAGAACCTACGCCTACCTCCGCTCCTCTTTCGTCTCCTGTCGAGTTTGTATAACTTTTCCTTTTTTATATTTTTTCTGAAATAACTGCGATAAAATAAAGATGCATTTCTGTTTTTCTTTTTATATTAACGAACCGCTGCCACCAAAACAGGAAATAAATTCAGCTCCAATATAAATGTAAAAAATATAGAGAGATAAATTTAATAAATATATATATCTAATATTTTATTTTATTTATAGATATAAATTTAATATCGGTGTATATTGTGAAAATGATAAAATTAAAAAATAAGCGAGGTTCTTCCCTTCTCATTCAGGGATGAAAAGAAAAAGAAAGATGGCATTGCGTGTCAACCTATAAATTATTCACTAAATCCAAATGTATCGGTGAGTCAACAGAGATAATTTGGTTTTGAGGGTTTTGCCCAGAAATTCACGTGGTTCTTGGGATTTAATTCTGGGATCCTCGAATCCCAGAAATTTACGCCGTTCTTCGGATTCGATCCCGTATCTTTTGTTACATTTCTCCGTTTCATTTCTCATACATCAAAGGCTATTTATACAGATTCACAGAAGGTTGACAGAAGTAAATAGACACCACGATAATTGTCAACAACAAATGGCAAAGGTCATCAGTGGAATGCCAGAACGAGTTTCAGCTTTACATAATGCAAAGGGAGAAGCAACACGATTCTAAATATATTGATTCAATAAATCTGTTACTATTTATTGAATTTTAGTATAAAAAAATTATGAAAAAATCGAGGGTGTCTATTTACTTTTGTGTCAACCCTCTGTAAATTCAAATTTTTCTCATATTTTTTTACAAGCTTACCTAGAAAGAAAGAACGAATAAAATACCAAAAAGCGTACGATATATACAGGGCGTCCCAAAAAAATGTATACACACTTTAACAGCTGATAGCTCAATTGATGTTTCTTTCTTTCCAAGTTAAACCCATTAGAATTAATAATGGCAGTCAGACTAAGCTTTGAACAAAGGAAATTCATTCTAAAATGCTACTGGAAGTGTGAAAACGCAGTTGAAGTGCAAAGACAGTTTAGGAGGGAGTTTCAAACAGATCCACCAACGCGACTTACCATCACTCGAATTAGAGATAAGTTTGAAGCCGATGGAACTGTTCAGAATGTCCACAAGAAGCGTTCCGGAAGACCACGGACATCGACAAGCCCCACAAAGCAAGAAAGAGTACTGGAAACGTATCACCAAAGTCCAAGAAAATCTGTGCGGCAAGCGAGTCGTGAGGTAGGAATTTCAGAATCGTCTGTCCAACGCATTTTGAAGCGCTGTCAATGGAAAAGTTACATTCCAAGATTAGTCCATGCTATTAATGAAGATGATCCGGACCGAAGAGTGGAGTATTGCGAGTGGTACTTGCTACTTGGCACGATGTGGATGTGGATTGGACGAAGGGGTTTCGTAGAATACCCTCCGCGTTCACCAGACCTCACACCACTAGACTTTTTTTATGAGGATACTTAAAAGACAAAGTCTACGCTATAAAACCTGCAACAGTCGCTGAATTGAGAGCAGCCATTGAACGAGAATGCACACAAATACCAAACGAAATGTTTCGTGATGTTTGCGATTCCATTGCTTCGCGTTATCAGCAGTGCCTGGACCAGAACGGACGTCAGTTTGAAAACAGGCGTTGACAAAACAATTAAATAATGTCTGTAGATTCTATTACATTTTGAAAATGAAATGTATTTTAATAAACACTGCCTTTATAATTATTTAAAGTGTGTATACATTTTTTTGGGACGCCCTGTATATATATATATATATATTAATATATATATATATACAGTGGTGTAGTGCTGTGGGAACGGCGTTCCCTTACTTTTTTTGGTAGACGGAACGGCGTTCCCTCACTATTCAAATAAATCCGAACTTACAAATCTCTAACGTCATGAAATTTTAATTCCCACCCCTAGAAGAAATATGAGAAAGAATCATTAACTGCTTCATTTCTTTTAGCTTCGACTGAGGCAATGCTAGCCTATAAAGATCTGGTGAAACAGTCACCACGGCGTACCAGTTGTTAACTTTTTTTTAGTTAATTATTCCAGTTGTTAGCTATTTTTATTGATCGTACTGGATGTCGTACATCTAATGACACTGGAAATACTGCATCTTCAACCTTGGAATATATCCTAATATCCAGTGCATATGACCTCAAAATATCCCTGAAATTGGTCAGATTTCAAAAGATTCCCCGGGGGTCTTACAGTGCCCCCGGACCCCCAGCTGTATGGGCTCGCCGCGCTCGCCATTGTCCCCCCCGCATCTGAGTAACACTTTCAAAATGCGTTCCCTCACTTCTTTATTTAGCACTACACCACTGTGTGTATATATTAGTGATGTAGGTCACATCCGCATCCGCGGAACATCCGCACATTTTCTCGCATCCGCATCTGCATCCGCACTTTGGACTGCGGATGTCGTGCGGATGTGGACCGTTGAGATAAAACGTCATTAATAAGCGGAAATTATCAAATTCTACTATAATAATAGAACTAGTTCATTGTGCGCAAAAGTGATGCAAGCGACAAGACGAGAGGCTGTTCTTGTATGAAGTTACTCTCTTGCAACCTACTTAGATCCACGTTACAAAGCTAAGTTATTTTCACCTAGTACATTAGAACGAGTTAAATCATCACTTGGCAAAGCAGTTGAAGAGCTTCAATCTCTTGAATCTGTCGCTTCGCCACCCACCAAAAGAATAAGTTTCAGTGACAGAACCAACACCTTCAACAAGCAAATCTATCACAGAATCTCTCTCTCAGTTTCTTGAGTCAAGCAGCGATGACGAGACCTACGCGATGTCAAAAGATGTAGTAAAAATGATCGAGAGCTATCACCAAGAAAAACGTCTGGCTGCATGTGACAATCCTATTAGTTGGTGGAAAAATACGCAGAATATCTATCCATACTTGAGTAAACTTGCAAGGAAACATTTAGCACGTCCTCCAACAAGCGTACCAAGCGAGAGATTATTTAGCAGTGCTGGATTAATATATGATGAAAAGAGAAACAGACTGGCAGCAGAAAAGGCAGAAAAATTAATGTTCCTTAAGCATAACCTTCCTATAATTAAGTTTGAATATTAAACGATGAACATCTTAGTTTACTTTATTTTAATTACTCATTTATAAATATGCCTAATAAAACTTTGAACTTAATATAAATAGTTATCAAGCTAATTAAAGATCTCTTTCTATAAGGGTGGAGGTTGGGGAAAGAGGTCGGGTAACACAATTATGGTTTCTAATTGTGGCTGAAACTCAACAAAATATAACGAATTTATTTGCAGACGAATTCACTAATTGATTTCTATATTAGTTAGATGCTTGCTATTATTTTATATGTTAGGGAAAAGTACAGCAATTATTGTACAATTAATCAATTATACTACATTATAGCTACAGCTCTCTCTATATAATAACTTATTATATACGTTAAACACAACAAATCTCGAATATATCCTAAAAAATAACGAAAATGTAGACATCCGCATCCGCATCCGCATCCGCGGATGTGACAAAAATGACATCCGCTACATCACTAGTATATATATATATATATATATATATATATATATATATATATATATATATAATCACTAGAAATCTTTCTAAGCTTTAATTATGCTGTGAAGTCGGAAGGTTCTTTAATGTTTCCGAAATGTATAAATTTACAAAAAAAAAAAAAAAATCGCTTCGTCTTACTTCAAAAATGTATATTTAAGATCTATCTTCAAGAATGACGTTTAAAAAAAAAAAAAAAAAAAAAAAAAATTACGCCTTCAAAATTATAAAATTTCTGTATTCCAAGAATCCAATTTTCACTATTTTTCCACTTTGAAACTATTCCAATTATGTATTCCCCAGCCAAATTTTATCCGCTTAATTTGAATTTAAAATTTTCTTACATACTCATGTAAATATATATATATATTTTCTGTTCTTTTTATGGAAATTTTAAATCGCTTTTCACTCGATTACCTTTTAAGACTTAAATTTTAGTTTATTTTGAGTAATAGAGAGTGAAGTTTACTTTGTAGGTTAAAAAACGTAAGTAAATAAATTGCAAATTAAATAAGAATCTCGTTTAACTTCGTCATATTTTATTTACGATTTTAACATTTGATTATTCTTTAAAAAAAAAATTAATAACCACCAATATTGAATTTTATACAAATGTACATTTTCAAAATCCGAAGTTACTCAAAGTTGAAGAAAATACTTTTAGCATGGCATACACGTTATTTATTTACGACTGTATATACTGTATGTAAGTAGATCTCTCTCTAAACTGGCTATTCAACGTGTTGTACCAGCAGGCAAGTCCGCCCAAATTATATAAATAGACCATCCCAAATACCAATTTGTTAGACTGAAATATGAAATAACGTAGACGCAAACCTTAAGTAAATTCAAACTAAAATTAGTCTAATTGTAGAATAATACAAACAGAGATTCATTTCAATTCCAGTTTCTCATATGTATGAAAATGCATACATACAGAATTTCACTCTTGTTGTATTATTTACTGTGTATATAATAATAATAACCGTATAATATCTGGGCTCAACTCTAGGAGGGCGTACGGTCCTGATGGTGTCCCTCCTGTTCTTCTCAAGAACTGTTTCTGTACTGACACCCTGCCAAGGCAAACTCTTTCACCTTTGTCTTTCATCTGGCACTTTTCTTTCTGCTGGAAGTTCGATTCCATTCAGCATGTCCTAGAGAAGGGTGACCGCTCTCAATCCTCCATCTATCGTCCAACTGCTTTGATTTCTTACCTTGCTAAAGTTTTTGAATCTATCCTCAATAGGAAGATTCTTAAACGCCCCTCTTTTTACAATCTTCCTTCAAATCGTTAGTATGGGTTTCGCAAAGAACGCTCTACTGACTATCTTCTTATGGGTATTTTTAACAACTTTTTTGCGACAGTTTTTACCGTAGAAGACGTAAATAATGTCCCCGACGTGGACGATATCGTTCCATTTAGTAGCGAGACTATTTTGAATGAAATAACTGTTTACGAGGGTGGGATTGCGCATTATATCGATAAGCTAAAAGTTAGCAAGGCTCCAGACCCTGACTCGCTTTATCCTAGACATTTGAAAGATTTGAAAGACGTTATCGTAATCCCCCTAACAAAAACTTTTAATAAGTCACTGGAAGCGGGGATTATTCGTGAAGACTACAAATTAGCTAACGTTATGCCCATTTTTAAAAAAGGCGACCGCACAGTAGCTAGCAATTATAGACCTATTAGCTTAACGTCAATTGTCGGTAAACTTTTGGAATCCGTAGTTAGGGATCTTATCATCGATGACTTAGAAAGTCGCGATTTGATTAATAGTAGTCAGCATGGGTTTCGACGCCATAAATCTTGTTTAACTAATTTGTTAGCGTTTTATAACGAAATAGTGCGCGAATACGATAGGCATAGAGCGGCTGACGTTATTTATTTAGACTTTAAAAAGTGTTCGATACAGTTCCACATAGAAGATTAATTGCGAAGGTTAAAGCGCACGATATACGCGGTCAGATAGCTAACTGGTTAGAGGGGAATGGCTTCGTGCCAGGAAACAGAGGGTCGTTGTTAATGGTAGGAAATTGGGGTGGCTGGATGTAGGTAGCGGTGTCTCTCAGGGTTCAGTGTTAGGTCCACTACTATTCGTAATCTACATTAACGACAGAGAGGTAGGCTTGACCAGTAGCGTGCCAAATTCGCGGACGATACTAAAATAGGCGGTAAAGTTCTTAACGTGGACGATAGAAATAGGCTCCAAGACGATATAAATAGAATTATGGAGTGGACGGATAAGTGGCAGATGCAATTTAACGCAGACAAATGTAAAGTTTTGCGTATAGGTTCTCGTAACAATAATTACACGTACACGATGGACGATACACAGTTAGCGAGCGTTGACGAGGAAGTTGATTTAGGCGTACGCGTTATGTAAGGATTTAAAAGTTAGGAACCAGTGCCTGGAGTCTTGCGAAAAAGCTAATGGGATGTTAGGCTTCTTAGCGCGTAATTTCGAATTTAAATCGAAGAATATTATATTGCCCCTTTACAAGTCCCTAGTCAGGCCTCACTTAGAATATGCCGTTCAGTTTTGGTGCCCGTATTTACGTGAGGATATTGATAGGTTGGAAAGGGTTCAGCGACGCGCCACGAAACTAATTCCGTCACTACGCAACAAGTCTTACGAAGGTAGGATTAAAAAGTTAAACTTGCATTCACTCGAAACTAGGAGATTAAGGGGGGAGCTTATTGAAGTTTTCAAAATCGTTAATAAAATCGATAACGTAAATTTTGACATTGTTCATTTTCGATAATAGCAATACTCGTAACAACGGAATTAAATTACGTGGCAGACTTTTCATTACAAACATCGCTAAAAACTTTTTTACGTTTAAAGTAATTGATAAATGGAATAATCTTCCCGCGTCAGTCGTGAACTCTACCAGCGTTAATATATTTAAAAACCGTTTAGATAGGCATTTTAAAACTATTAACGTCATCTAAAATAAAAAAAACAATTAGCAACAGGAGCTCTAGGGGTAATGGTCGAGGTTTGAGTCTGTTGACGATTCATGCCAACTTCTGACATGCCAGCGTGTGATATGCCAGCAACAAAATTATATTTAAAAAAAAAATTAGACTAGCACGAACTTAGATGTAGCTCGTAGCGTAAATTAACTCACTTTTTGTTATACTCTTCATACTTTTTTTCTTTTCTTATCCTCTCTCTACTTGCATGTCTGTAGTTTGCATGGTATGACAGTGTTTGAGTTAAGACTGTGTTTGCATGGTTTGTATTCACTTTGTAAGCGTTCTTATCTTACTACTTTCATCTTTTACAATCTTCTTCAATCCATCTTTCCCCCTGTCTATGACCTCCAATCTTTCAAAAGCATAGTGTCCAGGCATCTCGAAAACTTTAGACCTTGATTTTGGCTCTCTTCTTCCTCTATGCGAGTTAGCTTTTTTGCGGCCGTTCGCCCTTGGCTCCTACTTCTGCATAAAAAAAAAGTCAAGTACTACTTTAAGCTGTAATTATTTACAAACTTTATTATTATGAAGGCTAACTGGCCCACGATTGTATTGGAACCTCTTTAATTGGCTCTCCGATCGAAATAATTGCCTACCCCTTATATACAGGGTGGTGCAAAGCAGCTATACAGTTAGCTATTATTACTTCTATATTACTAATGTATACGTACACTCGCACCGCTTTGTATATACGTAACCCCCATTTCCATCTCCAATGACTTTTTCACTCGACACCTTTCACGAATATCCTCATTTTCCATTACGGTAAATCCGTTTCAGAACAATTTTACTTCTTAAATTACGCATCTCGACTGCTTTTATTTCTGACAGCGAACTATCATGCCAAAGAAGCTTCTCACAACCGTGCATCAATGTTGTCATCAACACACCTTTATGTAAATCTTTTGCTGTATCTGCTCTCTCAAATGCCTCCTTCTTACCAGGGTTTTTATCGTGACCGAGACTTGCTTGCCCTGTTTCACTCTACTTTCAATTTTCAGAGTACCTGTACCTCTTTGTCAAACATCCCCAGATACTCAAGTTCTTTCACAATCCTATAGATTTTTTTCATTTACTGCAATATCACTCACTCACTCACTCACTCACTCCCTCTCAACGACACTTTGTTTTTCACTTTCAATAATTACCCTTCACACGCGAATGACCTTTGCCCTTTTTCGCTTCTTTCAAAATTTTTTTTTTTTTTCTACACACTGATTAATTATTCATCTTTTTAAGTATTCATCAATTCTCATTTTTCTTCTTTAAACCCTTCTCATAACATTCTTTATACAGCTCGTTACATCTTCTTTCATCGCTGTAAGAGTGAATTTGTTACATTCTTTCCTAGACTTCCCCTCCCCCCAATCGATCTACCATTTGGTTGACTTTCCCTTCATTTCGTATGGACACTCGCATACATCAAACGCAGTCTTTACAATATATTTCGTAAATATTTATAATGTACACTAAAATGACTGACTAAATATAAAATTGATAGGAAATAAATTTTATTTTCAGGCCATCCATTGAAACGAAACATCCCAGAGCATTATCCTATAAAATATAAAAATCATCCTCTTTGTTTTCGCCCTTATTCTATACCTCTTGTAAAATGCACACACACTTTATATTTTAGTGATGAAACTGTTTTGATGGATTGACTGATCAAATATTCAAATATTCCCTTACGTTATGAAATTCAATATATATATATATAACATATATATATATATATATATATATATATATATATATATATATACTCGTATAATATGCGCTCGGGTGGTGTAGTGGCTAGCATCACTAACGTGGTTTAAGACGTTGTGCTGTTGCTCAGAAGGTCGTGGGATCGAGTCCGAGCTAGGAGTTTGTAATTTCAAGCCTCCTGTCATGGTTCAGAATCTGCGATAAGCTGTAGGTGTAAGGTAGGAGCGAAAAGCTTGACTTTCATCAAAACGAACAATTCAAGAGGAAAGACTTGCAAAAAACTTCACTTTTTTACGTGAAGGTCAAAATATGAGAATAAAAACCCACTCTAATAGACAGAGTTTATTTCCACGACAGTTTCGACGCCCACTGGCATCCTCCTCGGGTGTTTCTGTATCCACCCGAGGAGGATGCCAGTGGGCGTCGAAACTGTCGTGGAAATAAACTCTGTCTATTAGAGTGGGTTTTTATTCTCATAGGAAAGACTTTGTTCTAGTTTATTATACTCCAAACAGTTAAATATAGTGAACCAGTTGATATAAGGTTATAAGGTTAAAAAGTACCAAGTTCGATCAGATTGACAAGTCGAACTCGGGAAGAACATTATTCTTCAGCTAAATAAGTAAGATTATTTTCGACTGGGGTG
>JAJOZX010006005.1:0-45000 GCA_023014485.1 Bathynomus jamesi | reverse complement strand
TGTGGCTTGCAGAAACAAAATCTCCTGTCAGCGTTCAGCGAAGGTTCAGAACAAAGTATGGAAAGAATCCACCTGATGTCAAGTTAATTAAGTCGTGGATGAAAAAATTCTCGGAAACTGGAAACGTGGAAAAGGGAAAGAGCAATGGTAGACCATCAGTTTCCGATGGGACGGTGGAAAACATTCAAACTGCTTTCACACGGTCACCAAGGAAATCGGTGAGACAAGCTTCATGCCAACTAAAGATAACGAAGTCTACGGTGCACAAGGTGTTACACAAACGTTTGAAGTTACACGCCTACAAGGTACAAATTGTTCAAGAACTGAAGTCTGATGACCGTCCAAAACGTGAACAATTCGCTATTGACATTTTGAACAGCATTGACGAAGATAATGACTTCTTGTTACGTGTCTGCTTTTCAGACGAGGCCACGTTTCATCTTAGTGGTAGAGTCAACAGACACAATGTGCGTATTTGGGGATCTGAAAACCCACGTGCCGTAAGGGAGCATATTCGGGGCAGTCCGAAGATTAGTCTGGTGTGGACTTATGCATGACCAGATAATTGGTCCTTTCTTCTTCGCTGAGAACACTGTTTCCGCAACTGTGTACCTGGATATGCTCAATTGCTCACCAATTACGCCATCCCCCAGCTGCAGGACAGGCAGCCAACTGTCCTCTTCCAACAAGATGGGGCACCCCCTCATTGGGCGCATGTTGTTCGTGAAACTTTCGACGCAACATTTCCAAATCGATGGATTGGCAGGGACTGGCCAATCCCATGGCCCCCAAGATCACCAGACATTACCCCGCTGGATTTCTTTCTCTGGGGTCATGTTAAAGATTTGGTTTATGCAACAGTTGTTCCAGATATCAGGATATTGCGAGAACGCATTACGGATGCAATTGCAACAGTTAACCCACAAATATTGGAAAATGTGTGGAGTGTGAATACCGTTTAGACATTTTACGTGCTACTAGGGGTGCACATGTGGAAGCTTATTAAGTTCATTAACTATGTATCAAAACTTTGTATGTTTATCTACTTATGATTAAAACTGTGTTTGAATACGAGTGTTTATTTAAAAGTTATAGCGCATGCTTTAATCAGGGTAATCATTTATGGACACCCTATATATATATATATATATATATATATATATATATATATATATATGAGGAAGAATCAAAACTCTTGTCCCAAAAATAATTATACGCTATATACCTTTGGGACACGACTTATGAATTGCCATATATATATATATATATATATATATATATATATATATATATATATATATATAAATAAATTAAAACTTTCTGGGCATTAAGATTATGCGTTTAATATATAGAAGAAACATTTCTGTTCGTATGTTCTGGTTGGTGAACTTTTAGGTTGTGGAACATTATGTTGGTGTTTGCAACCTGCGCATTTGATTTCTACATTTCCTGACCATCAAAAGGAACGAAAGACGTTGGCGCAGGTGGGATGCTTGATACAAGACTCGCTGTATACCAACCTACACGAAACTCTTATTAAATTTAATACATTTTTATATCTTTAAAACAGGGGTGGGGAAACTTTTCAGTACCAAGGGCGAAAATCGATAACATAAACACCTCCGCGGGCGTCTGGCAAATTTTAAGCTTACACTATATAGTACAGCGTGTCCCAAAGAAATGTATACCCACTGTTCGATAATACCAGCTATGAGGATAATAAATATATTGCTTTTTATATGTTTTTTAATAAAGAATTTTCTCCTGAATCTGAATATGTAATTATTTTTATTAAAAATTGAAGAACAAAAAAGTTACAGATGTTTAAATTATAATTATTATTTTCGAGACTTCATGTGCGATATTTTCTAATATTTTAACCGACTGTTTTGAGATACTTATGTTTAGTGTTGATATTGAAGCATAAATGTTGTAATTATTAGTTAATTCAAAAAATTTACAAATTCCATGGTTAAATGACACTTTATCTAAGATGTTCGACGTCTTCCAGAACGTTGTTTTTGTAAGTTTTGCACAGTGCCGTCGGTTTCAAACTTATCTCGTATACGTGCAAAAATATTAGAAAATATCGCACATGAAGTCTCGAAAATAATAATTATAATTTAAACATCTGTAACTTTTTTGTTTTTCAATTTTTAATAAACATAATTACATATTTAGATTCAGGAGAAAATTCTTTATTAAAAAAACATATAAAAGTAATATATTTATTATCCTCATAGCTGGTATTATCGAACAAAGTGGGTATACATTTCTTTGGGACACGCTGTATATAAGATGTATTTTAAAAAGCTATTTGCTGGGCTGTAAATAAATAATTTTTAGTAAATAATAAATACCTAAGCGGGCGAATTGAAATTAGCTCGTGGGCGAAATTTCGCCCGCGGGCGAGGGTTTCCCCACCCCTGCTTTAAAAGCTTCATTGTTGATTTCGGGTCTTTAGTTTCGTTAAGTAGTTTCCTTATAACCAGGATTTATTTATTGTTGTTTAGAATCTTCATTATAAATTATTAGGATTGGATTTAATGTAATAATAATTATATGATTTGCTTCGCGCGTTTAAAAATTTACTTTATGCTCATGTGGAATATGATGTATGATCACGCAGGATTTTTGCAGTGGTAACCGGCCGCGATTTCTACTCAATAGATCGTGGGTTCGAATCCTAGTGGAGTTAATTTTACGTACTGGTTTGTGTATAAATTTGTTCTGGTACTCGTAGTAAACGTTTCTTTATATTTTGGTATATTTTGTGGGTATGTATGGTGAATGATCTTTGTACAGATGCTACCCACGTTTTTATTCTTACTTCGGGTGTATTTTCTTTAACGGTAGAGAACTATTCTTTAAATGCGTTCTTTAGAACTGTTCTAAAACCTTAAAAAAATGAGATTAATACTTACGTACTGTAGCTGATAAAATTCAGAATTTATATCAGTTACTTCCCGCTCACTGTCATCAGGGGCTCCTCCAGGAGGGGAGAGGCTGAAGTTACGAGCCACCCCCTTGCCTTAGTAAATTAACTTTTTTCAAAATGTTAACTTTTTGTAACGGAAATTTTTATGTACAAGAGAACATTTTTATGTACGAAAGACATTATCTTATGTTCTTTGAAAGCATAGCAAAATGTGTAACTCATCAATGAGCTAAATAAACGCCAGAAAACGTTCTTTAGGTAGATTTGAGGCAGATTTTGATACCAGCCACCCCTCTCACCCAAATCCTGAAGGAGCCCCTGATATCATTCCCATTCCCATCCGCCGACGGCATATGAAAATGCACAAAGTGAAAGAAATCCACATTTAAGAGTTTCTTGATTTGAGAAACAATGTCACTCCATTCCTATTTCCGATAAGACACCAAATGGGAATGGTTAATATTTTCTGACCTAAATTAACCAAATCTATCGTAACTTAACCGAGTCTGTTGTACCTAACCTGGACTGATATAGGAAATCCGTGGATGGGATTGATAAATGGCATGAATTGGGAATAGACCGATTTGAAAATACCTCCTTCGAAATTCTCATTCTCGGCTTTCCCATTCTTGGTCGCGAAATTAAATGGGAATGACGTTGAGTGGAATAATACCTTTGTATTAGTTAATTTGGGTATGAGTAGTGATGTACCGATTCCAAAACTTAGCCGATGCCGATTCCATAAAAAACTGCCGATTATTTGCCTGTATTTTAAAAATCAATTCGCTTCATAAATTTTACTAATCTAATGTGAAAACTTTCAATTTTTATATTTTTGCATTTCAAATTTGTTTAAATGCTTATCCTTACCTTCTTCCCTGCTGGCTCGTCGGTACGAAAGAAAGGAACGGACACAGAGGTTTCCTGCCCGAGGGGTCGACTAGCCTCACTCCACAATAAAACACAGCATCAGAATTTGTTATTCGTATACCGTAACTAAAGTGATGTTACAAAGTTTTATTACTGAGTAAAATGATAAAATAATTTTATTTTAGTTTCATAAATTGAATACCAATATTTAAAGTAATTGGTTTTCCTTGTGTCGAATTATATCGGTTGATTGAAAATACAGGGTGTCCCATAAGTTCGGTCTCGTAGGAAAATTTATTTTAATTAAATTAAATTTACAAAGGTATTGCATCAGAACTAAAATAAATGTTCAAAGTGATGTTTTGTTTTGGGACCTGAAACAAACATATTGTAATTTATTGTATTATTATCATACGCGTTTCATTTTAGATATTTATCTTTATTATTCAAGTATTTGATATATACTCAAAAGTATTCATACAAAGAAATATTTCAATTATATTCGCCCCTATCTTTTGCACCATACTTAGGATAGTTATGAAAAATTTACAGTACGTTTGGGAAAAGTTAACAAGTAAAAACCTTCATTCAACTCCAGCATATAATGTAAAACATCAAAGAATCTGAGGAAAATAAAAATAAGTTAAAATGCAAAAGTTTTCGTACATTTATTTACAAAATTATTTAACCTTTTAATTAAGCCGGAATTTTCTGTAGGGTTAAATTATGAATACATGTATTTGAAACTCTACCAATTTGTACCGGTCGTCCTGAAATGGTTAATATTTTGTGTCCACCATAGG
This sequence comes from Bathynomus jamesi, assembly GCA_023014485.1. Lineage (NCBI taxonomy): Eukaryota > Metazoa > Arthropoda > Malacostraca > Isopoda > Cirolanidae > Bathynomus > Bathynomus jamesi. Next base: position 40,389 of record JAJOZX010006005.1, on the reverse strand, counting down.
CTTCAAGAATTTAAAATTGTTATCAGTAGTTGGCTGTTTATTGATTAGAGACTGTTGACAATTCTGAATTCTAGAATTTTCTTCGAATCTTCATGGAAGACCGATGACTGTACAAGGCATTAGTAAGCAATGGGTTGTCGTGGTAAAGAGCTGTCTACAGATCTTGAGAGACCTGTCAGTAGTGCACACGAGTCTGGGAAGAGTTATAGGAAAATAGAACAACAACTTCAAATTCCATTTACGAGGGTTGCTGCAGTTATAAAGAAATGGAAAGGCATTGAAACAATCAAAATTCTACCAAGGTGTGGACGACTATGCAATATTAAAGAACGTACAGCTAGACGGATTGAAAGAGTAGCTGCTGCGAATGCACGAGTGACTACTGGTGATATTTGCCAAACATTAAGATTGACTAAGATTGATGTTCATCTCTCTACTGTACGTCGTACATTGAGAAAGAATGGTCTTCATGGAAGTGTTGCACGAAGAACACCTCTGCCACGAAAAGCGCACAAAGAAGCCCGTTTAAAGTTCGCCAAGGATCATCAAAATGCTGGCTTTGCATTCTGGAAGAAAGTTCTCTGGAAAGACGAGACCAAAATTTAATTATTCGAGAACAACGAGCAACGTATGCTTGGCGAAAATCAAATTCCGCATTTGGGGGAAAAAAAAAAAACCTTCCTCCGGTTAAACATGGTAGTGGTAGTTTGCTTCTTTGAGGATGCTTTAGTGCTTCTGGTCCAGCAAAGCTTGTCATCATTATTAGAATCTTAAATTAGAAGAAATATCGGGAAACTTTAGAAGAGAATGTATTGTGTTCAGTTCTGGAGTTGCAAATGGGTCGCATCTGGGTACTGCAACAAAATAATAATCCAAAACGTAAAAGTAAGAGCACCATGAAATTGTTTCAGCAAAAGAATTCCAAACTTCTCTTGTAGCCCAGTCAAAGCCCAGACCTGAATTTAATCGAGAATTTATGGTTTGATTTGAAAAAAGCTCCCCGCAAGAGAAACCCTTCGAATCTGAATGAATTGCAACAATTTTCTTTAGAAGAATGGTCTAAAATTTCTACTGAGAGATGTCGAAACCTTGTAGAAAAATACCCAAACCGAATCATTGAAGTCATTCAAGCAAAAGGTGGACACACAAAGTATTAAATAATTTTGTAAGTAAATGTACGAAAACTTTTGTATTTTAACTTTTTTTAATTTTCCTAAAAAAATTTTGATGCTTTACATTTTATATGTTGAAATTAAACTGAATTTTTTATTCGTTAAATTTTTCCAAACGAACGGTAAACTTTTCATAACTATCCTATGTATGATACAAAAGATAAGGATGAATATAACTGAAATATTTCTCTGTACGAATACTTATGAGCGCCAATGTGTATTTGGTGAAAGAAAAGTCTGGTTCTAGTGAAGAAAAACATTATATATACATGGCAACTACGAGTATATAACGTGTATAAAAATGATGCACACTTATATTTAATGGTTATACCAAATTAGTTTCGTTACAACATTAAAGCAAATAAAATATTATATATAATGTATAAAATTGTGTGCGTGTGTGAAATTCAGATATATATTATAGTAACAATAAATATAAGAAATTAAATTACACTTTCTGCAATGTTTAAAACCATATTTTCCATGCAAATACAGATTCCAAAATGGGTTCCATCATAAAGACATTTAAATATAACTTCATTTAACTTTTCGTGATCCCTAAAACGTAAGAGGGTGAGTCTGCCTCATTTCCCAGGAGAAGGAAGTTCTGGCAAGATGTGTCTCTCTCTTTAACACATGTTACCCGAAGGACCAACTGTATAAATATATAAATACAATTCCAATTTCGTTTACAAGTTTGAGTTCACATTTTTGGCAGATTCTATATTATGCAGTTATGAATGGAAGTAACACGTGTGTGATAAGGCAATTTAGTTACTTATTTATTTTATGTAAAAGCGGCAAGTGTGGATGGATATATGGGGAAATGATTAAGTATGGTGGGGGGGGGGGGGTTGAAAAGGTTAGAATGGTTGTGGTGCGTATGTCAGAATGCAAGGACAAATGGTAGTGTGCCTGAAGATGAGTGGAGGAAAGCAATAAGCAAAGCAAAGCAATTTCTACAGAATGAAAGGTGACGTGAATGAAAGCAAGAACTACAGAGGTCTATCGAGTGTGGTGGGGACTGTACAGTATATGGCAGAATAGTGATAGAACGAATTCGTGGTATTACAGAATGCTTGTTGAGCGATGAGTGAGTAGGGTTGCGAGGTTGAAGAGGTTGTATGGATCAAGTGTTCGTAGTGAGACAAGTGATCAAGAAAGCATGTGGAAGGAATTGCACATGGCTTTTATGGATCTGGAGAAAGCGTATGATGGAGTGAACAGAGAAGCACTGTGGCAGGTCTTTAGTATAAATGGGTTTGACGGTAGACACATGAATGCGATGAAAGTTTCTACGATGGAATTAGTGCGCGTATGAGAGTAAATAAAGAACAGTGATTGGTTTAATATAAGTGTTGGTGTGGGTCAAGGATGCGTGATGCCTTCATTTATGTTCAGTCTGTTTATGGATGGAGTGATGAGAGAGGTGAAAGTGCGAATGCTTGAAAAAGGAATGAATCTTGTGTGATGAGGATAAGTGGGGGCCTGTTGGATCTGTTGTATGCGGATAATGATGTGCTGTTTGCTCAGTGTGTGTGTGTGTGTGTGTGTGTGATACGCAAGAGGCCGTTAAAAGTTTTGTGGCGGTGTGTGAGAAGATTGTTGAAAGTAAATGTAGGTAAAAAAAAATCTGTTGATCGTGGAGAGGGGGTGAAATTCGGACTGTCATGTGATGATGAACGGTGAAACACTAGAAGTGGTAAAGTCTTTTAAGTATTTGGGATGTGTTTTGAACAAAAGGGGTACGAATGCGGATGAAGTTAATACGTAGAAGAGTGATTCAAGGAAGAAAGGTGGCAGGTGCGCTGAAAGTGGTTGTAAAGAAGCGGAGACTGCGTAGAGATGCTGCGAGATGTTTACACGAAAGTGTTAGTACCGACATTTTTGTATGAAGGTGAGACTGACATGGCATGAATAGGAGAAGTCAAGGGTAGGAGCAGTTGAGATGGATAACTTGAGTATGTGCGGCGTGCACCGAATTGATAGAATTAAAAATTGTGTGGTTCTGGGGTGTTTAGAAGTCAGTGGAAGTGAAAAATGGGGAAAGTGTGTTAAGGTTGTTTGGACATGTTGAAAGAATGGAAAATAACTGCATTGTGAAAAGAGTGTATAAGAGTGTTTGCGAAGGTAGAAGGAGAAGAGGGAGGCTGAGAAGGTGGATGGACATGGCGAATGTTTGCGTGAGGAAACGTGGACTTCACAAGTTGTTTGGAATGGAGGAGTTTTGTTGGAGGTATGTAAGTCCGGGACACACTTTTATTTTTCACAAAGCTTGGAAGCGCCACCCACCACTCATGGTATACAGAATGCCGCAGGTTTGAAATTTTGCTATGTTATGTAAGGGGGTAATGTTGGTCCACCAGGATGCCTGTGTGAATGAATGTGTGTGTTTTATTTTCTATCTTTTCTCTTCTTCATTACTTTCTATATTCTATCTATATCCGAGCATGTCTGCTTTCTTACCCCAACTCACTTGGGAAATGATACTTTTAAATATATATATATATATATATATATATATATATATATATATATATATATATATATATATATATATATATATATATATATAGTAATGTTTTGGTTATTGGTTTAAATCTATATTTTATAGACATTTTTATTTGAAATTTTCTACTTAAATTAGGTTACACACACACACACACACACACACAACACACACACACACACACACACAGTTTGTGAATGTTTCTATTGAAAAACTTTTACTTCTTTCATTATATTTTTCTCTATTTTCCAATAAAAGGAATTATGTAATTATTATATAATCATAATAATTAATTTAAACTTCATTCTGAAGAGAGATACTGTGTATATATCGACAGGTATAAAGAAATTGGCAAACGCGTGTGCATGCGTGAAACGATTAGGTCGATTTGTTGAGGAAGGGTTCTGCGTTCACACACCCACCTTTATGTAATTTCTCTCTGTCGCGATTCCACAAAACGAAGGTGTTTACTTCATTTGAAAAATGAAGAGGTGGATCAATTCTGCGAATCGAGGCGTCAGAATTATGTTGCTTCTTGAATGCCGATGCGTTGCATCTGTTTCTCCTTTCTCCTTTGATTCCGTGTTACTGAAAAAGACTCCTAAAATGGAAAATGATGCATAGGCGTTATCTTGCAAATCCTCGGATTGTCTTACCCTTTTTCCTTCTCAGGATAACCGAGAAATCTGTTTATAGTGGTGATGCAATTGATATATATATATATATATATATATATATATATATATATATATATGAGTTTTAACCAGCCATTTCGTGTAATGACTGAAACTTTGTCATTTCGTGAAATGGCTGTTTCCCTTGGTCATTTCGTGAAATGGCTTTTGTCATGAATTCCTAGAAATAACAAACATCACAATAAAATTGGAAACCGTTATTTAACTAACTAAATCTGCTAAAACATACATACATCCACAGGTCTGTTCAAATAAGTGAGAAACTCTTCAAATACACATTTGTACACATTTGAATTTTCAATATAGAGGTTTTCAAATACTAACCGGGCCCTCAATGTTATTCCGATGTCCGCCATTGAAGGCCCGGTTAGGTCAACTGTATGCCCTTGACAATTGGTTAGGTTAAGTCGTTATTTTCGTTAAAACTAACGAAAATAACAACTTAACCAATTGTCAAGGGCATTCAGTTGACCTAACCGAGCATACAGTTGACCCAACCGGGCAAATGATCTTGTACGAAATGACCAAGGTGGAATTTCAGCCATTTCACGTAATGGTTGAAAATTTTAGTCATTTCGCGAAATGACCAAGTGAATCAGCCATTTTGCGTAATGGTTGAAGATTTTAGTCATTTCGCGAAATGACCAAGTGAATCAGCCATTTCGCGAAATGACTAAAAGTTTCAGCCATTTCGCGAAATGACTAAAAGTTTCAGCCATTACGCGAAATGGCTGGTTACATAATTTGACTGTAACATATATATACTGTATGTATGTATGTGTGCGCGCGCGCGCGCGTGGAAGTATAATCACACACATGCGGATTTTTGTGTATTAAAATATGCCAATGACGTAGCAGCCTACATATGATCTCATTGCTTTTCTTAGCCATGCTTGCTCCTAGTTATATTTCTGCAGATTCTGAGAGTATATAATATATATATATATATATATATATATATCTTGCTCCTTGTCAAAAATAAATATATACGAAAATGAGTCATTAAAGTTTATCAAAGTTTATTTATAGCAAGTGCTCAGAATGGTTTCCCTGCATCAGAGTACATGCTTCAACGCATCGTTGAAAATTTCGCTACATACGTTCGAAAACACCTACATGGTCGCGTATTGTTTCTGAACAATCCTAACACGAGATGCATATCAGCAAATTCTTCAAAAAAATACTGCTCCATAACGCTCTGTAACATAGGAAGGAAATAATTTTGGTTTCTAAAATGACAACTAACGAAATACTATCAAAACAAAACAAAAATAGCTACAGTATTTAAACAACCAGACAACTACGATTTTGATAAACTTTAATGACTCATTTTAATTGGATCGTCCTCGGTGTAAAAAGCAATATATCTCGGAAACGAAGTAATTGCGGATTTATGTTCACTTTTTTGTTCACTCTGACGTCCTAAATATGTATACTAATTTATAAAACCTAATTTGATGACACCCTGTATAGTGTCGCTCATAAGTATTCGTACAGAGAAATACTTCAGTTACATTCGTCCTTATCTTTTGTACCATTTGTACTTTTGTGAAGAGTTTACCGTTGAACGTTTAAAAAAATTTAACAAATAAAAAAATTAATTTAACTCCAACATGTAGTGCAAAATATGAAAGAATCTGAAAAAAATAAAAAAGTTAAAATGTAAAAGTTTTCGTACATTTATTTACAGAATTATTTAATATTTTGTGTCCACCTTTGACTTCAAGAATTTAAAGTTTAACGTTTTTATCAGTAGTTGATTGTTTATTGATTAGAGAGTGTTGGTAATTCTGAATTCTAGAATTTTCTCTGCGTATCTTCATTGAAGACTGATGACTGTACAAACCATTAGTAAGCAATGGGTCGTCGTGGTAAAAAGCTGTCTACAGATCTTAAGAGATCTGGGACCTTTTCCAGTTTGTGTACCGTTTTTCATATAATTTATTTTTGAGAATATTTTTGTTAAAACTAACGAAAATATCACGACTTAACCTAACCAATTATCAAGAGCGTACAGTTGATCTATTAGTAAATAGTAAATACTATTCCAGAAACAAACAATGTTATAATTCATAATAGATCAACTGTACACCCTTGATAATTGGTTAGGTTAAGTCGTGATATTTTCGTTAGTTTTAACAAAAATATTCTCAAAAATAAATTATAAGAAAAACGGTACACAAACTGGAAAAGGTCCGAGATCTGTTATTGTTATAGGAAGATAGGAGAAGAACTTCGAATTCCATTTACGACAATTGCTATAGTTATAAAGAAGTGGAAAGGCTTTAGAACAATCAAAACTCTATAAAGGTATGGACGACCTTGTAAGATTTCAGAACGTACAGCAAGACGGATTGAAAGAATGGCTGCTGCGAATGCACAAGTGACTACCAATGATATTTGCCAAACATTAAGATTGACTAAGATTGATGTTCATCTCTCTACTGTACGTCATACATTGAGAAAGAATGGTCTTCATGGAAGAGTTGCACGAAGAAAACCTCTGCTACGAAAAGCGCACAAAGAAGCTCGTTTAAAGTACGCCAAGGATCATCAAAACGATGGCTTTGCATTCTGGAAGAAAGTTCTCTGGACAGACGAAACCAAAATTGAATTATTCAGGAGCAACGAGCAACGATATGTTTGGCGAAAATCAAATATTGAACGAGGAAAAAAATTTCCTTCCAACTGTTAAACATGGTGGTGGTAGTTTGCTTCTTTGGGGATGCTTTAGTGCTTCTGGTCCAGGAAAGCTTGTCGTCGTCAATGGACTCTTGAATTCGAAGTAACCTCAAAAGATTTTAGAAGAAAATGTATTGCCTTCAGTTCGGCAGTTGCGAATAGGTCACAATTGGGTACTGCAACAAGATAATGATCCAAAATAGGTACCGGGTGATTACAAATGATCTTCCCGATTTTAAACATTTATTATAAGAAAACTAACAAAGCTACAGCGGAAAGCAAGATATACAAATGAAGAATAGTTCAGGAAATTTTTACTTGTAATATTGAACACGTCAGAGAGATCCCTAAAGTTAACGTGTCTTGGGCTTTTACCGCTGAGAAAGTGTACGGTCCATTTGTCTTTGCTGAACAAACAATTAACGGTATCATTTACCGCGATATGCTACAGCTGTGGCTGATGCCGCAGCTGCTAGAGGACAAAGCTGATGTATGGTTTCAGCAGGATGGTGCGCCACCCCATTTCCACAATCAGGTTACAACATTCGTGAATGATCAATTGCCTGATCGTTGGATCGGGCGTTGGGGGCCCATTCCTTGGCCGGCTTGTTCGCCTGATCTAACCCCTCCTTGACTTCTTCCTCTGGGGCTATGTTAAAAATTAAGTTTTTTGTTCCACCCATAGGCAACAACTTTAGAACATTTGAAGGAAAGGATACGTAAGGCTGTTAGAAAAGTTCAGTATGATATGCTACAAAATGTATAGAGGGAAACAGAATACCGCTTTGATATCTGCAGAGCCACAAAAGGAGTTCCTATTGAACTTCAATAACTTGCAAATAAAACTTTTTGAGTTCTTCTTTATTTGTATATTTTGCTTTTCGCTGTAGCTTTGTTAGTTTTTCATAATGTTTAAAACCGGAAAGAAGATTTGTAATCACCCGGTATAAAAGTAGGAGCCCCATGAAGGTGCTTCATTAAAAGAATTTGAACCTTCTCCAGTGACCCAGTCAAACACCAAATCTCAATTTAATCGAGAATTTATGGTTTGATTTGAGAAAAGTTGTCCGCAAACGAAACCTTTCGAATCCGAATGAATTGCAACAATTTTCTCTGGAAGAATGGACAAACATTTTTACTGAGAGATGTCGAGACCTTGTGGAAAAATACCCAAGACGAATTATTGAAGTCATTGAAAAAAAAGGTGGGTGCACAGCAGGCATGGGGACGAGGCCTTCAGAAATCGCCGAGGCCGAGGACATACATTTTTCAAAGGCTTCGAGGCCGAGGCCTTTTTAGGGGAGGCCTCACAAAGCTATAAGAGTGTTAGGTTGAAGGTATTTGCACCCAGAGGTGTGATATTCGGATGCAAATAACGAATGCGGTATTTACATCTCTGGATGCAGATACTCTCTTCGAAATCTTTTACAAATAAGCTCCTCCATGCTTTGGGAAGGCTCAACAATCTAGCCTAGCCTAGGCCTAAAGCTCTTCCAAAGGTAACCTACCGTAACCTCATACTAGCCTGTATCTCTTCTTTTTTTGAAATCTACAAGGAAAAGCAAAATTCTATTCAAAATTAATAAACAAAGACACAGCTCACTTCTTGCCTTATAAAAGGGAATTATTAAGTATTAAGCACGTTCATCTATCATACGCGGCCACCCCACAACACCGATAGGCTGTTTTTACACTTGCCGGGTCACACAGTCAGGCACAGTTGCCAGAACAACATTCCTGGGCACAATACATTAGTCCAATAACTTTTTATCCCATTTCATGCAGTTCTTATTTCTTATTTTAATATACCCGCAATATTTGAAATATTTATAACAACATGGAAAGTTAAGATGTGAAGATGATCCACCAAAATATTTCAAGATTGTACTGACTCACTGAGTGTTGATCGTATAATTTCTGAATGGCTACAATTATTAGCGACTCTAGCGAGCATTGCAAACAGAGCTACATTTGGAGATGCCTTATTTTTTTTTTAAAGTTTTGCATTTTTATGTATCTTGACAATAAGAAATTGTGGTCTTAAATCTACCAAAGATCATTACTGTAATTGTAGTTCGTACTGTATGTGAAAGATGTTTCTGATGTACGGTAGGCCTAAGGTATGACGTTTATATAATGCCATTACTATATAATTATATATACGATAATACAATAATGATAATATTAAGATACGGTATATTTCCACCTGATATTTCAACATGTTATATATGTAATTTGATTCAAGACTATATTTGCACCTGATATTATCCATTATCAGACATTTTTAAAGTTATATGTAAGTTATAATACTTTATATTATTAAAGTAAATGAAAAAGACCGAAAAAATTATTTGCAAACAATATAACATTTTACATCTCAATTATAATGCTGATATTAGCAAAATTATTATTTCCATCCGATATTATATATTCATTTCAAAATCATATTATTTCGAAGTTTATGTTACAATTTACGACGGGCAAAAAACAATTATCGACGCTAGTTATCAGTATACCAGGTGGTATTCTTCTCTAGTTTGGCCTATTTTTTGTTATAGAAATAGATACAGTATAAGAGTTTATACACACAAATACACAAACACATTATATGAGCTCCGTTCAACTGATGGCCAACTGATAGATTGCTTTCCCACACTAGTTTTGCTACATTAAGTCAATTGGTCTACTGCTGACTGAATAATATTTATATACCGCGACATATATAATTATGTACCTAATGTCACAGTGACCTGTCACTAATCCGTTGGTCACCTAACTGAATAGCATTTATCAAAGACTGCCGTCTGACTAGTCACCTGTCAGGTCATGGTCCTCCCCTGAAGAATATCCACCCCACCGCTACCGGGGTTGAAAATTACAGAACAAAACAAATCAGGATTCCCTAAGGCATCACGAAAGTCACGAGGCCTTTTCACTTTTCAGCTGGCCTCGAGGCCAAGGCCACTTTTGAGGTCCAAGGCCGGGGCCGAGACCTGCAAAATATGCCTGAGGTCACGGCCACTTTTGAGGTCCGAGGCCGAGGCCAGGCCTCAGTCCCATGTCTGGTACACAGAGTATTAAACAATTTTGTAAGTAACTGTACGAAAACTTTTGCATTTTAATTTTTTTATTTTCCTTAAATTTTTTGACTTTATATTATATGTTGGAGTTAAATTATTTTTTTTATTTGTTAAATCCTTCCAAACGAAGGACAAATACAACAGAAATATTTCTCTGTAAAAATACTTATGAGGGCCACTGTGTGTGTGTGTGTGTGTGTATTGATTCTGCGAACGGCTGCTATTCATCGAATCGGTACATGGGCGGAGTGCTTTCTAAAGAAACCGTGAAACCTTTCTTCTACGTATAACTTCATCCATTGACATGTGTGAAAAACATTAATTATATACAGTAAGTATATATATATATATATATATATATATATATGTATCATATGAGTATTACATACACAATTCCAGACCTGGCTTGACGTTGTAGAGAGTTGCCTTCCTGGGTTCTCCATCTCACACCAGTACACTAGGCTCATCAAAAATTTTGTCTAGTCTTTTTTTGAAAAAGTCCGTATGAACACCAGATATGTTTCTGATGGTCTTCGGTAACTGGTTAGTAGTCTTGGCCCTCTGACAATAAAGCCATTTCTCTTCAGAGTTGAAGATGGTTGCTGTCTGGCCTTTAGTTTGGGAACACTACACATTCTACCTTTCCTATTTTCCAGTGTCTTTTGGGTGGTTATTGAGTTCATTTTGAGGTTGGGCACTATTTTCTGTATTATTTTTCATGTTCATATTATGGTTCTCTCTCTCTCTCTCTCTCTCTCTCTCTCTCTCTCTCTCTCTCTCTCTCTCTCTCTCTCTCTCTTCTTCCAGCGAAAATAGATTTAATGTACACAGTCTTTCCCAGTTCTTTGCAACCATCGATCTTGGCAATGAAATTTCTTTGAATTTCTTCTAGCTCACTCATTTTTTCCTCTTTTATATCAGCATGTCAAGACTGAGCAGTTTTCCGGTTTTGGTATGATCATTTTTTCAGCAGGGGAATCATTACTGTCTTGTCCCTTCTTATGTCCCGTAATTCTTGCCTTTTTTGCCTTGTTTGTTGCCATCTTATTTTGTGTGTTATATATTATATATATATAATATATATATATATATGTGTGTGTGTGTTATATATATATATATATATATATATATATATATATATATATATATATTGTGTGTGTGTTTATATATATATATATATATATATATATATATATATATATATAATATATATATATATAAAAATAAAGATCGTCTTCTGATTGTGTAATTCTAAATTTGTCCTGTAAACCATGTTCTTTATTCACTATTTATAAAACCTTAAGCGAGAAAAGAATTTAGAATAAATTCTCTAAAGATCATTCTTTACTCAAGAAAACTTAAATGATTAATCACTGGATTGATCAAGTTGTAACTACTCATTCGCTTAAAGACTATGAACTGATTCCATTTAATTCACTGATGAATCATTTGTTAAAAAAAATCTAAATCATTTATTTAATAACGGCTTCATGCCAAGAGAATTCTGAAATGATCATTCAGTAAAATATACCTTCACTGGTTGAAGGAATTTGAACAGATCATTCGCATATGTCTCATTAACGGAAGAATTCAGCAACAAGTTTACCAATAAACTATGAATTTTTTACTTAATTTTAACGATCCCTTATTGGTGAATGATTTGAAAAATGATCCTCGAAAAATGTTTTATTGATCACGGTAGAGGGACAAAGTCAAATTGCGTGAAGTTCACTTACGTATATAAAGTCAACACCAGAAAATGCTGAGAACGAATAAGGTCGATGAATTAATTGAATTTGTGCACGTTGATTTAACTGATGTGTGTGTGTGTATATATAAGTAAGATTAAATTAGGTTAGATTAATTAGGTCAGGTTAGATTACGCATGGTCAGGTTACGCTAGATTAGTGTTTCCATGAAGCCGGGGTGCCGTGAACACTAAATGACAAAAGTAACTAACTGAAACTTTAGAAGTTACTGAAGATAATGGAAGTTATCTTCAGTAACGTCTGAAGTTCTAATTAGTTACCTTATGTCATTTACTGTAATGTTCACGGCACCCCCAGCTTCATGGAAACACTAACCTAGCGTAACCTCACCATGCGTAATCTAACCTAACCGAATTTAATCTTCCCTATATACATCAATTAAATCAACCTGCACAAATTCAATGAAACGGAACATTTATTACGTTCATACGGAAACTGTATAGGCTTAGTTTGAAGTTACGTGGGTTTTGGCGAAAGAAGAACAGATGGCACTGTGATGCCTTGAGCCAGGAAAGGTCAGGAACAACCGTGATAGGTTAGGTTGGTCATTTTCACGTAGAATAAAATCGCAACTAAAACCATTTTTTAAAAAAAGTAGAACCGTTGTGAAGGTAACACTAATAATCACTTTTCTTCACTGTATAATGACGTGACACTGTGCTTATAGACAAAGAAAGTAAATCTGTCGATATCCTACATTTATGCTCTGCCTGAAAGAAAAAAAAATTTTTCTTTTTTTCTTCATACTTTTTCCTTAAAATGGATGTACAGTTTGGGAAAAAAATTCAAAAACATAACTCGGTCATTGTTAATTAGTAACTTTTCATTAGTTTTAGAAAGTTTTCTAGGCGAACCTTTTTCCGCGACTGTACGTTCGTAATTGTGTCGAAACAACGAAACTGTAGCCATTAGATTAACAAAACATAACCTCGACACGCGAGAAAACTAATTTAACCTAACACCCTAGCCTAACCTAACCTATCGTAACTTAACTTAATCTCACCGACAATAACTTGTTGATTTTGTCACGTCGACCTGATGTCAATCATTAACCCGGAAACAACCTAGAATCTGTATCTAATGTGACGTATGGTTTTAATTCTGACGGTTAATAAATTAATATTACACACACACACACACACACACACACACAACACACACACACACACACTTTCTCCTTTTTCTTCATTTGCTTCGAACAAAAATACGTTTCGAAATCTATTCAATTTAAAAGAAAAAGAAAAATGTTCACTGAATTAACGTCCTTTTGCCTTCTTTTCGTTTATCTTCAATTCAGTTGCTGTTAATTTCGGAAATAAATTCAGATTTTTTTTTATGAGAAAGAAAAGTTTCTATCCAAGTAAAAGATATACTTACAGAAAAATGAGATAAATAGTTTAATTGGTGGAAATTTTATATATATATATGGGATGAATTTCACAATTACACACGTGAAATGAGTGAATGATGCAAATCCACAGGGAAAAAGAAAAATGATTCCATGTTTTATCCAATTTACACAGGGAATTTTTTGAGACGAAATTACTTAGTGATTTTCTTGACTTTGTTCTAAAATAGTTACGATATATAAATTACATTTTATGGCTGTGGTTCACTGATTTAAATGGTCATGAATTCCTTAATAGTGTCGACAGCGTTAAATTCACTTTAGAAATTGAAAGGATTAATTCCAGTCCATTTCTCCATATGCTTATTCATCGGAATACCAATGGCTTTAAATCTGAAATTTACCGGAACCAACAATAATTCTTGTGTACATTTCTTTTCCACCCACCATAATTCCGTTAAACGATCTATGATATATTCATTTCTATGTTCCTAAAAAGCCTTTAGAATAGTCAACCCAGAATTTTTAGATAGTGAATTTAACAAGTTGTTTTACATTAGGACCAAATTAGTATGTTATCCTAATTATTTCTCGAAAACCTGTCTAAATAAAGTTATGCAATATTTTTAAAACCCAAACAAAGAGAAGAAAGAATTTCAGAACATAGTAGGGTAAAGTTGCCAATGGTCAGGCATCGGTCCTAATGTCGCGCATTTGACTTTTAAAAAAATCCCACAAAATACTGTTACAGTGAAGGAAATAAAATTTACATCAATTTTATTTCCTTCATTGTAACAGTATTTTGTGGGGATTTTTTTTTTGTTTTTTGTTTTGTTTTTAGGTCAAATGCGCGACCATTGGCAACTTTACCCTATTGTGTTTGTCGTATCATAAAAATTTCATTCGACTCACTCGCATGCTTAGAGGCGTGGTTATTAATGTTGTTTACTTACAATAATTCGGTCGAGAGTTTATTAATTCGTAATACCCATTCGAATGCCCCCTGGATGTATCTATTCTATTAAATGTGAAGATTGTAATGTAGTATATATAACACTCAAACAGCTTAACTATTGTCTTCGCACAACTAGATGAATCGAGCGCCATATTTGTTCATTTGTTCATGTACGTAATAACAATCATGCAAATGATTGGAATAATTCGGGTGTCTTGTCCAGAAATAATAATATTGTTGAAAGAAATATAATTGAAGCAGTGTGTATTAAGCATATTAGTAATTTTAATGTAATTTCCAACCTGATTTTTAATCAGTATGAAAACGGTTTCTTACCACCCTTCAGTAATCCGAGGGATAATCGTTGGTGAGAGTTTCTGGGCGGACTCGTGTGTTTCGGTTTATTAAATTTCCCTGAAGAGGAATTGAAATATATTCGAAAATACTCGAATTGGATGTTTCATTTTTTTACCAAATATTTCAGAACATATATACTGTAGGTCAAGTGTTGCTTGAACAAACTATTCACATATATTTCGTGTGCAAAAACATGTATGTAAATTGTTATATACTGTTAAATTAGTGTACCAGTGTGTATTGAAAATGCCCTCCTTTGGCCTTCACTACAGCCTCTAGCCTCTCGGGGAAATTTCTGATAGTTTTCCAGGATCTCCATCGGGATCTCGGACCAAGCACTCTTAAGGTCTCCTTTCAGATGTTTCAATTTGTTATGGAGCTTAGAGCAGGTATTCGTCTCGAGCACAGACCAGAAGGGGTAGTCCAGCGGAATTAGGTCTGGCGAGGAAGGGGACTATTCTTTCTTGGTCAAGAATCTGGCGGATTGTCCCTGCACCACTGCTGAGTCAGGTTGGAGTGCGATGTCGCCCCGTCCTGCTAGAGCTTTTCAGGGCTCCTCCCGGAACAAGTCCTTGACCCAACGGAGCAAGACGTCTTTCAAGAGGATATTAATTTATACTTCCTTGTTGATCTTCATCTCCCTTGGACACGAAAATCAAAGGGGACTTATCTTTCACAGCCCAGACCATCACGAAGGTGAACTTTGAGTCCGGCAAACCTTCCCACCGCACTTTGGGATGTCCTCTCTCTCGACTTACACAGTGAAATAGCTTATCGTCAGAGAACACGAGATTGGGAACCGAACCTGACTTTACCATTTCGGGTAGTTGTCGACTTCTTACCACTTTTCTCTTTAGTGGAGACACTGAATAACTGGCACTTTTGGAAGTGGTAAGGGAACTTACCAGGATTATCTTTTACGACCATCCTCATTGTCTTCTCTCAGACATCCATTCTTTGGCCAGTTTCGCAGGGGTCTCTTCAGATTCCGCCAAGTCCGACATTTCACTTTGTTCACGAGTTCTCTTCTGACTGATATGAAAATTCTCGTTTGAAAATTACTCCGTAATTTTCAAACTACGTGTTATATATGAAGCCTTAACACAACAGTTTTCAAACGAGAATTTTCATATATATATATATACACATTCAACTGCAATGACCACGCAGTATATTAATGTATAGAAACGACGTAAATATTGAGGAGCGTTCTGCACACGAGGAAGAGAAATAACGAACAAATGAAAAATGAAGTCCCGCCCGGGAATCGACCAGGATCATTCCGATTGCCGGTCAGATATGCTAACCATACACCATAGCATATCTGACCGGCAATCGGAAGATCCTGGGTTCGATTCCCGGGCGGGGACTTCATTTTCATTTGTTCGTTATTTCTCTTCCTCGTGTGCAGAACGCTCCTCAATATTTACGTCGTTTCTATATATATATAATATATATATATATAATGTGAAAATTCTCGTTTGAGAACTGTTATGTTGAGGTTTCATAACTCTCTCCATCCTATAATTACTTACAATACATCAGCTGATAACTATTCTTCTTTCGTGTTTGAAATTCATATCTCTTCTTATGAAACTAATAATGAAACCCCACCCAATCCCCCACCCAGCTTATACACTAAAAATAGACCATGAAACATGCATTTTACTAATAAAAAACTTAAATTAATTAAACTTTCGTCTGAAGAGGTCATATATATTACAGTATACATATAATTTACAGTCGTAGTAAAAAATGCTAATTTCCATTTTAGAATTTACTGTACGTAGTGACTCCATACATTTCACACAGTATTTTCGAAATCCAAAGATTTTAAGCATTATATTGCCTTCTACATATCATCTCGTTACGTTAAATCATAACCTAATAATCTCTGAAGTGGCTCTTCAGAACAACAACAACAGTACAGTTTTCACTTGAATGGATCTTGTTGAATGAGGTGATAACTCGTATTATCTTCAAAAACATTACAGAATGGAGAGTTCCCCAATTACTTGTTTGTTTAACCCTAATTATTATTATAATAAATAACGGGGTGAAAACACGCGTGCTTTTTAAACGATTCATACACACGCTCATACATATAAAGGCACATTATACCGAGTGTTCCATAAGTCAATGTAGGGTGAAATAGCAATTAAATGAAATTCTGCATTAACTTGTGGGAGATCCTGCGTACAAATACTAGGATTACGGCGTGGCCATGTCCCAACGCAGCTTCACGTCGATTAGCGAAGTTAAGTGATATTGTGTCTACAGATCTACAGAAGCTAAGGCTAACAAAGACCCTAAGATCCACTCTAAGGTTAGCCCGAGAGAAAGGAAAGAGTAGCGGGTTAAGAGAAGAGAAGAGAATAAGGGGTTAAGTAAGAGCAACACCTATCACTCATGGGTTAACATTCATTCAGAAAAAGAGGAAAAGTGTCTCACCATCATCATCCGCCGGCCACTGCCGACAAGTCAGAAAAATAGTCGGAGAGAATAGGAGAGGGTGAAAGATGAAAAGAAGTAAAGAACGCTTACACCATGCAAACACAGTTTAACTCACTGTCATACCATGCAAAACTACAAACATGCAAGAAAAGAGTTAGAGACATGCAAAGTAAGGAGAGGATAAGAAAAAAAAAAAGAAAAAAAAGTAGGTAAAGTTAAACAAAAAGTGGGTTAGTTTACACACATTCGTGTGTGTATATATATATATTAGGGTGCCACTTATTTGGGGTGTTTTTCATTTTTTGGGAATTTCTATCAGGACGGGGCATTCTGGTGTCATTCTGTCTAAAAACATGTGTGTAAAATATTTTGAAATAAAATAATAATTAGAACTGCCTCAACGAGGTCAAGTTTATACTTTTGTCGAAAAGTACTCATGGCGTTCTGTTATCGTTCAGTTTCGTTCGATAGCTGCTGTAGTTTCTGAGTTGAAAAATGATAACAGACAGACAGACGGACGGTCAGAGTCGTTGGTTTAGTCTTCCGCACTGGTGTACAGAAGACTAAAATGAGGTATTATACAGGGTGTAACACGAGTTTATCCAAATATTGATACAGGCGAAAGACATGTTATTCTAAGTAGAAAATGGGTTGGGACGAGTTTTGCCAACACTAACAGTGTTTCATTCTCTTTTTCAGTGAGTTCTGAAACGACGTGATGGCTTCGGCAACAAGATCTAAAACAGCAGTCTATCTCCTGGGACCGTGGACCACAGCATCACAGGAAGTATGCTGCCTACGGGAAAGCAGGCGCTTCAGTACTTTTTCCACCTTCACCTTGACGTCAAGAAGCCGATAAGGAAGCAGCCGCTGAGACAGTGACCGCAGTCAAGGAATTCTGGAGCGGTCCCGTATTCCTACGCAGAAAGACCAACGCGCAAGGGACAAGGTTCTCCGAATGTACGAGAAGTGGCGGGCTCTGAACAAGAACTCGAAACGGCGCACTGTGACCGAAATCAGGAACGAGGCCGAGTTCCTCTCATCCCTTGACCGCCTCTTCGACATCGCACACGAACAGGCGATGTCGATGATCACAATCGAAGAGGACAGGGAGTTCCTGACGGGAAAAGGGCCGAGGTGCGGCGCGGCCGCATCTCCTCCACACGTGACATGACGCTGCACACTGAGGAGGAGCGTGCGAGGAGACAGGAAGCGGAAAGGAGCCGCCGGCAAGATGATGAAAGGGCGAACAGAGAGAGCCGAGAAGAACTCGTCGAACTGGCATCGAGCTCCAGCTCAGGTGCAAGCAGCCCGACTCGGTCACCGACACGGCGTCGTCGCCGAGAAGAAGAGGAAGAGCTCTCTCTCCGGGCCCGTCCACGTCGAATGCAGAAGCATCTACGACCCCTTTACCACCCAAGCGATTCCGCGCGTCGAAAAAGATGATCACCCCTGATCTCTCCGCAGCGATGGATCGGACGAAACTTACCGACCGAGAAGGTGTTTTTTTTGCTGTCGGCGGCTGCGAGGAGCTTGGGCCACGACCCTGAGGAGCTGGTCTTGAACCGCGAATCCTCCGCCGCGACCGAGCAAAGTTCCGTGCTATGGCAGCAGCGGAAATGAAGGCAGCCTTCCATCCTACTGTGCCGCTGACCGTTCACTGGGACGGGAAAATCGTACCAGGGCTGACGGAGGCCCTGCTGAAGATCGCCTTCCAGTTCTGGTGTCTGGGGAGAACGTCGACAAGCTTCTGACTGTGCCCAGCCTCCCGACGGCACCGGCCGCGCCATGGCGGAAGCCGTCCTCTCTGCCCTCGAGGATTGGGACATCAAGGGACGGATCTGTGCCCTCTCTTTTGACACCACCGCCTCAAACACAGGACTCTCAGGAGGAGCTTGCTATATCATTGAGCAGAAACTCGAGAAGACAGTGCTTCATTTGGCTTGCCGCCACCACATCCACGAACTGGTGTGCGAGAAGGCATTCACGGCGTGCCTCGGTCCTCTACTGGTCCTGACATCCTCCTGTTCAACGATTCGCCGCCCAGTGGGACTTCATCGATCAAACCAAAGCGAAGCCCTTCGAGGATGGAACCATGCCGCAGCACCTGAAGACGCCCGCGACGACCCTGATCGAATTCAGCCGCCTCCTCGACGGTCAACATCCACGTGATGACTACAGGGAACTTCTGGAGCTCTCTGTAATTGTGCTGGGCGGTCCGAACAAGCGGGTGCCCGGTTCGCTCGTCCCGGCGCCTTCCATCGCGCGCGCTGGATGGCAAAAGTCATCTATGCCATCAAACTGTTCCTGTTCCGGGAACAGTTTCAGATGTCGTCAGGCGAAGCGGCTGGAATCCGGCGATTCACCATCTTCGCCGTGTCCATCTACGTGACGGCCTGGTACAAAGCGCCGCTCCCGGCAACGGCCCCAGCCGCGGACCTCGCGCTGCTCAAGGCCCTCGTCTATTATCCGGACTCAGCGGTGGCCAAGGCGACGGCGACAGTCTTCGCCAGGCACCTATGGTACTTGAGCGAGCGCCTCGTCACCCTGGCCATCTTCGACGAGGGTATCGACTTGGCGACAAAGCGGGAGATGATTAAAGCGATGGAAGAAGAGGAAGGATCGGAGGATCCCCGCGGCGTATCAATGTGGACCTGTCCACCGCCTCAATCGCCAACAATACATTGGCCAAGTTCACAACGACTACATCAAAGGAGTTCTTCAAGGTTCTGGACATCAGCACCGCCTTCTGCTCAAGGATCCGGAGGAGTGGCGGACGGACCCAGCCTTCATCGCCGCATCCCGCCGAGTCCAGGCCCTTCAAGTTGTCAATGACTTCGCGGAGCGCGGGGTGGCGTTGATGCAGTCTTTCAACCTGGCCCTTACCAAGAGTGAAGACCAAAGGCAGTTCCTCTTACAATGGTCGAGAAGCACCGCTGTGACTTCCCAACCGCCCGCAAGTCCACCGTGACCTCTGCAAAGTAGGCAACAATGAGAGGGAGATGGGCGCCCATGATACCCCCCCCCCCCTTGAGGGGCTAATACTCGAGTTGAGGGGGACCTAGAGTTGAAAGTATGAAGTCCAGTTATATGTTTTAGGTCAAGATTAGTAGCTTGAACAAACTAGAAGTGATATTTTATTTGCTAGAGAGCATAGAACATCATGATCTAAAATTTCTACTTTTCGAGAAAATATACAAACTTTGACCGTATTGAGGCAGTTCTAAATATTGTTTTATTCAAAAATATTTTACACACGATATTTTTTGACAAAATGGAACCAGAAACGCGCCCGTCCCGATAAAAATTCAAACTTTCGAAAATAAGTGTCACCCTAATATATATATATATATATATACAGAAATTGTAGTTAGTTATCGTGATATAAGGAAACTGAGAACGTTATACAGAATATATTGTAAAGGTTTAATTAGCTAATCGTAATATCGAACCCGTGACTTCAAATCTCTTAATGAATCGTAGATTTATTGTACTCTCAAATTACTCGAGACTATACAGTAATTATTTATTTACCAATGAGAAACATAAATAATATATAATTACAGATGATGGAGTGGATATATATATATATATATATACACTTTTAGATACCTTCAGAGGGTTCGAACGTCGGTCCAGGATCTACCTGCGATTGACCCCTCTGCAGCACCCTGCCTCATCTTCGGATTTGATGGAGGAGGTAATTCGTTTCAGCTCGCCTCCTGTTCTCGTAGCAGGAGGAGAGCTGAAACCAATTTCCTGACAAAGTAAGTACGTGACGCGTGGTTGGTCGTACAAGAACCTGTCTAGATGTTTCTTGAATTATTCAGGTTGGTGTGGTGGAGGTTCCTCATTTCTTTCGGCAAGACATTAAAAAGTTTCGGGTTTCGTATTATCCTCTTTCCACCGCAGCTGGGACAGTACAGAATCTGCCTCATCTTTCATTCCATTGTGTTTCTATTTCATTTCTCAGGTAAGGAACACAATCCTAGAGTATTTTCTTACGTACCGCTCACATTTTCTTTACAGGGAGTAGAGTTTCAGGGACTGTAGTCTTCGTCTTTCGTTTCCACATCTTATTCCTTTGTATGGTTTCTATTTTTGCAGTGTCTTCTTTTCTGTATGGGCTTGCGAGGACTGAGCAATACTCAGTTATTGGTAGGACTAAACTCTTCTATAATTTTAGTATGATGTTTGCTTTTCTGCTGTTGGAACTCCTTCAGGTAATTCTCATTATTTTTCTAGCTGTTGTGATGTTAATGTTATAGTGTTCTCTGAATTCTGTATCCGATGACAATATTACTCCAAGATCAAGATCCCAGATTTGTAGATTTGGTGTTATCTGTTTGGCTTGCAGTATTTTCTACCCTTTATTCTGTGGCACCTTCTTGTTACCATATCTTATAAGTTGGAATTTTTCCTCGTTGAACTTCATATTGTTGTCTTCCGCCCACTTGAATAATGTTTTAGTGTTCTGTAATTTTCAGTTACCTTTGTTTGATATTTTCCTGCATATATTTGTGTCAGCCGCGAAACACGATACGATACTGTCATTAATATGATATTTTAATCAATATCTGGGTGCCTATTACTGTATCTTGTAGGACAGAGCTGACTACTTTTAAGATTTTAGATTTGACTCCACTTACTACCAATATTTGTGTTCTTTTTGTCAGAAAATTAAACATCCTTCGTCCAAGTTTTACAGTAATTCCTGAATTCTTAAGTTTGTGTGCTATAATTCCATAATCACATTTGTCGAAGGCTTTAGCAAAATCAGTATATATTACAACCATGTTTTGACCTCGATACGTCTATACTAATAGTATTTGTCACAGTCGAACTGCGAACTTTCTTTGTTGCTTATGGCCGGCCAAACCACTTTCCACAGTTGAATGAGACTTGGGGGATAGGGGGAATTGAGGTCCGGGAAGAACATAGGCTATGTGGCGTCAACCTCCGAGGTCATCTGAGGCCGCTGGAGGCCTCTGTATTCCAGATTGTTGAAAGATAGTGACGTCATACATAGGGTGACCAGATTTTTGCGATCCCAATGCGGGACGGATCCATTGGTACACTAATATACTCGTATGATATCTCGATAACACTCCACAGGTCAACCAATACCTTTTAAAAGCATTTTGCAGCACTCTATAGGCATTTTACTTTATCTTTCAAAGATATATAATGGACAAATAATTGGACTACCAAAAAGTAATTTTATATAGTTTACTTACCTAATTTATTGAAAAACGTCTTATTTAATTGTACTTGGCACTGGAATGTATTTTCTAAAGGAGAGGTATTTCTTTGTTCAGATATTCACAAAATTCAAGGCAACCCATCTCGTAATTACATATCGTTAATAACGCTGCTTTTAGAGTATTTATATTTAACCGACTTTTTTCTTCTGTCCAAAAGTTATTCATTATGAAAAATACCCTCTCTGTTGGAGCATTTGATCCAGGTAAACTCAAACAGAATTCTATTACCTTGGAAATGTTTTCAAAGGGAATTTTCTGACTCTTGAAATGTGTAAATATTTCTACCCACCTACTGTCAACTTCCAGTTCCATGTCATTCCATTCTTTAATTCTTTCTGATGTTTCCAAAATTTTTTACACAAGTTACTTCATCAAATAATTCACTGTCATTTAAAGGGAAATCGGACTTCCTTTCAAGAATGAATTCGATGCTTTCTTTAACTTCACTCCAGGAGATTAAGTTGCGAAGAAGAATCCAATTAAAAATTTTTACTTCTTCAAAATGCTGACACCACTCATTCAAATATTCTACACACATAGCATAGAATGAAGAAGCTGTATTTTTTAAACTTTCCATATCCTTTCCTTGTCTTTCTAAATCCTTTAACATTTTATCCACAGTTAAGGGTAAAAATGACTCGTTTTCTTTCAGTTAATTTTAGCTTTAAGTCCTCAAGAATACAGGCTATTTCTGGCAAGGAAGCTTTTTGAGATTCAATTTTTAAGATACAATCATGGAATAATGAATTCTGATTGTGTACAAAATACAGAACTGCCTCAGCATAAGTGTTCTCAAAAAACTGAGAATAGTAGGACATTTTTCATGAGACTGAAAATACACTTTCAAAGGTTTGAATAGCCGAAGAACCCTTTCGATGGCTGGCCTCAAAGCCAGCCACCTGGTTTTCTGTATCCTAATATATTTTGAAACTCCATGCCAACAAAATCACATGTCTTTCAGTTCTTTCACTATGACTGTATAAATGTAAAAGAATGAGTAGATTTTCACAACTATCACTTCCACATCAATAGGCAGACAGTCACATGAACTTTTCATGCAGTTATTCAAAATATGGGCTGGACAATTGACATCAATTAATTTTCTACCCAAACTTTGCTGTAGCCTGAAGAAAACATTATTTTTGCCACCTCTTGATGAACTCCCAAAGTTAGTGTTTGTATTGTCAGCACATAATGCCAGTATTTTATTTGTCAGCTGATGAGAATCTAAAGTTCTGTGTATGAAATTGAATATTATTTCAGATGTCTCTCCAGCTAAACTTGTCACCTCTAGGATTTTTACCTTAACTCCCTTTGTCGGTAAAAAATACCTAACCAATAAAAGGCATACTTTGACATTTCCATAGTTCGTACAATCACTGTAAATTGTTATGCAGTTGGAAAGTGAAAGGTCGCCTTTTAATGATTGCAGAACATCTGATTGAAAGACATTAGTTAAAATTGCCTCTGTTTTAGTACGAGCACAAGAAAATGTCTTATTGAAGCATCTTCTGATTAGTTTTGAAGGTGAA
Source organism: Bathynomus jamesi (assembly GCA_023014485.1). Taxonomy (NCBI): domain Eukaryota; kingdom Metazoa; phylum Arthropoda; class Malacostraca; order Isopoda; family Cirolanidae; genus Bathynomus; species Bathynomus jamesi. The sequence goes on along the minus strand of JAJOZX010006005.1, from coordinate 16,572 downwards.
GTCTGTAGATCGAAAAGACAGGTTGTGTTTGATTGAATGGTAAGTCCAAGTTCCTTCAGCTACTGCTACACTTTTTTCTCATCAAAATCTTGACTCTGTTAAAACGTTGTCAAAGGCCTACTTGATGAAGCGCAGGCATCAGCTTGTTTATGTTTAGTAGAGTTTAAATGACGTTTAATGTCACATTTCCCACCACTTGCAATTGAAAAAGTAGAAAAACATTTAATACATTTCACCATGCTCTCACTCTTTGCTTTTTTAATAAAAGGATATTCTTTTTCTAAATCTTTATTGAAAGTGCACTTTCTTTTTGAAGTCATTTTTAAAATGTATGGGTACTCTGACAATTAAATAACGCGTCAACACCATTATAATTCAAAATTTTAACTGACTAGCGTCGGCCGTCGAGGTCTGTCGTACTGGAGGTTTCAAAAACGTTTGAAAACGTTTATGAGGGGATGCGCGGATGTCAGATCTACGATAATGAATACAAATTACATTTGATTTGCACGAAAATTGCATAAATACGAGAATGAGGGACATTGCATTGTCCCGCATTGGTCAATGTTTTTTGCGGGACAAACTCCAAATGCAGGACAGTCCTGCAAAATGCAGGACGTCTGGTCACCCTCGTCATACACGTCATAAAATGGGCAGAGCTCTATCATAGACACGTCATAAAGTGGTGGAGTTCTAGCAAATATATATATATATATATATATATATATATATATAATATATATATATATATATATATATATATATATCGGGTGTCCGAGAATTATCTGTACAATTTTTGGCTGTTATTAAAAGTCAACCATGAAGTGTAGAAATTCTAGTGTTGTCCCATTTTACAGAGAATCTCATTAAGTTTTTTTAATACCACGTTTTGACAAGTTTTTTAGAAATGTACGCGGGTAACAGACATTGATGATTTAAAAGCAAGAATCACAGCTGCTATTGAGCGAAATGATGTGGATATGCTGCAGCGTACATGGCAAAATTTGGAATATCGATTGGATGTTTTGCGAATCACTAATGGTGCACATATCGAATGTTTGTAACAACGTTACTTTAATAAAAGAAACTTTTGAAAATACAGATTCTAAATAATCTTGTTTAAGAATTTTACGTGTGTTAACAAGAATTTTATTAAAAGATGAAATTGTACAGATAATGTTCGGACACACTGGAATTTCTAAAAAACTTGTCAAAACTTGGTATCAGAAAAAACTTAGAGATTCTCTGTAAAATGGGACAACACTGGAATTTCTACACTTCATGGTTGACTTTTAATAACAGCCAAAAATTGTACAGATAATTCTCGGACACCCTGTATATATATATATATGCCCGGTGAGGTCAACTATACGCCCTTGACGATTGGTTCGGTTAAGTCGTCATATTTTCGTTAAAACTAACGAAAATATCACTACTTAACTTACCCGGGCACTCAATTAACCTAACCGGGCATATATATATATATATATTATATATGAAAATTATTTCACGAAAGTAACACTGAAAATATTATTATGAATAAAACCACGAGGAAGGAAACAAAAGGTGCTCAAGCGCTTTCGTCTAATGACATCCTCAGGAACACTGAAGTACATAAAAGGTTACGGCCTATATATAGGTTACAGAAAGAAAAAAAAATGTACTTAAACTTTTGGATATTAATGTAGTATTTTCATATAACAATATTGTGAAAAATATCATAGTAAAAAATAGCCCTACCAATAATTCAGGCATTATCTATAAAATTGGGTGTAAACAATGTGATTCCTTTTACATAGGTCAGACGGGAAAGGATTTGCACACACGTATAAACAGCATCAATATTCCGTTAGAACAGGACAGTTGTTCAGTGCTCTTTTTGTCCATTTGTCAGAGTTAGCCCACTGTATTGATTGGAATAATGCTTCAGTTTTATTTCATTCTAGCAACATTGTCAATAGAAATATTCTTGAGTCTGCCATTATCCAACTTTCAAATAACTTCAACATAAGCAAAGTCTTTTTCAACTCGATCCTGTGTTTTGAATTCCTTCAAAACAAATTTAGATAAAAAAGGGTAGGACGCTAAATCTTTGGTAAACTTGTACGCTACTTTATTAACTTTTAATCTTCATTTTATTTATATATATCGAAACTTGACTCTAAAAGGCAAAGTGTTAAAACCCGGGCAGATTTCCAGTATAAATTTGTATTTTTATAATTCATTTGATCTTGTGCTAAAAATCGATATTTTCCTTACAAATCTGTTTGCCTCTTTGTTAATCCTCTAATTTTTAATTTTTAATTTTTATTTTTACTTCTCCGTTTATTGCATATATATATATATATATATATATATAATTATATATATATATATATATATGTATGTGTATATGTATGTGTTATATATATATATAATATATATATATATATATATATATATATATGTTTGTGTGTATGTATGTTATTTATTTTTTTTTCTTTCTGTAACCTATATATAGGCCGTAACCTTTTATGTACTTCAGTGTTCCTGAGGATGTCATTAGACGAAAGCGTTTGAGCACCTTTTTGTGTTTCCTTTCCTTCGTGGTTTTATTCATCATATATATATATATATATATCGTTCAACTTCCACCCGGGCAACGCCGGGTCGCTCCGCTAGTGTTTCCAATATTTTCTCTTGGTGGTCTAATAACTTTGATCGGCATGATCTTCCACCCCTGAACCCATATTGATTCTGACTGAATAAATTCTTTTCTTGTAGGTTGTAAGCAAGTTCTTTAATGGAGGTGGAATTTGTCCTGTGTCGAGTGATAGTAAGTACAGAGGTTTGGCAATACTCTTCACATTTTTCAGAAACGTGGCACTCCATATGTCTGGCCCTGGTGCTGAATTTTCTCGTATTTTCGTATTTGTGATAAAGCTTTAATTACGTCTCCTTCCAAGAACTCTAACTCTATTAACAGAATCGCATCCGAACTTGTTCTTGCCTAATTTGCATCTGTCAAAAACTTCAACTGGATTTTGTACTTTTTCTCCGACTAAGGGGTGGTAAACACACAGTTAAATTGTTCCTTAAGTAGTTCGCTCATTTTCTGTGGGTCATTTGTGTATTCAGTCTCCCTATCTTTTAACGGACCAATACTCTCTTTACACTGCATTTTTCGCAAAAGTGTTAAAGTATTTTGGATTTTTTTTTCTGTGATCCTGTTTTCCTCCTCGTTTGTCTTGCGGATGAATGTTTTTGTCTTACTTCCATTTCTATTTCACATAGTTTTTCCTTTAGTCTGAGTCTCCTTGCTTCAGTTCTGCATCTGTGAACAATTTTTATGGTTTGTTTCCGTTGTCTAAATAATATCCTGACTTTTCTCTCGACCTTGCTACGTCTCGCGCCTGTTATATTACGTGTGTGTGTGTGTGTGTGTGTGTGTGTGTGTAAGTGTAAACAATATGCCTAAATCCCCAAGTAGCGCCAACAGTATGCCACATATTTAAAAAATTAGGTCCAACTGTGTAAATAAGTAGAAGAAACGTAAAGGATGACTTAACTTTACTTAGAGTTTTTTTTAAATAAAATCCTGACGCGGGTGAAATTCGAAAAAATAATCAATGCAATGTATACAGTAAAAAAAAAGGGTTTCTCTAAATTTTCTTATAGACCCCTTCCCCCCAACCCACCAGCACTACTTTAACAAAAGTGACAGTGATTAAAAATTCGAAAATATAAAATACAGTATATAACCTCTTCCACCTACTAGGTAAAAAATGGCCAAGGATGAAAATTTACACATGTTCGACCAACTTTGGCATTTATGACAGGTTATTATACGAGATATATAATTATACAAACTCGTGGCATAACACGTATATAACATATGACAAACAGACATTATATGGAAGTATTTTACCAGTGTCTGGAAGTTTGGAAAGATACGGTACTACAAAAATAAAATCAGGAAATGCTGGGCGAAATTTCAGCAGTGTGAGTGACGTAATCGGCGTCATAGCAACTAGTTTATATTCGTAGCAACACTGAGCGTTTTGGTTGTCTCACCCAGGGGTGCAGTGCCAATTTTATAGGTGCCGGAGCTCTGGTGGGCCTGACAAAAGCCTGCCATTTCCTATCCTGTTTCTATATATGCCACACGATGACTAAGTATTTCGTGTTTGCACTCACTCACTAAACTGTTGATAATTAATGGAGACAATTTTTTTGTTGCTTGTTATGGTAATTCCTCCAAACTTCCTCTTGCAGAGGTGCCGGAGCGGCGCTCCGGTGAGCTCCGGCAGCATTGCACCCCTGGCTCTCACCTCATGAATACAAGGCGAAGCAAGTTTTTTTCGAGTGCTAGCACGTTGTGTACAAAATGAATGGGAAAAAACTTATGAATATTTTTATGCATTTATATAAATTTATCTTTGTATGTATATCGAGAAGCATACAGAAAAAGATGACGACGCTATAGAAGCGATAAAGGCTAACTCAAAGTACTTCTATAATTTCGCAAAAAGAAAGTCGAAAAACCAAGCGACTATCGGACCTTTAAAAAATGAGAACTGATTTATCTGATGATCTAACAGAAGTATCTGAAATATTAAAAGCTCAGTATGAATCATCTTTCAGTATCCCAAAAACTGACAAATTGATATGCGATAGAAACGCGTTCTTTGAAGAAGAACCACAAGGGGAAAGTATAACGGATTTCGACTTTACGACGGATGATATTACACAAGCCATAGGGAAACTAAACACACTCACGGCAGGACCGAATAAATGGAATGCCACACTGATCAAAAACTGCAAGAATGCAATCGCTGAGCCCCTATACTGGATATGGAGACGCTCACTAGACACGGGAGAAATACCGGGCATCCTGAAGAGCGCGAACATAGTCCCAATATATAAAGGAGGAGATCGATCCGAGGCCAAAAACTATAGGCCAGTGTCGCTTACATCTCATCTCACTAAAATATTTGAAAGAATAGTTAGACAGAAAATCTATGACTTTTTGGAAACTCAGAAAAAATTCAATGATAACCAACACGGGTTTCGATCAGGCAGATCATGCCTATCACAACTAATGGAACACTACAACCAGTGGTGTAGTGCTGTGGGAACGCGTGGGAACGGCGTTCCCTTACTTTTTTTGGTAGACGGAACGGCGTTCCCTCACTATTTCAAATAAATCCGAACTTACAAATCTCTAACGTCATGAAATTTTAATTCCCACCCCTAGAAGAAATATGAGAAAAAATCATTAACTGCTTCATTTCTTTTAGCTTCGACTGAGGCAATGCTAGCCTATAAAGATCTGGTGAAACAGTCACCACGGCGTACCAGTTGTTAACTTTTTTTAGTTAATCATTCCATTTGTTAGCTATTTTTATTGATCGTACTGGATGTCGTATATCTAATGACACTGGAAATACTGCATCTTCAACCTTGGAATATATCCTAATATCCAGTGCATACAGAGCTGGGCACTTCCGCAAACACTTCCGCAATTGCGGAAGTATGTTTTTCGTTTGCGGATTTGCGTTTGCGGCAAAGCCATCGCAAATTAGTGAATTTGCGTTGCGGAACTAAGACCGCAAACGCAAATCTTTCCGCAAATTTCCCACGTGGCCACTGGCCAAGCCCGCCTGGGTTCATGTTTTCCTCAAGTATAACACGGCCATCCCCAGCTCTGCGGCCGTGGAGAGACTGTTCTCCCATGGGTCAGATATAATGAAGCCCAAAAGGGCCAGCCTGACCTCTGACAACTTCCAACGTCTCGTGTTCATGAAGGGGAACATGGACTTATTAAAACTGGATTTGGCTCAGTTACTGGAGGAGGACGACTGAACTTGTTGACAAAGCCAGAGGCGTACACTTGTAGAGGCTAGAGGGTTGAGTTGTACAGTGAGTTCAAGTTTGTTACAGTCACAGTGTTAACTTAATTTAACTTGTGTAATGTAATGTGTGTACAGTTACTACAGTTACAGTACAGTCTTCTCTAACGTGTCTAAGTCTCAAAATTTATAAAATTCAAATGATTAAATTTATTATTTAATTTATTTACTATTTACTTGCAGGAGGTGTTTTTGTTCAATATAATATATCAATATATGTAGTATTTTTATTTCTTCTACAATAGTGATTTATTGTAATAAATTATTTAGCCTTGTTTTTAATAAAAACAAGGCTAAAACATTAAACATTAAAAGATATAAAAACTTTTTATACCTCTTTAATGTTTTGGATACTTTTTATAGTTAAAATTGCGATTGCGGAATTTGCGGTTTGCGGAAGTGTTTGCGGAAGTGCCCAGCACTGTAAAAATTGGAAATATGGTTTGCGTTTGCGGATTTGCGCTTGCGGCACCAAAAATGGCAAGCAGTTTGCGGATTTGCGTTTGCGGAAGGTAAGGTTTGAGTTTGCGGATTTGCGATTGCGGAAGTGATTTTGAGTTTGCGGTGCCCAGCTCTGAGTGCATATGACCTCAAAATATCCCTGAAATTGGTCAGATTTCAAAAGATTTCCCGGGGGCTTACAGTGCCCCCGGACCCCCAGCTGTATGGGCTCGCCGCGCTCGCCATTGTCCCCCCCCCCCCGCATCTGAGTAACACTTTCAAAATGCGTTCCCTCACTTTATTTAGCACTACACCACTGACTACAACAACATTATTGATTCACTTGAAAGTAATGAAAACTATGATGTACTATACACAGACTTTGCTAAAGCGTTCGACAAGTGTGACCACGGAATCATAATACATAAACTGAAATATATGGGAATAACAGGAAAAGTAGGGAAATGGATATATAATTTCCTTAGTGAGCGGAGGCAAGTCGTTACAGTACAAGGAGTATCTTCATCAGAATCAGAGGTCCTCAGCTCGGTACCACAAGGAACAGTATTAGCTCCACTACTCTTCATAATCATGCTAACTGACATAGATGAGGACGTTACCAGAGACAGCACAGTAACATCCTTTGCGGATGACACAAAGATCAGTAGAAAAATAAGAAACCCAGAAGACATAGGATCTCTACAAACCGACATAAACAAAATCTACAAGTGGACTAAAAACAATATGAAGTTTAACACCGAGAAATTTCAGCTATTACGGTACGGAAAAAGAGAAGACTTAAAGTCCAAGGAATATTATACCCCAAATGGACAGGAAATTCAGAGAAATTCCAGAGCAAAAGATTTAGGGGTTGTAATGACAGATGATGCGAAATTTGAAACACAAAATAAGATAGCAGTAAACAGAGCAAAGAGAATAACGGGTCAGATATTGAGAACCTTTAAACGAAGGGATAGGAATGTAATGATTCCTCTACTGAAAACCCTGATAATACCCAAATTGGAATACTGCTCGGTCCTAACATCCCCATATAAAAAAAAAGACATTAGACAGCTGGAGGGGATCCAAAGAAGCTTCACAGCCAAGATCAATGGGTGCAAAGAACTAAATTACTGGGAAAGGTTACGAGAACTAAACCTATATTCACTGGAAAGGAGAGGAGAGAGATACACCATTAATTTACACTTGGAAAATAATGGAGAAACTAGTCCCTAATCTTACTCTGAATCCCATAACTCCCCAAACAACGGTGGAAAGTAGAAGCGGTAGACTGTGTCGTATTCCCAAATTGAAGGCGAGACAAGGAACATCCTTAACCCTGAAAGAAAATAGTTTTGTAGTAAGAGGACCAAAACTGTTTAATCAGTTGCCCAAAGACCTAAGAAACACGAAGGGAGTTGCAGTGGAAATCTTCAAAAGAAGACTAGACGCCTGGCTCAGAACAATCCCCGATTAGCCGGGTGTACCTGGCTATGTGAGGTGGAGAGCGCAAGAATCCAACTCACTACTTCACCAGGCCAACTCGAGAGGAGGGGCGACAAGCTTGACCTTCGCGAAATGAGAAGTCATCGCGCGGAACCTTTGTAAGGTTGTAAGGTAAGGTATATATATATATATATATATATATATATATATATATATATATATATATATATAACTGCAATGACCACGCAGTATATTAATGTATAGAAACGACGTAAGTATAGAGGAGTGTTCTGCCCACGAGGAAGAGAAATAACGAACAAATGAAAAATGGTGACCGCCCGGGAATCGAACCCAGGACCTTCCGATTGCCGGTCAGACATGCTACCACTACACCACGGGCCTCGATCAGTCAGAAGTCGCAATTCTCCTACATAGGGCAGAAACCAATGCCTTGAGAGGGCACCCTCGCAAATCGTGAATATGTACATTTAACTGCAATGACCACGCAGTATATTAATGTATAGAAACGACGTAGTATAGAGGAGTGTTCTGCACACGAGGAAGAGAATAACGAACAATGAAAAATGGTGACCGCCCGGGAATCGAACCCAGGACCTTCCGATTGCCGGTCAGACATGCTACCACTACACCACGGGCCTCGATCAGTCAGAAGTCGCAATTCTCCTACATATTCACGATTTGCGAGGGTGCCCTCTCAAGGCATTGGTTTCTGCCCTATGTAGGAGAATTGCGACTTCTGACTGATCGAGGCCCGTGGTGTAGTGGTAGCATGTCTGACCGGCAATCGGAAGGTCCTGGGTTCGATTCCCGGGCGGTCACCTCATTTTTCATTTGTTCGTTATTTCTCTTCCTCGTGTGCAGAACACTCCTCTATACTTACGTCGTTCTATACATATTATTATATATATATATATATATATATATATATATTGTGTGTGTAAGATGGAATATTTTGTTTTTATTAGGTGTCGCCTCACCTGCCTAATCTAAAGAACCGCCACTGCTGTATATATATAATAAAGCTGTAAAACATGTTGTATTTATACAGCAGGCGCTATATATATATAAAACAAGTGTCAAATACACGCAATAAAGACGGAAAAACAGTAATAAATATAATGATGACAAAACACTGAATACGAAGATACTAGTGTAAAATACAGAATAGTGAAAAGAAAAACCAGATAGTGATAAAGAGAGAAGTACCATACTAGTTTTAAAAGGACTACAAGTCGTAATTAAAGGAAATGTCTGCTTTAACCTGCTCAAAAAGTTAGCTTTCTAATAATAATAAAATTCGTGTCTTTTTTCATTTAATAATTTTAAAGGAAGAGTGCATTCGTGTTACCGTATTTACATGTATGGTTCATAAAATGATAAAGTAGTATCCATCCATGGTTGTTCACGTTTGGTGACGTAGGAATAAATTTGTTGATGTTATACCAATTTCTTATTGGGGAAGGGTGCTGTGGCTAAATTCTGTTTCCGTTTGATAATTTTTTTTTTAGCAGTTTTTTAACTTCTTTCACGATGCCGCATTCTTTTGCTCTTAGAAAAAAATTTAAAAACCCATACCCACTACCCAGTAACCGAAACTATGAAAGTATTATGTGAGGAGTTCCGACATTCATTCCATGTATGCGTACCAATATCCCAGTTAATGAATTGAAATGACCTTGTAGGCATTCCAGAAGTTGACATCAATAACTCGAATTTAGCATCACCTCCAAAACTCGACTAAAATGCATTTCATATCTCTTCAGGCAAAAAGGGTGAACAGAAGAAACAAATTGCTTTTGCATGCTCTGTCAATCTAACAGAACGGCCAGTTTACGTCAAAATGCTTTGAAACGAGTATATGTCGAGTAGCGGCTTTTATTGAAGGAGTATCATATACACGCTCGAATTCTTAAATAAAATCAATGACGTTTCAGACGATGGCTGGCCCGCGTCGAGCCAAAATGAGCGCCAAAGTCGTCTTGTGATAGACTCCGTTCAAGTCTGAGTATGTGAGAAAAATATTTTCTTTCGAACCGTTGGACCGTCCTTTCAGTCATCCTTATTTGACCGGGTAGAATCAAAGGCTTTTCGCCTCATCAATTCCTTACTGTCTTCAATTCTGCTCTTCGCCGCAATCTCTCTCTCTCTCTCTCTCTCTCTCTCTCATATATATATATATATATATATATATTTTTTTTTTTTTTCCAGGAAGGAGGGGCCAAGGGCAAATGCCTACGAGAGCCAAATTCAAGGTCCAAGGTTTTAGAGATGCCTGGACACTGCTTTTGAAAGATTGGAGGTCGTAAACAGGGGAAAGATGTATTGAGAAAGATTGTTTGTTGGAGTTGACCGGTTGAGTAAATGAAGGATTGAAAATACCAATTAACCCTTGCGTGTGTTAGAGAGTTGGACAGAAATGATAGGCTTATCACTGATCTTCAAGTAACAGAACCGTTAAGCAATAGCGATCACAATATGGTAGAGTTTGTCCTCTCGGTAAGTCACTCGAAACCAGGTAACTCGATTAAAATTCCTGACTTTCAGCGCGCAGACTTTTGTAAATTTAGAAATGAATTGTCACGCGTCGAATGGAAAAACGTAATGGGGACCTCCAACGCAAAAATAATGTGAGAATCGTTTAAAACAGTGTTTAGGACTATAAATGAGGAATGTGTGTCGTACAAGATTAAGCGTGCGAAAGTAAATAAAAAGCCCTTGTGGTTTACTTCTAGAGTAGGGGATATTATAAAGAGTAGAGATAGGGCTTATAGGCTACGTAAGTGCGATAAAGACAATTTGTGGTTACGAAACAACGTGAAGCGAAAAGCGTAATAAAGTCCAAGCGCGATTTGAAATTTCCATAACTCGTGACGGCAAAGAAAACCCCAAGCGATTTTTTCAATACGTTAACAACAGGAACTCGATAAAGAGCGTGTTGGAACCGCTGAGAAATTCTGACGGTGAGCTAGTTTCCGAGAACAAGCAAATTGGCTACTCTGCTAAACGAATTTTTTAAGTCAGTTTTTACAGTAGAAGATTTAACGAATATCCCTTCGGTCATAGACGTAATACCTTTCGATAATGGTAATACTTTAGATAATATTATGGTGAGTGAAAGGGAGGTACTGCACTATATTTGTAAAATGGAAATGCTTAAATCACCGGGACCGAATTCCACATTTCCCACACAACTCAACGAATTAAAAGAAGGCATTGTTGTGCCGTTAAGAAAGATTTTTAATGCGTCTATTTCGGAGGGGTGTGTACCAGATAATTCCAAGTTAGCAAATGTAACACCTATTTTTAAGAAAGGCAATAAAGGTGAGGTGGAAAATTATAGGCCAATCAGTTTAACGTCTGTTGTAGGTAAGCTACTGGAATCGATAACACAGGCCTGCGATGGTTTTGTTGTCCGAAATATTTTATCCCTTACATAGTAATTTTTGCACGCTGATTCCGAAAATAATAATCATTTTTCGCCAGCACATACAGATTTTTCACGAAATGTCACATTTCATATTACATATGTAAGTAATTTTTATTAAAATTCACTCAATTAAATTTTGATTAAAAACTACTGCTTATAAATGCTTCCAGATCAGAAGTGACGTCATAGCGTCTTCTAGAACATTCGAGAAACGCACCGCTAGTATATAAGTGATTGACAAGCCACGATATGAGTCGGTCTGTCCAGTGCGTGCGAGGTTATAGTTCTTTATTATTCAAAGGTGCGCGGTGACTATATTTCTCTTTTGAAATTTGTTTATTTGTCGCTATGGCAACCAGAGGGTGTGTAAATAACCCAAACATTTTCTGTTATATTTGTGGAAAATTTATTGTGAAAAACCAAAGGAGAGATATTACAGACTTCGTCAGGAAAGCATACTATGCGTACTTCGGAATGAAACTTGGGGATCAAGACAAATCATGGGCTCCACATAAAGTTTGCAGTGTTTGTGTTGAACAACTTAGACTGTGAAGTAAAGGTAAAAAGGATTCTTTACCTTTTGGGATTCCAATGGTCTGGCGTGAGCCTAGAAATCACAGCAATGACTGTTATTTTTGTTCATGTAACGTGCACGGCTACAATACTAAAAATAAAAAGGAAATTTCTTACCCAAACGTTCAGTCTGCTATAAGACCTGTTGTTCATGGACCTGGTATACCTGTACCTACTAAACCAGATACTCTTGATATAACTTCATCTGATTCGGTGTCTCATGACGATGGAAACGATGATATTGATTGTTTTCAAACCGAAACATCTGGTGAACCCCAATTGTTTACATAAAGTGAACTTAATGATTTGGTAAGAGATTTGTGTCTCCCGAAGGATTCTCCAGAGATTTGGGATCCAGACTTCGTGCAAAGAACTTGCTTTCTCCCGAGACGTCATTTTACTGGTACAGAAATCGAGAAAAAGAATTCATCCAATCAATATTTTTCTCAAGAAAATTCACTGGTATATTGCAACAATGTTTCGGAACTAATACTTAAGCTAGGCGCTGCAGTCTATGACCCAAATGAGTGGAGACTTTTCATTGACTCCTCCAAAAGAAGTCTTAAAGGCGTCCTCCTTCACAACGGTAACTTGTATGGATCTGTTCCTGTGGCTCATTCTGTTCACTTGAAGGAAACGTACGAAAATCTTGAGCTTCTTGTAGCTAACGTTAAATACAAAGAACACGGTTGGCTACTTTGTGGAGACTTAAAAGTGATTTGTATGTTGTTAGGTCAACAACCCGGTTATATGATGTTCCCAGTTTTTTTGTGTGAATGGGGTAGCCGAGCAAGAACTCAGCACTGGATAAAAAAGGAATGACCACGCAGAGTCAACCTGACACCTGGTTCTAAATATATTCAACGTGAAAGTTTGGTTGACACGAAGAAAGTCCTTTTACTTCCGCTTCACATAAAATTGGGTTTGATGAAGCAATTTGTTAAGGCCTTGGACGGAGATGGAGATTGTTTTAAGTACGTGTGGTAAATTCCCAACTCTTTCGAAAGCAAAATTGAAAGAAGGAATTTCCGTTCGTCCCCAGATTAGAAAACTGACTTTAGATGAACGATTTGAAAGAACAATGAACAATCTTGAAAAAGAAGCGTGGATTGCTTCTAAGGATGTTATCAGCAAATATTTGGGGAACAACAAAGACCCAAATTACCAAAACATTGTGAACAACATGCTAAATAGGTCAAAGAGTTGGGTTGTAATACGAGTTTAAAATTACATTTCTTACATTCCCACTTGGATTACTTCTGAGAATCTCGGAGCACTCAGCGAAGAACAAGGAGAACGGTTTCACCAAGACATCAAAGAAATGGAGAAGAGATATCTGGGAAGGTGGGACATCAGCATGATGGCTGATTACTGCTGGATGTTGAAACGGGATATTCTAGAATTATTACATAAAAGAAAAGGAACAGCGCGTACATTCGAGACCAAAAGGCATAGATCTCACAAGAAAATCAGGACAAATAAAGATGAATATGCAATTGACGTTAATAGTCTTTTCTTTTTAACGTTGTTTGCATTTATACCTGTAATTAGTATAACAAAGCGAAATAGGTACCTAATGTAAACTGAAATAAATAATATTTATTTGTTTTTTTCCTTCCAGTTTGCAGAAAATCCTTACGTGACAGAAAAAAATGGACACCTTATTCGAAATCAGCGTAGTTGAGTTATATAAAACCAGTTATTAGTAAGAAAACAACTCCTCCAAAGTTCCCATCCGCAGGCCTGTGATTAGGGATCGTATAGTCGAACACTTAAAATTGCATAACTTGATTAGAAATACGCAGCACGGTTTTAGGCGAAACAAATCTTGCTTAACTAATCTTTTAAAATTTTCCAAAGCGTGGTTGAAGTTTATGATAGTCATCAGGTTGTAGATGTAGTGTATTTAGAGTTTCAAAAAGCGTTTGACACCGTACCGCACGAAAGACGTTTTGAAAAAACTAAGGCTCATGGATCAGGGATGTAGTAATAAATTGGACAGAAGAGTGGTTGCAAGGTAGGAAACAGAGGGTGGTCATTGATGAAGCGGAGTCATCTTGGGCTAATGTAGCGAGCAGCGTTCCTCAGGATTCTATATTGGGCCCCTTACTTTTTCTTACAGTATAGTAGACATGCTAAGTGACTTTTCACTTCAAATCATGATGCAAAGGTCCCCTTTGGTATGGAAGTTCCTTAGGGCCATAGGAAAAAAATCTATCCAAAGACACAAGTTGTATCTTAAATCCAAGATGGCCGCCGTCGGCCATATTGGAAAACATGGCCGACTCAGAGCCAAGGAACCGTTTGTTATAGAAACTATTATGATACATGTTTTCCAGCTAATTTGCGGTCGCTGAACTCATCAGTTTTACATTTGGAATGCACTTAAAGGTCAAATCCGGGAAATGATACACAAAGTTGACATTTTGATAAAATTTATGAAAACAGAATTTAGAGGCATGGAAGCAAGAATTGCAAAGTGAATGATAAATTTTCAAGTTCTGTGGTATCTAAATAGTATAAGTGATACATAGTATACTCGACCGACCAATAACTAGCTGACTCAAATATATCATCACACAATGTTGTGACAATGTAAACACATTCATGACATTCCTTCGTTCAGCACTAACCTGATTCCTCATCTATCTCTACCTCACTCATCTTACCATTGTGGGAGCACGAACCCTTACATCTACAGAGATACATGCAGGGCTGCCCCTGCACGTAGCACTTACAAGGAGCCTTACAGTCTGTCTTACACTAGCAAATGACAAGTTCTGGTATGTCCCGCGAAATGGTGGGAGTTGTGATGTAGACTGGAGTTGGCGCAGAGTCGGGGGATTCTTGCTGCCATCCCCATTCCGTTGGAAAGACTGGAGCTGGAGCTTTGATGGGCGTATTACCCCACAAGTGTCCACTCTGAAGTCACAAGAGAAATAACTGATTAATTGAAATAACACTTCTAGAAATACAACTGCATGCAGTAATCTCAAGCATGAGTGATGTCCCCATCCATGCAATGCTGTCTTACCTGATAGGCTACTCTGAGGAGGTGCTGATAAAGAGCGTCGCTGCTTGGAGGCATGTGCTCGAAGTCGTGTCCTTTGTGGAGGAAGAGGGAGAGTCTAGCAGCATCCACGGTTGAGATGCCCTCCTCAGAGACACCATAGAGCTGCATGACGAATCTCTGGAGCGTGAGTGTGTGTCTCTTGATCATCATATATGACTTGGCTGGGGGAATAGCAGGATGCTCTGTGATGCTGGCATAGTACGCGGCCCATGAGATCCATTCACCGGCTTCGAGGGTCTGTTTGGATAGAAGGCTTCTGACTCGCTCCAACCACCCGTAGCCTTCTTCAATGATGCTGGTGAGAGAGCGCAAAGCCGGAAGAGGATGACTGTTGGTTCTTCAGGGCAGGAACGTGCAACACCTCATCGTTTGGCAGCGAGACATCCAGATCCATGGTCGTTAGGGCGGCTCGTTTTTACACTTTTTTCGATATTTGATTGGGGGTAGTGCGGAAAAGTTGCGATTTGGAGAGAAAATAAAGTGTGTAAAATTTTTTTGATCTACGTCAATACCTTCGGTGGCGGCGAGTCCTTAAAATCGAAAATAGGCCTAACGGGGTAATTGGAAAATGGTTTTAAAGACTTACAAAATAAACAATAAAATTTTCAGCACAATCTGTTAATAACTTCCGTGGCGTCTTAGCCGTTAAAATATCCAAAATATTGATTTTTAAAGCAAGTTTTAACAAGATGTATACAAATGTAATTCCGGTATATTTCTGTGCACACAACCCTGAGAACACTATTATAGGCTTGAATAAATTATAGCATCATTGAACATGAATATTAATATAAAATTATATAAAATTATATAAAATTTTTGTGTGTTTTTAGGCCTATTTTTTCGATTTTTAAGGACTCGCCGCCACCGGAAGGTATGACGTAGATCAAAAAATTGTACACACTTTATTTTCTCTCCAAATCGCAACTTTTCCGCACTACCCCCAATCAAATATCGAAAAAAGTGTAAAAACGAGCCGCCCTAATGGTCGTGTAGATAGCTGGCAAGGATCTCACAGCCTTCTTCCCCATCTCAGCTGGATTGAGGATGTCGGCGAGATTCTTGACTTGTTGGCTCTCTGAAGAGAAGTGCTGCTGAATGCTGATGCATGTTCCATGGAGGGCTGATTTTGCATGGAAGGGTTGTGTTCGATGTTGTCAAAATCGCCTGTGGTGAACACGCCCTTGATAGTTTGAGGTGGCACTACCACACCGACCTGCTCCCAGTGACCAATGACTGAATTCGCGATGCATGTGCTCAACACACTCAAACGGTCGTACGAGACGCACAGTCCTCGTTCATGCATAGCATCGATTAGAGATTCATGGCCAGTTTGAAGATGGTTTCATAGACAGATACAGCGATGCTAGTGTTCCCCTCTCCTTGATGTGACGAGGAACACTCCCAGGTTTCTTGGATCTCCTTCCAACAGAGTTGAAGATGATCTGCTGCCCGATGGATGTTGCAACCTTGGACTTCTCAGATAAAGGAGCCGCCTCATCGATACCTGGTCCATCAAGAGCAGCGCAAGAATGATCTCACGTGGCGGGATGGATTCAGCTTCACATGAGGTTGAGAAGGAGCCTGTGAAAGCCTGCTTCATGTGGAGATAATCTCGCCGGAGGATCTTGGCTGCTTTTTGGAGGATGGACTTCAGTTGATGTATTGTTTTCCATATCACTACAGCTTTGCTTTGGTCG
>JAJOZX010006004.1:0-290787 GCA_023014485.1 Bathynomus jamesi | reverse complement strand
GTTTGCCTGGTTAAATAAATAAATATTATTGTAAGAACTGTTAACATTCTTATGTGTCTATTTTAATTGTAATATTTCTTTCGTGTATAATCTTTGGTTGCTGGGGGTTTATTGGACTTTTGAACTGGGTTGCTTTTGGGAAAACAATTTTTTTCCAGACTGTTTGTAGAAATTTTGTAATAATCTGTAAGACGATGGCAACATTCCCTTTGTTTTCATTAATTTCGGGCCACTTAATTTCCTACTTCAATTAAATATTAGTGTTAACCATTATAATAATTTTTGTTTTCTGTACTGGTGTTTGTCTAATTTCATCTATATAGTAATTTAGCAGCCTACAGATTATGTTATCTATTTGTTATCTACGTTATCTATTCGTTTTTCATTAAATTCTTGACAATTAATTGCGTGATTTAATTAAATATTAGTGTTAATAATCATTATAATAATTTTTGTTCTGTATTGGTTTTTTGTCTAATTTCATCTATACAGTATACTTCTTTTAAATTTGTAATTTAGCAGCCTACAGATTATGTTATCAATTGAAAAAATCTTTAGAGGGCTTTAAGGCTTTAATTTGAGGTGCCGATTGTGAATTTTTTGCTTGTCTATTTAACTCATTTACTTTGTAATCTCCGTCTATTTTCTGTTCCTCCTTGATAATGTGAATATATCACGAAAGCGCTCGGACTTTGTGTTTCCTTTTCCCTGTGGTTGTTGCTGATTAATAAGGTCACGTGTTATTTTGTGATTTAGTGCATATATATATATATATACACAGGGTGGGCCGAAAGTCTGGATCCATAGGAAAATATTTATTTTAATACATAAATTACAAAAATGGTAAATACTTAAAATGAATATCAACTTAACTCGTAAATGCGTATCCGTGATACTGTACAGTAGTTCGTACTCCAGTATAAATACTCAAATACTTTTTTTATTTCAGCCCAGAAATGGCTTCGAATCTAACAACAGAAGACCGGGTAGAACTTGTGCTCATGTACGCAAGACAGGGCGCTACACACAGAGAAGTTGCTACCGAATTCAATAGAAATCATCCTGATAAGCATCCAGTAACACATGCGACTGTTGGCAAGTTGTTTAAACGTTTCAAAGAAACAGGAAGTGTACATGATCGACGGCGTTCTGGTCGTCCAAAAACTGCAACTGATGAAAATACCTCTGCAATGGTATGTGAAACTTTAACGAATAGTCCAGTAAAGTCAACAAGAAGATTATCAAATGAAACACGCATCTCGAGAACGTCAATTCGAAGAATTATTAAAAATCATAAATTCCATCCCTAAGTGTCTCGATGTCAGAGGCCGCCAATTTGAGCATTTGTTATAATTTGTTGTTTATACTGGAGTACGAACCACTGTACAGTATCACGGATAGCATTTACGAGTTAAAGTTGATATTCATTTTAAGTATTTACCATTTGTTGTAATTTATGTATTAAAATAAATATTTTCCTATGGATCCAGACTTTCGGCCCACCCTGTGTATATATATATATATATATATATATATATATATATTATATATATCCCCGCAAGGGGGTTCTAAGCTCGTGCTCTTGAGTGCTCTTTGTGCTCGTTTGTACGTGCTTGTTCCTGGAGGTTTCACGTGCGCCCTCCGGCCCTAGCACCCAAGGATGATGGGCTCGACCCTGCAGTCCTTGGTCTTTTTCCACTTCGACTGTCCCCTCCACCCTTTTTTTTCCTCTGCTTTCCTCTCACTTTTTCTTTGTTTTTCGCTGAGATATGCCCTTTTAAATAGAGGCGAATCGGTTCTTACCGAACAAAAAATAATATATATATATAAAATTTAGGGTGATTAAAAAATATCGAGTTAGATTTTTTCCGGGCCACCCTCTAATTATGTTTAATTTGGTAAAAACGTAATGTATATAAAATTTCAGGTGATTCTAATATATTTTAGGGGTAGCTACCGTAATCTAAACTATTACTTTTCTGTTTACTTTCAGGAAATTGAGTTTTGAACCGTGACATTTTTCTTATAATATCTGTTCCGTGTGAGAAGTACGTTAATGCACATAGAGCTAAGCTCAGCTAACAGTGCTGAGTAAACACAACACTCTTGTAACCATTTACACTCTGTTGTGACCGAATATTGAGGGCAACCGGCACTTGTACACTGTACTGTCTGTACAGCTATAATTCAGTAGTCGTCTGACTGTCGTGAGTGTAAGAGGTTCTGGTGTCGACTCTCGTTATGGAACCCCCGCCATCTTCTAGCAGGGGTACTGCTATGCACACAAGAAAAGATACTAATGTTTGGCTTATTGGACAACCATCAGATACACTTAAAACAACAATTTTTCCATCAAAGCGAGAAACTATGGCTTTGTTTATGGCTTACAGAAACAAAAAACAAAATTCGAGAAGCCTGCTTGTCAACTGCAAATGATGTGTTGGCAGTATGGGGAGGAGCACGAATTCCAACTAGAAAGAAGTCGCACGTTGTTGACAAAATTGAGAAACTGTTCAAAGAATGGCAAGGATTAAAGAAAAATAGAGAGAATAAGGCGAAACAATAAAAAAATCTATTAGATAAGCAAACCAAATGGAACCAAGAATTAGATAGCCTGTTTGATATAGCACATGCAGATGCTATGAAGCTAATTGATATTAAAGAAGATAAGCTATTTCTAAAACTCCAGCGAGAACAGGGGCGAAAAGGAAAAATGGATGGGATTGATAAAGAGTTTGCAAAGAAAGAAAAGTATGCTAAGAAAAAGGAAGAACAATTAAACATAAGAAAAGCAAGAGAAATGTCGAGATTTGAAGAAACTAGTTCTCAGTGACTCAACTAGCAGTTCTGGTGCTGAAAGACAAACTACAACATCTGATGAAGAGTTTACGGTTGATCCTAGTGAACCATCCGCCTCAAAACAGACTGTACGAAAGAAACAAAAATTGCTTGATGATACATTGCTTGCAGCCCTTGATGTAACAAAAATGAGCAATAGAAGTGCATCATTAGTGATGATACCAACGATTGAAGGTCTTGAAAAAAATGCAGAAGAATTCAAAATTCAATGTTAGTTATTCATCTATAAGAAGAGCAAGAGAAAAATTTCGGAAAAAATTTGGAGAAAATTTAAAGAAAGAGTTTAAAGCTGATGTTCCTTTAACCATTCACTGGGACGGAAATCTAATAGAAGACATAACAGGACGAGAAGTTGTTGAACGACTCCCTATACTGATTTCAGGAGATGGCATTGATCAACTTCTTGGTGTTCCAAAAATCACTGCAAGCACAGGAGAATTAACTGCAAATGCCGTCCACCAAGCTTGTTTGGATTGGGATATCTCAGACAAAATAAAATGCATGTGTTTTGACACCAGAGCATTGAATACAGGTCGTAGAAATGGTGCCTGTGTTCTTCTCGAACAGAAAATGAACAAACGTATGCTGTGGCTGGGCTGCAGACATCACATACTAGAAATAGTGTTAGAAGCTGTTGTTTCGCATTCATTGCCTGCATCATCAGGACCTGATATTGCAATTTTCAAACGATTTAGAATGAAATGGTCAAAATTAGGCACAAAAACTACAGAACAGCATTAGATGATCCAAATACCATACCCAGTATTACTGATATAAAAGCAGAAGTGATTGAGTTTGCTACCACTCAACTTGAAGAACATCAACCTCGTGACGATTACAAAGAATTGCTGGAACTGACAATCATTTTCCTTGGTGGAGTACCAAAGAGAAGAGTTTCATTCAGAAGACCAGCTGGCGTTCACCGAGCAAGATGGATGGCAAAAGTCATTTATGCCATGAAAATTTGGTTGTTCAAAACACAATTTAAATTAACACCCAGAGAAGAAAAAGGCCTTAGAGATATCTGCCTCTTTGCTGTACACATACTGTATATGTTAAATCCTGGTTTACAGCGTCAGTTTCAGTTCTCGCTCCTCGTCTCGATTTAGAGATGTTGAAGAAACTGCAACTGTACAAACTAAAAGATGAACGCATTGCAACTGTTGCCCTGAAGAAAATGATGAATCATTTATGGTATCCTTCAGAGGAGTTAATAGCATTTGCTTTCTTTGATGATGGCGTGCTACACCAAACTAAAAACCGAATGAAGCAAGCATTGCAAAACGGCGCCGAACCAAATCAGAGAAAAAAGCGGTTATTGACCCTGAAGTTATTGAAAACAGAGAACTGGAAGACTTTGTTAGTGCAAATACAAAATAATTTTTAATAGACTTGGTTTACCATCAACGTTTCTTAATAAGAACCCTGAAGAGTGGAATGAAGATGACTGCTACAACAACGTAAAACAAGTAATAAGAAAAACTCAAGTTGTTAATGACAATGCAGAAAGAGGAGTTAGATTAGTCGATGAATACAACAAACTAATCACAAATGATAAAGAACAGAAACAGTATCTCCTCCAAGTGGTAAAGAAATATAGAGCTGCTCTTCCAAATAAAAACAAGAAGACAATATCATCATTAAGAAATTAACAGTGAAATATAATGAACAAAAGGTTATTATTATTACGGAAGTCTTATTATTATTACGGAAGAAGTGTCAATTTGAAAATGTAGAGTGGTTATGAAAGGCCTACCGGGGAACTTGCACTTAAAAGAAAAAGGTAACGCGCCGTATGCTTTACCTCAAGGGTGATGTGGAAACAGCATATATTTCTTATTTTGTGTCTGATTTTCAACTTATGGTAGCGACCCCTAAAAATTAATTTTTTTAATTCAAAATTTGCATGCATTACTTTTTTACCAAATTAAACATAATGAGAGAGTGGCTCGAAAAAAATTCCAAAAACATTTTTTGGGTCAATTTTGAATCACCCTAAATATATATATATATATATATATATATGATGAATAAAACCACGAAGGAAAGGAAACACAAAATGGTGCTCAAGCGCTTTCGTCTAATGACATCCTCAGGAACACTGAAGTACATAAAACTGCAGGGTTGCCAGATGCAAACCTAAGTGATAAGCCAAACTATGCACGAAAAAAAGCCAAAAAAAAGCCAAATAATTTTAAGTATAGATCACATACTCACATTACATGAAAAGCTCCAGATCCTCATCAGCAGTGTCCTCCACATTAGAACAAGTAGCCTCGACACCATATACTTTTCGTGATTTGAGAGGTTACTCATTCGTGGAGCAATATTGCAATGACAAAGTTTGCAATAAGCTGAATCTGAGCCATCAAGACTTTTTCCCCCAAACAAACGTTTCTTCCCACTTACTATTGTATTTACGGCTGCTGTCGTACGATAGCTTCCACTTCTTTGATGACATGGTTGTAGAACAAAAACAAAATTACATAAACTAGAACTTTAACTAAACTGGTTCACTCGAATGATAGCCAAGTTTTACCGCCTACACACGCACGACGCACAGTACCGATCCGCAGCGATGCTAAGTGTTGACTGCTTTCCCGCCCGCGCCCCGCGTCCCGGCATCCGTTCCGTTTGAACAAGTATCAAACGTGTATGAATCTCGAATGTAACGCCACGGACAAGACTAGATTCACTATACAGGTTTGGTACAAGGAAAAAAACACGTGCTAAAAGAGGCTAAACAGTATAACTGATATTATAAAGGCAAAAATAAAAAAAGATCCTGGAAAAAGCCCAAAAATCAAACTGATACTATAAAACCAAGCAAGTTGAAAAAAGCCAAAAAAAGCCAAATTGATATTATAAAGCCAAGCAAGTTTAAAAAAAAAGCCAAATTTATGGAATTTGGCTTTAAAAAAGCCAATCTGGCAACCCTGCATAAAAGGGTTACAGCCTATATATAGGTTACAGAAAAAAAAAAATAAAAAAAAAATAAAAAAAATAACATACATATCTATATATATATATATATATATATAGGGTGAACCAAATGTAGGTGGACAGTAAATGATAACGTTTATTTGAGAATACATATTTATTTTTTTGTATACTATAATACAAAATAAAATTTAAATAAATTTAGTTATAATATTTAATATAATATAACACAAACACCATAATTATAATGAACACCATAGTTATAATATAATATAACACAAACCGTATTCAGCCTACTGTCCACCTACTTTGGTTCACCGTGTGTGTATATATATATATATATATATATATATATATATATATATTATATATATATATATATATATGCAATAAACGGAGAAAAATAAAAATTAAAAATTATTAAAGGATTAACAGAGAGGCATACAGATTTGTAAGGAAAAATATCGATTTTTAGCACAAGATCAAATGAATTATAAAAATACAAATTTATACTGGAAATCTGCCCGGGTTTTTAACACACTGCCTTTTATGTCAAGTTTCGATAAAATGAAAATTAAAAGTTAATAAAGTAGCATACAAGTTTACCAAAGATTTAGCGTTCTACCCTTCTTATCTAAATCTGTTTTGAAGGAATTCAAAACAACAGGATCGAGTTGAAAAAGACCTTTGCTTATGTTGAAGTTATTTGAAAGTTGGATAATGGCAGACTCAAGAATATTTCTATTAACAATGTTGCTAGAGTGGAATAAAACTGAAGCATTATTCCAATCAATACAGTGGGATAACTCTGACAAATGGACAAAAAGGGCACTGGACAACTGTCCTGTTCTAACGGAATATTGATGCTGTTTATACGTGTGTATGCCTCTCTGTTAATCCTTTAATAATTTTTAATTTTTATTTTTCTCCGTTTATTGCATATATATATATATATATATATATATATATATATATATATATGTATGTATGTATGTATGTTATTTTTATATATATATATATATATGGGGTGAGGCAGAAGTAACCGGGCAGTCAATAAGCACTTATTCCAAAGTAAATGTTTATTGAAATTTAGTCACAAATTAAGAAATTACAATGTACATGATACTAGAACAATATAAAGCATGATTAGAGCAAGTGTTCGAAATGCTGACCACGTTCTTCAATGCATTTAGAAAATCTGTCTACCACAGAATAGCATACACTTCGACACAAATCTTCGTTGATTTCTGCGCAAGAATTCACAATTCTCGTAGTGAGCTGCTGAATGGTCCTTGGTTTTTCAGCATAGACTGAATTCTTCAGCACACCCCAAAGAAAAAAGTCTGGAGGTGTAAGGTCAGGAGATCGAGGAGGATAATCTATGGGACCACGGCGTCCAACCCATCTCTGAGGAAGTGCTCATCGAGCCAATCGCGCGCAGCGTGGCTGTAATGGGGTGGTGCTCCGTCTTGTTGGAACCACATCTCACGAATGTGTGGCCAGGTTGCCACTTTTGGAAGGAAATTATTGTTGAGCATCGCCACGTAGTTGGCGCCTGTCACAGTTTTTTCAAAAAAGAACGGACCGACCAGACCAGAAGCACAGATCCCAATCCAAACCGTGACACCGATGGTGTTGACTTCCTTCTCGAGGATTAGGTGAGGATTTTCACTTGCCCAGTAGACAGAATTATGTCGTTGACGTGGCCATTTAATTTAAAAGATGCTTCATCACTCCAGATGATCTTTTCAGGAAAGGTGGCGTCCATTGCACAGAGTTGTCGAAAGATCTCACAAAACTCCACGCGACGGTCATGATCATCTTCGTTCAGTGCATGGAGCAAGTGTGGACGATATGGCCTCAAGTGGGCATCGTGTAGCATTCTTATAATTGATCTTTGTGAGATGCCAAGTTCTTGCTCAGCTCGTCTGGTGGACTTCCGTGGACTACGAGCGAAAGCAACTTCAACAATCTGCTTGTTTTCGTCGGTACAGACAGACCTTGGTCGTCCTGGTCTTGGAAGATCTTCACATGACCTGTTGATTCAAAGCGTTGAATGAGGCTGGCTACCGTGTCTCTCTTTATTGAACGATCAAATCTTTCTTTAAATCGGCGGCATGTCTCGCTCTTCTTGTCCGTTCGGTAAATTTTTTTACAATGAAGACACGTTCTTCCATTGTAAAGCGTGGTTGCTCGCCTTTGCCATAATTGGGGCTTTCAAAATTGACCGAAATAAGATGTGTTCACAACCACCAGCTGCGACAAACTGAATTAAACGGTTAGCATAGCTAGGCTACCCGTTTAGCCTAGGCTATCGGGTGTTACGTAATCGATGCAATTATCATAAATATTTTTCACGTGTTACTTTCGTGAAATAATTTTCGTGTATATATATATATATATATATATGCAAAGGTGGGCAGTTGCGCCGCAACATTTTTGGTTGCGCTTGCGCTTGCGGCGCAACTTTTTGAAAAGGGTTGCGCTTGCGCGTGCGGCGCAACTATTTCAGCAGAGTTGCGGTTGCGGTTGCGGCGCTACAAAAATTGTTGCGCGTGCCCACCACTGCAGATATACGTTAAATGCAAAGGTGGCAGTTGCGCCGCAACATTTTTGGTTGCGGTTGCGCTTGCGGTTGCGCTTGCGCTTGCGGCGCAACTTTGAAAAGGGTTGCGCTTGCGCGTGCGGCGCAACTATTTCAGCAGAGTTGCGGTTGCGGTTGCGGCGCTACAAAAATTTGTGCGCGTGCCCACCACTGTATATATGTATGTATGTATGTATGTATGTATGTTATTTATTTTTTTTTTTTTTTCTTTTTGTAACCTATATATAGGCTGTAACCCTTTTATGTACTTCAGTGTTCCTGAGGATGTCATTAAACGAAAGCGCTTGAGCACCATTTTGTGTTTCCTTTCCTTCGTAGTTTTATTCATCATAAATATTTTTCACGTGTTACTTTGTGAAATAATTTCTCATATATATATATATATATATATATATATATAATATATACAGGGTGGGCGGAAAGTAGCTCCCTATTTTGGATTGGTAAAAAAATACGTATATTATCCATTTATTTCAGAAAAAATAATATGACAAGGTAAGCATACTGGTAGGTTTTCTCTAAAATTCAATGTGGGCTCCAACTCTTCCACCAGCTTCTGGAGCCGCCCAGGAATGGCGTCCACTGACTTTAGCAGGAACTCCGGCGGGATGGAGGACATGACTTCCCGAATTCGGTCCTCCAGTTCTTCCAATGTCCTCGTTTGGTGCGGTAGGACTCTTCCTTTACCCACCCCCAAAGAAAGAAGTCGCACGGTTACCGCTGAAAAACGGCAGAATCGGTTCAGTGTAACGGTGTGGTGTGGTATGACCTCATATCAGGTTGTGGGCCCGTTCCTTCTGCGCAACACATGAATGCTGAGCGGTACCTTGCTATGTTGCGAAACGAGGTCTGGCCGGTTGTCAGCACATGGGAGAACATCGACGATCTGATATTTATGCAAGATGGCGCCCCTCCGCACTTCGCTCTTGTTGTCCGTGAGTGGCTGGATGCCCACTTCCTGGGCGTTGGATGGGTCGTCGTGGTCCACATCAATGGCCAGCCAGGAGCCCCGACTTGACACCGTGCGACTTCTTTCTTTGGGGGTGGGTAAAGGAAGAAGTCTACCGCACCAAACCGAGGACATTGGAAGAACTGGAGGACCGAATTCGGGAAGTCATGTCCTCCATCCCGCCGGAGTTCCTGCTAAAGTCAGTGGACGCCATTCCTGGGCGGCTCCAGAAGCTGGTGGAAAGAGTTGGAGCCCACATTGAATTTTAGAGAAAACCTACCATGTATGCCTACCTTTTCATATTATTTCGTCTGAAATAAATGGATAATATACGTATTTTTTTACCAATCCAAAATAGGGAGCTACTTTCCGCCCACCCTGTACATTCGGAGCTCATCCAAAGATGTGGGCAACGGTGGCACGTACACAGTATCCTTAACGTACCCCCAAAGGAAGAAGTCGCACGGTGTAAGATCCGGCGACCTAGGGGGCCAGCTGTGGAACACCAAGTCATGGGGCCAAGTCATGTGCGGACGCCATTTTCACACTGACTGTTTGTTGCTAGGCTAGGCCACGGCGTGACTTTGGAGCCCTCTCGCGGTGATCTTGTAAAACTCGGAGATTTCCTCTTTCATGTGGTGTATGCCCAGTTGATGCACGGTTGATAGGTACGGAAGTATTCTCAGTTGAAATCGGATGAATCATTTTAAATAACCCTGTACATTCTAGAGCAAAACATTTAGGGGTTGTAATGACTGATGATGCGAAATTTGAAACACAAAATAAGATAGCAGTAAACAGAGCAAAGAGAATAACTGGGCAGATACTGCGAATCTTTAAACGAAGGGAAAGGAATATAATGATTCCTCTACTGGAAACACTGATCATACCCAAATTGGAATACTGTTCGGTCCTAACATGCCCATATAAAAAGACATTAGACAGCTAGAAGGGATTTAGAGAAGTTTCACAGCGAGGATCAATGGGTGCAAAGAACTAAATTACTGGGAAGGTTACGCGAATTAAACCTATATTTCACTGGAAAGGAGAAGAGAGAGATACACCATTATTTACACTTGGAAAATAATGGAGAAACTAGTTCCTAATCTTACTCTGAACCCTGTAACTCCCCAAACAACAGTGGAAAGTAGAAAAGGAAGACTGTGTTGTGTTCCCAAATTAAAGGCGAGACAGGGATATATATATATTACCCAAACGCACTATCCCACTGCAGTGAGGTTGCGTCAGGAACAATCTCCAATCGCTCACATTCACTTCATCAGCTGACATGACAATAATGCACCTGCCTCAGGGCAACATTATCCACAGCCCAGCCTCGCAGACTACTCCACGGTTTACCCAAACCACTTCATACATTCTGAGCCGGCACAGTGCCAGCCCGTCGCCCCCCATATACCACATCGCTTCACTTTTTTCTATCTAGCGCGCATCCTTTACCCTCCCAGACGTCCAGGCCCCGCTGACACAAAGCCTCCTTCACCCCATCCTTTCATCTCCTACTAGGTCTACCCATATATACGAGGGTAATTCAGTAAGTATGCGCACTTTTTATTTTCACATCTGATAGATTATAAACACATCACTTCTCAACATAGCCTCCCTGTTTCTCAACACACTTAGTCCAGCGATCTACAAGTTTCTTAGTGCCATCACAAAAGAATGTTTTTGGCTGTGTGCGTAACCAGTCATGCCCGCCTCCTTCAGGTCATCATCGCCTTGGAATCGCTGACCTCTCAAAGCGTCTTTTAGTGGCCCCAAACAGGTAAAAATCCGAAGATGCCACGTCTGGACTGTAGGCTAGATGGTCGAAAACTTCAAATTTAAGTTCTTGAAGGCATTTTCAGTCTGTGCAGCGGTATGAGGGCGCGCATTGTCGTGCAAAAGAATAACACCTTCCGAAAATATCCCTCTCCGTTTTGTGCGAAATGCTTGCTTTAACTCATTCCGAAACATGTCAAAATACGATGCACTTGTTACTGTAGTTCCACGGTCTAGATAATGTTCAAGAATAGGGCCTCGTGTATCCCAAAACAGTGTTAGCATAACTTTACCTGCTGACGGCTGCGCTTTGAACTTCCTCGCAACGGGAAATGTTGGATGCTTCCATTGCATGCTCTGTCGTTTGCTTTCTGGTTCATAGTGATGGATCCAGGTTTCATCTCTAGTGATAATGCGCTCCAAAAAGTTTCACCTTCATTATGATACCGCCAAAAGACGAGAGCGGACGTCCATACCGATTACGCTTGTGCTCTTCTGTCAACTGTTTGGGCACCCAACTTGCACAAACCTTGTGAAAGCCAAGAATGTCATGAACTAGCGAATAGGCTGACCCTTGACTGATGTCTAATGAAAATGCAATTTCTTTTATTGTTAATCTTCTGTCATCGAATATCATGGCTCTGGCTTCTTCCTGCTTGTCACCACTGGTTGATGTTGACGGTCGTCCTGAGCGCTGAGCATTTGTCACACATGTCCGACCTTCCTTAAACATTTGAGTCCACCCGTACACACTTCCCATACTGAGCACACGAACGCGTGTGAATTTCAGCTTCTTTCACAGTTTCTGCCCACAAAAAACGAACCACGGATCTCTGTTCTTCCAGAGTACAAATTGAAACTGGCGCAGCCATGCTCACTACTCGTATGATATGTGACAGCTACGAGTAGCCTAAATAAGCCTATAGATCTCAGTTTGGCTCGTTATTACGAGTATATATATATATATATATATACAGGGCGGGCGGAAAGTAGCTCCCTATTTTGGATTGGTAAAAAAATACGTATATTATCCATTTATTTCAGAAGAAATAATATGAAAAGGTAGGCATACATGGTAGGTTTTCTCTAAAATTCAATGTGGGCTCCAACTCTTTCCACCAGCTTCTGGAGCCGCCCAGGAATGGCGTCCACTGACTTTAGCAGGAACTCCGGCGGGATGGAGGACATGACTTCCCGAATTCGGTCCTCCAGTTCTTCCAATGTCCTCGGTTTGGTGCGGTAGACTTCTTCCTTTACCCCCCCAAAGAAAGAAGTCGCACGGTTACCGCTGAAAAACGGCAGAATCGGTTCAGTGTAACGGTGTGGTGTGGTATGACCTCAGATCAGGTTGTGGGCCCGTTCCTTCTGCGCAACACCATGAATGCTGAGCGGTACCTTGCTATGTTGCGAAACGAGGTCTGGCCGGTTGTCAGCACATGGGAGAACATCGACGATCTGATATTTATGCAAGATGGCGCCCCTCCGCACTTCGATCTTGTTGTCCGTGAGTGGCTGGATGCCCACTTCCCTGGGCGTTGGATGGGTCGTCGTGGTCCACATCAATGGCCAGCCAGGAGCCCCGACTTGACACCGTGCGACTTCTTTCTTGGGGGTGGGTAAAGGAAGAAGTCTACCGCACCAAACCGAGGACATTGGAAGAACTGGAGGACCGAATTCGGGAAGTCATGTCCTCCATCCCGCCGGAGTTCCTGCTAAAGTCAGTGGACGCCATTCCTGGCGGCTCCAGAAGCTGGTGGAAAGAGTTGGAGCCCACATTGAATTTTAGAGAAAACCTACCATGTATGCCTACCTTTTCATATTTTCTTCTGAAATAAATGGATAATATACGTATTTTTTTACCAATTCAAAATAGGGAGCTACTTTCCGCCCACCCTGTATATATATATATATATATATAATATATATATATATATATATATATAGGGTGAACCAAATGTAGGTGGACAGTAAATGATAACGTTTATTTTGAGAATACATATTTAATTTTTTTGTATACTATAATACAAAATAAAATTTAAATAAATTTAGTTATAATATTTAATATAATAAAACACAAACACCATAGTTATAATGAACACCATAGTTATAATATAATATAACACAAACCGTATTCAACCTACTGTCCACTTACTTTTGGTTCACCGTGTATATATATATATATATATATATATATATATTAAACACGTAAATGAATGAATGATGTAAACCCACAAGGAAAAAGAAAAATGATTCCAAGGCCTTTAGTGTATTCAGAAGTACAATTCAGCAGGGAATCCCTGACGAGGTGTACTCTGAATACACGAAAAACCTTGAAAATCATATATATATATACAGGGTTATTCAAAATGATTCATCCTATTTCAACTGAGAATACTTCCGTACCTATCAACCGTGCATCAACTGGGCATACACCACATGAAAGAGGAAATCTCCGAGTTTTACAAGATCACCGCGAGAGGGCTCCAAAGTCACGCCGTGGCCTAGCCTAGCAACAAACAGTCAGTGTGAAAAATGGCGTCCGCACATGACTTGGTGCTCCACAGCTGGCCCCCTAGGTCGCCGGATCTTACACCGTGCGACTTCTTCCTTTGGGGGTACGTTAAGGATACTGTGTACGTGCCACCGTGCCCACATCTTTGGATGAGCTCCGAACTCGCATTGTTACTGCCGTAGAGTCAGCGACAACGGACATGCTGGAGCGAGTATGGGAGGAATTCGACTATCGTGTCGACGTTGCTCGTGTAACTAGGGGAAGTCACATAGAGCATTTATGAGGTGAGAGACAAAATTGGACAGTTTTCTTTTGGTTGATGTATCACAAATCACTCTGTATTTGTAACATTAAAAAATATTCTCATTTGAAATCAGGTGAATAAATTTTGAATAGCCCTGTATATATATATATATATATGTTAAACACAGACCGTGCATGGAACAAGGAACTCTTCTGGGAAAATTAAATCCACTATAGTCCGAATAAGTAATGGTAAATGACAAATACCATAGTTTTTTTCCTTTTTCATGATTTTAGCCCGACGTGGCTATAATGTTCTCAGGGAACCATTCTGAGTTTGTGTATACTAAACGGACGTGTTTCGTGCCTTGAAAAGTGGACGCTCAATGTCCCGGTTGAGGTTTAAGTTTTGGTTTTTTTGGCTAAAAATACAATAGTTACCCCCTTTTTCTTTGATTTATTCAACACGACGTGAATGCAACGAGTCTTTTACTTATATAGAGGTTCTGAGTGTAGGGATCTAGGTTTGCTTTAAACCCTAGATCCACGTCCCAAAGCTGGATCCTGTCTGCTTTGCAGATAGCTGGTGAGGGAAGCTATATTTATGGGATCTCTTTGCGAGAGACCGTTGCCCACGTCGGGCTAAAATCATGAAAAGGAAAAAAAACTATGGTATTTGTCATTTACCATTACTTATTCGGACTATAGTGGATTTAATTTTCCCAGAAGAGTTCCTTGTTCCATGCACGGTCTGTGTTTAACATATAATGTTCTCAGGGAACCATTCTGAGTTTGTGTATATATATATATATATATAGATATATATATATATATATATATATATATATCTATATATATATATATATATGAAAAGGACCAACACAACAGCAAATATTTCCGTTATTTTTTATACTTCAGACGTTTCGACAAATCTTTTGTCATCATCAGTGAATTATAAGTCTTAAAACCTTAAAACAAAAATGAGAATAAAGAAAATTACATTAATACAAAATTAAAATCATTAAAATTACATCACTACAAAAAATTAAAATCATTAAAATTAAATTAAAATTACCTCAACTGGTAAATACACAATGTTTACATCAACCTCCATACTTGGCAGAAACTGAGAGAAAACTGTATGGTCAGTAAATTAGAAGGTATGATATGTCTATGAAAATCGGTTGGTTAGTTAAAAGAGCTGTAATTTGTAAGATGAACTATTATTGTTAATGGAAGGTTTGTTTCTATAGATGTAGAGAGATTCTAAAATTTGGAGTTCTGTAAGGTTATTGGCTCTAGTTAGAATTTCGAACTGAGTTTTGTGAAGGGATGGTTGTTTTCATTACTATGGTTTCTAATTGCGGATTGTGGTGGGCGACTGAGGGGACGGTTGGTACGGACTGATAAGCCCAAATGTTGAGAAAGGCGTACCTCCAGTTGGAGTTGAGTACTGCCAATATACGCAGCCTTACAGCTGTCGCACGTGTATTTGTAAACAACATTAGGGCATACAGTTTTAGGGAATTTGTCTTTGAACTTTAACAAATTTGATAATTTAAGTGGGTTGACGAGGGCGAATCTAAAATTTATTTGGGGATAACTAAACTTGAGCAGTTTGGACACTTCACCTCGAATACGCAGATAAATAACCATAAAACGTAATTTAATATATCTGGTTTCTTTATGTACTGTAGTTATGGGGAGTTTAGTATTAAAAGTGGTATTTAAAAATTTCTTTAATTGGTTGTTAAAAAGATTAGAAGGGTAGAAATTATTAATAAAGTACTGTCTTAAAAATTTAAATTCTTCGTTTAATGAAAAGTAATCCGAACAAATCGGTAACTTCTTGTTAATAATGTTACTATAGCACTAATCTTATATTTATAAAAGATACAACTTAAATAATTGGTTCCCAAACCAGTAAAAGTTTGTTTTCTAAATAGTGAGGTCTGGAACTTGTTATTAGCCCGTTTAACTAGAACATCCATGAAAGGTAAACTATTATTGTTTCGTTTTCACATGTGTACTAATATTACTATGTTGTTTATAAGGTAATGAAGAAAAAGTTTTACGTGTGAAGGATGTTTAAATATTAAAAAGTGTCATCCACGTATCTTCTGTAATATACGGGTTTAAAACAATTAGGACAAACTTTTCAACCAAATTTCTTTAATGGCAAAGAAATGCATTTGCTAGTGGGGCTCAACGGGGAACCCATAGCTACCCGATCAATTTGGCTGTAAAGGTTGCTATTAAATAAGAAAAGATTATCAAAACACGCTATTTCGAGGAGGTTTTTAAATTGAATCTGAGTGAGGCCATTAATAAGAGTATTACCAGTAGTGAATAACTTGTTTAGTATGATATCTAATGTTTCCTTTAACGGAACATTAGTACTCAACTCCAACAGGAGGTACGCCTTCTCAACATTTGGGCTTATCAGTCCGTACCAACCGTCCTCTCAGTAGCCCACCACAATCCGCAATTAAAAACCATAGTAATAAAAACAACCATCCTCTTCACAAAACTCAGTTCGAAATTCTAACTAGATCCAATAACCTTACAGAACTCCGAATTTTAGAATCTCTGTACATCTATAGAAACAAACCTTCCATTAACAATAATAGTTCATCTTACAAATTACAGCTCTTTTAACTAACCAACCGATTTTCATAGACATATCATACCTTCTAATTTACTGACCATACAGTTTTCTCTCAGTTTCTGCCAAGTATGGAGGTTGATGTAAACATTGTGTATTTACCAGTTGAGGTAATTTTAATTTAATTTTAATGATTTTAATTTTTTGTAGTGATGTAATTTTAATGATTTTAATTTTGTATTAATGTAATTTTCTTTATTCTCATTTTGTTTTAAGGTTTTAAGACTTATAATTCACTGATGATGACAAAAGACTTGTCGAAACGTCTGAAGCATAAAAATTAAACGGAAATGTTTGCTGTTGTTGGTCCTTCTTTCATCTGTAAGCTCCGTTTCCCTAAGGAGAAGTCAATAGCTTGAGATATATATATATATATATATATATATATATATATATATATATATATATATATATAAGCTACAAAACTCTTCATTATCTACTCATAAAATCAATCAATTTAATATTCAATAATAATGTATATCCATGTTAACACTCATTCATATGACCGACCAGAATGGTTATTCATATGAACTACTTTTAATCCCTTACGCTTTTTAACTTCATCCTCGTTTCTTCTATCCTTTTCAGTAACTCTTGTCGTTTGTTAGAATTTGTCGTTTCTCTGTTGCGGGCGTTGAATTTGTAAGATATGCTGAAAATAGAGAGAAATCTAAAGAACTAGCTCTGTTACATTTCATTTAGAAACCAGTGTCCGCGGAACATATCATAAAGACATAGTTAGCGAACAGCCATTATCAAGCTTAACCATGCCCTACAACAAACTATCTATCAGGTCATCCCATAAGTAATGTCGTTTTTTACAATAGATTAAGTTTAAACTAGTCCTACTCGGTTTAAGCATAAATTTTCCGAAGGTTATATCTAAGAGATCTATCGTGTTTCGCTACATACTTTACAGACCTTGACCAGTGAAGACGTGTGTTTTGCTTTATATGAACCCCTCATAAACATGGCGGTATCAGAAGAGCATATCAGGCATATAATGCTTTACGAGTTCAAAAAAGGGAATAGTGCTACTGAAGCAACGCGAAACATTCAGGAAGTTTATGGCAACGATATTCTGCATGTGAGGAAATGTCAAAGATGGTTTCAAAAGTTTAGGAATGGTGACTGCTGTTTGACAGATGCAGCACGCTCTGGACGCCCTGCTGAGTTTGATGATGACCCGCTGTTAGCTGCACTTGAAGACTGTTCAGCAACTGTCGAAGAATTGGCCCAGAAACTCAATTCATCCCCGTCCACCATCCATCGACATTTGCAACAACTCGGGAAAGTGCCTAAGTTAGGAAAATGGGTGCCACATGAATTGTCGATCGACAATCTGAGGGTGCGGGTAAACATTAGCACAGCTCTTCATTCCCGTGAACTCTAAGATCCGTTTTTGCACCGTTTAGTGACTGGTGATGAAAAGTGGATACTGTACCAGAATGTTAAGCGCCGTCGACAGTGGGTTTGTGCTGGAGAACCAGCGACACCACAGCCAAAACCAAATCTTCACCCTCGGAAGGTGTTGCTTAGTGTTTGGTGGGATAAAGGTGGTGTAATACACTTTGAAACCTTACCACACAACCAAACAATCACCGCTCAAGTCTACTGTCAACAACTGGATCGATTGAACACTGTACTAAAAGAAAAGAGACCTTCTTTGGTTAATCTGAAAGGAATCGTGTTCCACCACGACAACGCACGTCCTCATACCTCTCGGATCACTTCTGCAAAAATTGAGGAGCTTGGGTGGAAAAAACTTCCACATCCTCCAGACCTTGCGCCTTCAGATTATCATCTCTTCAGGAGTCTGCAAAACTATCTTGACGAGAAACAGTATACTTCTTTAGATGACCTGCACACCAGTCTTTGTACGTTTTTTGCCTCAAAACCGCCTGAATTTTATAAACATGGCATTGAAAAGCTTGTAGGACGTTGGCAGAGTGTCATTGATTCCGATGGAAAAATATATATTAGATTAAAAACTTTCAGTTGAGGTTTTTTTGTCCTTCAAATTCCGATCTAAAAAAAGACATTACTTATGGGATGACCTGATAAAAACCGAAGAGGACCAAGAATTCGGTAGTAGTAGTAGTAGATTCACTGCCATTTCAACTCCCAACTTCCAGAGGTTCAAAAACAAAGGTCCGGCTTCAGCAAAGTCACTTGGAATACGGCACATAACGTACTCTATGTAAGTTTCAGGGTATAAAGTATGCGTGTCAACTTAAAAATCTTCCCGCATGAGAACGTTCCGTGGCTCGATCAGTTAGAGCGCCGCTCCGCAGTGCTGAGACTCCGCCGAGTCGTGGGTTCGAACCCCAGTGCTGTCCACAGCTGGGCGTTTATCTTTTCTGTATCTTACGTTATTACGAAGCAGCGGGCCGGCCACCCACACTTAACTGACTCTGGCTAAGGTAGCCCAGGTACGGGCCCCTAACCCCAATTTCCTGGGGATATGGGACATTTGGATGTTACCTTTACCTTTCCGCATGAACATACCCTGATGATGACCTACAATTACGAAAGCATCGTGCCCCAGGTAACGCTTAAACGTTAATTGGAGCACAACACAACCGTATTTCCTATACGTAACAATGACTTATTCAAGAACTTAAACTGACCTTACCTATTTTTGTTTTTCATTTCCTTCGATATTCTTCCAGTCTCTCCTTCCAAAGACTCAAAATTGCTCTTGAGGAAGCTCTCCCTCCTTCCCAATCTGTCCACGCTTTCCATGCTCACACTCAACATGGAGAGTATGTTGCGTTCAGCTGTGTCAGCGCTCGGAGTGGAGACCTGCGAGAAAGGAATTTTACTTAAGTGGAGAAGCCCAGAAGACCCGGTGTGTTAATTAGTAATATTAATATTTCAGACCTAAGTACAAACTTAAAAAAAAAAAAATAGTTCCCCTGACCTCTTCTTCCTCATCGGAATCTTGCGATCCTGAAATAGAAGCCAAAGGGATGTCTGTGGGTCTCTCAGGACGGGACTTTCGGTGCCTTCTCTGTGACCTTCTAAGTTCATCTATATCCATCGCATTTACGGTGAAATCACTGAACAAAGGTTAAAAATTAAGTTAAAAATCACAAACCAACTTTCGTTAATTAACGTACATTGGTAGTTGCCATTCATTCAGTAATCGATATATTTAAAAAAATTTATAATTCTGGACACCACCTACCGTGGACCTGAGTTCTACCACTGGACAAAAAAAGAACTTGCCTCACGTTGTCTTGACTAGCAGGGTAATACACAAGGTTCTCCGAGTGTTCGGTGCTTTCGTCGTCGTGTTCGCAGTAGTCTTCGATGTCGCCGTCGTGATCGGTGGTGACGTCATCGACGCGAAGACTACTGACGTCACTGTCGTCGGTGGCGGGGTAACCCATCCTTTTCGTTACCTTCCCCTGAGGGACCTGAAAAGCGTCTTCCCCATGTTTATTTCTTGCAGGCTTTCAGGACACGGGATGAAATCATTGTGATTGTTAAGGTTCTGAGGGCAAAGAGTAATTCATCATCATCATCATCATCATCGCATATAAATTTTTTTTATGCAGGAAGAAGGGACCAAGGGCGAATGTGTGCAAAAACGCAGCCCCTCCCCCACCTCCCATAGAGGAAGAAAAAGAGCCAAACTCAAGGTTCAAGGTTTTCGAGATGCCTGGACACTCTGCGTTTGGGAAATTAGAAGTCATAGACGGGGGAAAAGATGGATTGCGGAAGATTATTCCACAGTTGACCGGTTGAGTAGATGAAAATTTGAAAATACGATTAACCCTCGCATTAGAGTGTTGGACAGAAAAGGAATGAAAATGTGTCGAAAGTCTGGTACTACGCGCACTCCTTAAAGCAGGCGTCGGGAACCTTTTCAATAGCATGAGCCACATCAAAATGATAATACACTTAAACGAGCCACAAGCCCTCAATCTTAAGAAAATGTAGGAAACAAATAGGTAAGTCCCGTAAAGTTACTCGTGTATTTGTCAGACTGATTACGAAGAGTAACAACAGTCTATATTACAAATTAGTACAGTATTCGTTTTAATGTGACACTTGCTGCTGTTCGTTTTTCATACTGACTACATACTGTACTTTCATAGTAGGCTTTAGATTTCCAAACACCTGAACGACTACATTGTAATGTAGTCGTTCAGGTGTTTAGGAATCTAAAGATTAATTTAAAAAAAAAATTTATTATGTCTGCGCGAGCCGCACCCAAAGCTTCGATGAGTCGCAGGTTCCCGACCTATGCCTTAAGCTTAAAGGAAGAGGTATGCAGTTAGAGAGTTCAGAAGAGCGATGTTCGTTATAATAGCGATAGTAAAAGAGAGAGTGACGCAACATTGCGGCGAGGAAAGGCGGGGGGGACCAGAAGTGGTCACATTTATGGTCCCCTCCCCAGGGGACTCCGAGGCTGATGCCATTTTGTCGTTTTTTTAATTTGGAAAAGACTGCGTAGTGCGTAAGTGTGTTGTGAGTAATAGTGAGAAGTGCGTGTTTGAGAGCATGGACTCCTCACAGGGTAGATGAGACACGGAAAAAGATCAACTAAGGAGGACAGTAACGGGAGAAACGGGAGTTCAAGCACTTTCTATCTTCCTGCCTAACGACCCCCACCCCCTGCCTCCTCAGTACTCCCCTGGTCGATTGGTGTCTACACTCTCCTCCTATAAAAGGATTCACGTAAACTTTTTCAGATACATTTTACCTATTTAGATACGTGTAATTACAAATTTTGATACTTTTATTTAAATACATTAAATCCAAACGGAAAGCGTGTTCACCTGTTTATTGGAGTGCTTTCTAGGGGGCGGTTGAGGTGGTATCTGCTTCTGAATATTGTCTTCCAAAGAGCTCTCCTTACTCGATTCAGAATCCACGCGTTTGTCTTAAGAGGGAAAACGAGTAAGAATAAAGATTAATCAGGAATTAAAAACGGTAGGAATGACACAGGAAATACACAACAATGAAATTACAGCCTACAAATTAACAAGAACATTAAGTAAGATTTAACAATGAATTCGAATAGGACTCGCATACAGTAAATGAGAAATTACTATATACTGTATATATATACACACACAGGGTGTTTGAAAACTTTCTGTACAAATTGTAATGGGGATAGGCAACACCAAGACAAACCCTTTTCGTCTATAAGTGTATGTCCGCTGACGTCACCATT
Source organism: Bathynomus jamesi (assembly GCA_023014485.1). Classification (NCBI taxonomy): domain Eukaryota; kingdom Metazoa; phylum Arthropoda; class Malacostraca; order Isopoda; family Cirolanidae; genus Bathynomus; species Bathynomus jamesi. Next base: position 269,047 of record JAJOZX010006004.1, on the reverse strand, counting down.
CGGCGCGAGAGGGCGCCGCTGCAATTGGCTAAAAGGTGAAGTGGGCTAGACTCGCGCTTGCCGCGGGCATTCTTAAATCGGACGTAGTACGCGTAACATGTTTATTTAAAGAAGGTGCTGAAAGTTGCGACCGGTAGCATCAATGCATGCCCGACAGCGTCGAAGCATTGACCGACGTACACGTCGAAAGATTCCCGGCATTTCGGGAACAGTTCCAGCGGCGACAGCGATTCTTGCTACGAGGTCTTCTTCTGAGTAAATGGTAGTCTCGTACACGAGGTTCTTCATGTGTCCCCACAGGAAGAAATCGAGGCATGTTAAATCGGGCGATCACGGTGGCCAGGCTACGGGCCCACCCCGGCCTATCCATCGGTTCCCAAAAGTGGCGTTCAGATAATCCCGCACATCGTTGCTGGAGTGTGCTGGGGCCCCGTCGTGTTGAAACCACATTCGTCTACGAATAGCCACGGGAACATCTTCCAGCAGTTCCGGCAACGTTTCTTCAAGAAATATCCGATAAACCCGCCAGTCGAGTCGAGCAGGCAGCAGGTATGGCCCAATCAACTTGCCATGGACGATACCCACCCAAACATTGACGGCGAACCGTTCTTGATGAGCATGCACCCGTGTAGCATGTGGATTTGCGTGCGCCCACACGTGAGAATTGTGCATGTTAAACACACCCTCACGTGTGAAACAGGCCTCATCTGAGAACAGCACATAAGCCGGAAAATTAGGCTGCACCGCTGTCTGCTGCAGAAACCAGCGTGCGAATTCCACACGAAGAGGGTAATCCGAGGTTGTAATGCCTGAACTCTCTGACGATGAAACGGATGTAACTGCTGCTCGTGCAACACTCTCCAGACCAGGTCGTGGTTCACACCGAGGATACGTGCAACACCTCGCGTGCTTGCGCTTGGATTGTCCTCAAATCGCCGTAGGATTTCTTCTTCCATGTCAGGAGTGCGCACGTTTCTCTCCCGACCAGTGTCATGCATGTTGCATGGAATGTTCCAGTTTCTCGCAGTCGCCGATGCAAATGCGCAAACGTTTGGTGGTTTGGCACACGTCTGTTTGGGAAGCGCTGTCGGTACAACCTCACAGCAGCTCTTCCGTTTCCATTGGCAGCCCCATACACCATATGCATGTCAGCCATCTCAGCAGTCGTGAAGCGCTCCATGTTACGCGTACTACGTCCGATTTAAGAATGCCCGCGGCAAGCGCGAGTCTAGCCCACTTCACCTTTTAGCCAATGCAGCGGCGCCCTCTCGCGCCGAATGGTGACGTCAGCGGACATACACTTATAGACGAAAAGGGTTTGTCTTGGTGTTGCCTATCCCCCATTACAATTTGTACAGAACGTTTTCAAACACCCTGTATATATATATATATATATATATATATATATATATATATATATATATATATATGCTTGTACCCTGTGGTGAATGGACGTGTTGTTTTGCTCTCTCTAAATGCAAAAAAAACTTCACTTTTTTCTACGTGAAGGTCAAAATATGAAAATAAAAACCCACTCTAATAGACAGAGTTTATTTCCACGACAGTTTCGACGCCCACTGGCATCCTCCTCGGGTGGATAGAGAAACACGAATGAACCAAAACAAGAGTGAAAAACAGTCCAGGGACCGACCGTTAAGAAATTCGCACCTTGGTTAGATCCCATTCTCCCGACACCGGAGAGGCATTTTCATTAAGTACATTCGCGCAAATTTAAAACTATCTTCCTGTTCTAAACATACAGATTCTATTTTTTTTTTTTTTTTTTTTTTTACATAATTATTACATTTATTATTAAATTTATTACATTTAATATTGCATAATTATTTATTACAGAAATTACAAATTTATTATTACATTGGTTATTGCATTGTTGTTTATTATACAGAACTTATAAACCGAAAAACGAATGAAAAAAGCCGATTAGGAAACAATCCAGAGACCATTGAGAAATTCGCACCTAGGTTAGATACCGTTCTCCCGACACCGGAAGGGCATTTTATTACAGGGTCCGCTTATAAGTACATTCCCACAAATTAAAACTATCTTCTTGTTCTATACATACAGATTCTAATATTTTGACATAATTACTGCATTTATTATTGCATTTACATTTTTTAACATTTATTATTATTACCTTTACCCTAATTATTAAATTTATAATATTACCTTTATTATTACATCTGTTGCATTTATATTTATTTCCACATTCATTACTTCCATTATTACATTTACTAAAAGCGAGTAAGGAAACAATCCAATCCAGAGACATTTAAGAAATTCACACTTAGGTTCGAACACGTTCCCACGACTCCGTAAGGGATTTTTTGACCAAGAATCTCATTAAAGGGTCTAACTTATAAGTACCTTCGCACAAATTAAAATTATCTACTTTTTCTATACACAGATTCTATTATTTTTCTTTTGACATAATTATTACATTTATAAAGTACCTTACTTGATTCCCAATCTATAGCATGATTATTTTGGCTGGCGTGATAAAAAATGGCATTATTAGTATTACAACTTCTGAAGGCATATTTGTGTTCTTTAATACGGGTTTCAATATTTCTTCCAGTTTCTCCCACGTATACTAAATCACAACTTTTACAGGGAATGCTGTAGACACAGGCTTGTTCCTCTTTTGCAACGTTATTCCTAACCAATTTACTTTTCACGGTAGACGAATATTTGAACCCCAAAGCAAACTTAAAATCTTTCGTCAACGGTTTTACTCTTTCTAAGCCGGCAATGTAAGGCAAACTCACATATTGTTTTTGGTTAACTGAAGGTTCCCGAGGGCATAAAAAGATTTTTGGCTTTAAAATACGCCTTTCTGATAAACCACTCAGGATATTTTAAATCCTTAAAAATGTTCCAAATCTTTGAATTTTCCGGGTCCAGCAAATGTGGGCTACAAATCCTGAGTGCTCTTAGAAACATGGAAGAAATAATTGAGCTTTTAACCCCTTCATCATGATATGAAAAATAATGAATGTACGAATTACAATGAGTAGGTTTTCTATAGACCGTGAAATTGGGCTTTCCGCTTTCGTAATGACCAAAACATCTAGAAAAGGTAATTGTTTGTCGTTCTCCCATTCATATTTAAATTTAATAGAGGGAACAAGATTATTTAATGACTGAAAAAGTGTCAAAGTTGTTCCAGTGGTCAGGCCAAAATGAGAAAATATCACTACATAACGAAACCAAATTAGATTCCTGGGACATATTGTTTGCAACAATTCCGACTCATAATATTCCATGTATAATGTACTCAGTATTGGAACAACTTTGACACTTTCTTTCAGTCATTAAATAATCTTGTTCCCTCTATTAAATTTAAATATGAATGGGAGAACGACAAACAATTACCTTTTCTAGATGTTTTGGTCATTAACGAAAGCGGAAAGCCCAATTTCACGGTCTATAGAAAACCTACTCATTGTAATTCGTACATTCATTATTTTTATATCATGATGAAGGGGTTAAAAGCTCAATTATTTCTTCCATGTTTCTAAGAGCACTCAGGATTTGTAGCCCACATTTGCTGGACCCGGAAAATTCAAAGATTTGGAACATTTTTAAGGATTTAAAATATCCCGAGTGGTTTTCAGAAAGGCGTATTTTAAAGCCAAAAAATCTTTTTATGCCCTCGGGAACCTTCAGTTAACCAAAAACAATATGTGAGTTTGCCTTACATTGCCGGCTTAGAAAGAGTAAAACCGTTGACGAAAGATTTTAAGTTTGCTTTGGGGTTCAAATATTCGTCTACCGTGAAAAGTAAATTGGTTAGGAATAACGTTGCAAAAGAGGAACAAGCCTGTGTCTACAGCATTCCCTGTAAAAGTTGTGATTTAGTATACGTGGGAGAAACTGGAAGAAATATTGAAACCCGTATTAAAGAACACAAATATGCCTTCAGAAGTTGTATGTAATACTAATAATGCCATTTTTTATCACGCCAGCCAAAATAATCATGCTATAGATTGGGAATCAAGTAAGGTACTTTATAAATGTAATAATTATGTCAAAAGAAAAATAATAGAATCTGTGTGTATAGAAAAAGTTAGTTTTAATTTGTGGGAATGTACTTATAAGTGGACCCTGTAATAAAATGCCCTTCCTGTGTCGGGAGAACGGTATCTAACCTAGGTGTGAATTTCTCAATGGTCTCTGGATTGTTTCCTAATCGGCTTTTTTCATTCTTTTTCGGTTTATAAGTTCTGTATAATAAACAACAATGTAATAACCAATGTAATAATAAATTTATAATTTCTGTAATAAATAATTATGCAATATTAAATGTAATAAATTTAATAATAAATGTAATAATTATGTAAAAAATAAAAAAAAAATAATAGAATCTGTATGTTTAGAACAGGAAGATAGTTTTAAATTTGCGCGAATGTACTTAATGAAAATGCCTCTCCGGTGTCGGGAGAATGGGATCTAACCTAGGTGCGAATTTCTTAACGGTCGGTCCCTGGACTGTTTTTCCCTCTTGTTTTGGTTCATTCGTGTTTCTGTATCCACCCGAGGAGGATGCCAGTGGGCGTCGAAACTGTCGTGGAAATAAACTCTGTCTATTAGAGTGGGTTTTTATTTTCATATTTGCTCTCTCTATTTAACACCCAAATTAGAAGGAAATAATCTCCTCGGCGGTTTATTCTGTTTGCACCCGAGTGTATAAAGTATCAGTGAATACGGGCATATAAATTATAAAGTGAAATTCATTAAAATTAAGAAAGTGCAATACAGTTTACATAATTTATCACCAATTTTAACGTATATATTCAAAACGAAATACGGTTGGCATTCGAGAAAGTTTGAAACAAAGCAGGAAAAAGGTCATAAAACGCAAAGGTCAGAAAACCCTCGAAATACCCTCGACCATCGAAAGGAAAGAAACAGGAATAAAAATAAAAATAAATAAATAAAGAATTTGTGTGGGTATTTCTTCTTACGCTAATTAAGGAATATCATGGATATGGGTCCAAATTCTCACTTAATCTGTAATTTGTGCAATTTAGTAACAACGGAAAGCCTAGCGATTAGATGTGATTTCTGCCAACGATTAAACGACTTTAACTGCATGAATTGGAATGATAGGGAAATAACTTGTCTCGAACGCGAAACACGTCGTGGGGATCAAATTTCTACGTGGCGCATGTACACAGACCGTAAATTCTTTCGCGGTCTTTAAAGAAATGGAGATAGCAGACTCGAAAGTTACAAAAGAGAATGAAATAATGGGGACACATGGGTCCGGAATGGTCCCAACGAAAAACCGGGTGGATATGAGAGGACGAAATAACGAATAACAGCATAATAACGAACAACAATTTAATAACAAATAACGATATAAACAATATAATACGGAAAAAAGACATAGATGGAAGGAAAGAAATAAGTAAAAGTGGCGAAGTAGACAAACGGTCCAACGAGCGAAATGATAAAAAGATAATAACTAAAAACGTAGAAAATAAACAGCCAAAGAAAAATAATGATAATGCCAAAACTAAGAACTTGGAAAATAATAAGAAAGAAAGCAGAAGCGTAGAAAATATCGTACGCAAATACTACGCGAAAGGAAACTGCAGATATCGGGATGGGCAATGCATATATGCACATCCCACATTATGCAAAATGCGTTACACAAGTGGATACTGCGAGTTTGATAAGAAATGCATGTTCCACCATCTTACGGTCTGCAACACTTAGGAAAGATATGGGAGTTGCCAATATGAAAAAAAATGCCGATACCACCACCCTCAAAGGAACGCAACGAGTGAACAGAAAAAACGAACATCAAAGAAGAGTGCCAATTTTTTAGACGCAGCCAACACATTTCGGCTGCTAAATACTCTCCAGCAATTACAAAACCAGCTGACAAATATAAATATAGAAATCGAAGAGCCGGACAGAAGGTACGAACAAAGGCATTTCATGCGTTATCGGGACAACAGGTACCGACAAAGATAAAGAGAGGTAAATTCTCAGACCAAAAGGCAACGAAACCGGCACCCCCATTGGAAAACAAATCGGAACCACCTGTATGCGAAAAAGAAAGAAAAAAAATAAAAATAATCCTAGCCAACATACAGGGCCTTAAATCAAACCATTCCACGAACAAAGTTGCATACCTGAAAGGACTCATGCAAGAAGCCGGAGCAGACTTTGCATGCCTCACGGAAACTCATCTAAAGGACTGCCAGGCGAACTGTGAAAATTGTGAGTCCTGTATTGACAAAAAAGAAATACAGATTTACAAATATAACATCCTCCGAGCCGACAGAACAGTGAGACGTAAAGGAGGATGTGTTATTTACACACGCGAAAGGCACATAGCAGAAATGGCTATAAGTACCTCAAACTACTACGTAGAATGTGTAGCAGCAAAAATTGAAAAATTAAATATGGTACTAATTGTAATGTACAGACCCCAAACACGCCAACCTCAAAATTTTCAGATTCCATTACAGAGGTAAGAAACTTAGTAAAAGACCTACACTCTCCAACCCCAAATATTTTTCTCTGTGGTGATTTTAATTTCCTATTCATGAAATATAAAAGGATAGGAAAAAATATATGTATACACCAGGACAAGGGGGGCACACGAGAAGACCAGGAGCAGGTAAAAATGCTACTAGCTTTAGCTGATGAATTTATGTTAACGCAAGAAATAACAGAAAACACAAGAAAAAAACAACTGCCTAGATTTGGTATTCACAAACAACAGTAATCTAATTGATAATGTAGAAATATCCCCAACTATGATATCAGACCACAACATTATTGAAATAACAACTAATATAAAGGCAACAGGAAAGGAAAGAACACGCACAACAGAAAGAAGCAAATTCGAAATTTTTAATTAAGTAATTGTAAAGATAACAACATCAGAAAAATATTAAATGATAAACTACAAAGTATCGATGTCGTCATACAGGAACTAATCGAGAAGCATACAGAAAAAGATGATGACGACGCTATAGAAGCGATAAAGGCGAACTCAAAGTACTTCTATAATTTTGCAAAAAGAAAGTCGAAAAACCATGCGACTATCGGGACCTTTAAAAAATGAGAGCAGTGATTTATCCTATGATCTAACAGAAGTATCTGAAATATTAAAAGCTCAGTATGAATCATCTTTCAGTATCCCAAAAACTGACAAATTGATATACGATAGAAAAGCGTTCTTTGAAGAACACAAGGGGAAAATATAACGGATTTCGACTTTACGACGGATGATATTACACAAGCCATAGGGAAACTAAAAACACATTCAGCGGCAGGACCGGATAAATGGAATGCCACACTGATCAAAAACTGCAAGAATGCAATCGCTGAGCCCCTATACTGGATATGGAGACGATCATTAGACACGGGAGAAATACCGGGCATCCTGAAGCTGATCAAAAACTGCAAGAATGCAATCGCTGAGCCCCTATACTGGATATGGAGACGATCATTAGACACGGGAGAAATACCGGGCATCCTGAAGAGCGCGAACATAGTCCCAATATATAAAGGAGAAGATCGATCCGAGACCAAAAACTATAGGCCAGTGTCGCTTACATCTCATCTCACTAAAATATTTGAAAGAATAGTTAGACAGAAAATCTATGACTTTTTGGAAACTCAGAAAAAAATTCAATGATAACCAACACGGGTTTCGGTCAGGCAGATCATGCCTATCACAACTAATGGAACACTACAACAACATTATTGATTCACTTGAAAGTAATGAAAACTAGGATGTACTATACACAGACTTTGCTAAAGCGTTCGACAAGTGTGACCACGGAATCATAATACATAAACTGAAATATATGGGAATAACAGGAAAAGTAGAGAAATGGATATATAATTTCCTTAGTGAGCGGAGGCAAGTCGTTACAGTACAAGGAGTATCTTCATCAGAATCAGAGGTCCTCAGCTCGGTACCACAAGGAACAGTATTAGCTCCACTACTCTTCATAATCATGCTAACTGACATAGATGAGGACGTTACCAGAGACAGCACAGTAACATCCTTTGCGGATGACACAAAGATCAGTAGAAAAAAAAGAAATCCAGAAGACATAGGATTTCTACAAACTGACATAAACAAAATCTACAAGTGGACGGAAGACAACAATATGAAGTTTAACACCGAGAAATTTCAGCTATTACGGTACGGAAAAAGAGAAGACCTAAAGTCCATGGAATGTTATACCCCAAATGGACAGGAAATTCAGAGAAATTCCAGAGCAAAAGGTTTAGGGGTTGTAATGACAGATGATGCGAAATTTGAAACACAAAATAAGATAGCAGTAAACAGAGCAAAGAGAATAACGGGTCAGATATTGAGAACCTTTAAACGAAGGGATAGGAATGTAATGATTCCTCTACTGAAAACCCTGATAATACCCAAATTGGAATACTGCTCGGTCCTAACATCCCCATATAAAAAAGAAGACAATAGACAGCTGGAGGGATCAAAAGAAGCTTCACAGCCAAGATCAATGGGTGCAAAGAACTAAATTACTGGGAAAGGTTACGAGAACTAGACCTATATTCACTGGAAAGGAGAAGAGACACACACACCATTATTTACACTTGGAAAAATAATGGAGAAACTAGTCCCTAATCTTACTCTGAATCCCATAACTCCCCAAACAACGGTGGAAAGTAGAAACGGTAGACTGTGTCGTATTCCCAAATTGAAGGCGAGACAGGGAACATCCTTAACCCTGAGAGAAAATAGTTTTGTAGTAAGAGGACCAAAACTGTTTAATCAGTTGCCCAAAGACCTAAGAAACACGAAGGGAGTTGCAGTGGACATCTTCAAAAGAAGACTAGACGCCTGGCTCAGAACAATCCCCGATGAGCCGGGCGTACCTCGCTATGTGAGGTGGAGCGCGCAAGAATCCAACTCACTACTTCACCAGGCCAACTCGAGAGGAGGGGCGACAAGCTTGACCTTCGCGAAGTGAGAAATCATCGCGCGGAACCTTTGTAAGGTTGTAAGGTAAGGTGTGTGGGTATATATATATATATATATAACTGCAAACAACACACAGTATAATTAATGTAAAGAACGACGCTCGTGTAGAAGAGCGTCCACACAAAATGAGAACGAGCAAATGAAAAATGAGGCACCTCCCATTTGCTCGTTCTCCCTCCTCATCTTGTGCGAACGCTCTTCTACACAAGCGTCGTTCTTTACATTAATTATACTGTGTGTTGTTTGCAGTTAAAATGTATATATGTATGGCATGAGTAGGTGCCCCCCGAGGGCATTCGATTCCGCTCGTATGTAGGAGAATTACGAGTTCTGACTGATCGGGGACCTTGGTGCAGTGGTTAGCATATCCGACCGGCAATTGGATGATCCCGGGTTCGATACCTGGGAGGTGTCTCGTTTTTCATTTGCTCGTTCTCCCTCCTCATCTTGTGCGGACGCTCTTCTACACAAGCGTCGTTCTTTATATATATATATATATATATATACAGGGTGGGCGGAAAGTAGCTCCCTATTTTGGATTGGTAAAAAAATACGTATATTATCCATTTATTTCAGAAGAAATAATATGAAAAGGTAGGCATACATGGTAGGTTTTCTATAAAATTCAATGTGGGCTCCAACTCTTTCCACCAGCTTCTGGAGCCGCCCAGGAATGGCGTCCACTGACTTTACCAGGAACTCCGGCGGGATGGAGGACATGACTTCCCGAATTCGGTCCTCCAGTTCTTCCAATGTCCTCGTTTGGTGCGGTAGACTTCTTCCTTTACCCACCCCCAAAGAAAGAAGTCGCACGGTTACCGCTGAAAAACGGCAGAATCGGTTCAGTGTAACGGTGTGGTGTGGTATGACCTCAGATCAGGTTGTGGGCCCGTTCCTTCTGCGCAACACCATGAATGCTGAGCGGTACCTTGCTATGTTGCGAAACGAGGTCTGGCCGGTTGTCAGCACATGGGAGAACATCGACGATCTGATATTTATGCAAGATGGCGCCCCTCCGCACTTCGCTCTTGTTGTCCGTGAGTGGCTGGATGCCCACTTCCCTGGGCGTTGGATGGGTCGTCGTGGTCCACATCAATGGCCAGCCAGGAGCCCCAACTTGACACCGTGCGACTTCTTTCTTTGGGGGTGGGTAAAGGAAGAAGTCTACCGCACCAAACCGAGGACATTGGAAGAACTGGAGGACCGAATTCGGGAAGTCATGTCCTCCATCCCGCCGGAGTTCCTGGTAAAGTCAGTGGACGCCATTCCTGGGCGGCTCCAGAAGCTGGTGGAAAGAGTTGGAGCCCACATTGAATTTTAGAGAAAACCTACCATGTATGCCTACCTTTTCATATTATTTCTTCTGAAATAAATGGATAATATACATATCTTTTTACCAATCCAAAATAGGGAGCTACTTTCCGCCCACCCTGTATATATATATATACATTCAACTGCAAAGAACACGCAGTATAAATAACGTAAAGAACGACGCTTGTATAGGAGATATTCCGCGCAAGACGAGAAAGAGAAAACAACAAATGAAAAAATGAAGTACCACCTGGGAATCGAACCCGGGATCTTCCGATTGCCGGTCAGACGCGATAACCACTACACCATGGACTTCACTCTTCCAAATGCCGTAATTCCTCTACATACTCGCAGAAACCAATGCCCCAAGGGGGCACCTCCCGCTTGCCGTAACATTATATACATTCAACTGCAAAGAACACGCAGTATAAATAACGTAAAGAACGACGCTTGTATAGGAGATATTCCGCGCAAGACGAGAAAGAGAAAACAACAAATGAAAAAATGAAGTACCACCTGGGAATCGAACCCGGGATCTTCCGATTGCCGGTCAGACGCGATAACCACTACACCATGGACTTCACTCTTCCAAATGCCGTAATTCCTCTACATACTCGCAGAAACCAATGCCCCAAGGGGGCACCTCCCGCTTGCCGTAACATTATATACATTCAACTGCAAAGAACACGCAGTATAAATAACGTAAAGAACGACGCTTGTATAGGAGATATTCCGCGCAAGACGAGAAAGAGAAAACAACAAATGAAAAAATGAAGATCCCGGGTTCGATTCCCAGGTGGTACTTCATTTTTTCATTTGTTGTTTTCTCTTCTCGTCTTGCGCGGAATATCTCCTATACAAGCGTCGTTCTTTACGTTATATATATATATATATATATATATATATATATATATATATATATATATATATATATATATATATATATATATATATATATATATATATATATATATATGAAAAATTATTTCACGAAAGTGACACGTGAAAAATATTTATGATGAATAAAACCACGAAGGGAAAAGAAACACAAAGTGGTGCTCAAGCGTTTCGTCTAATGACATCCTGCATTTTTTTAACTCTGATGCACAAGGAAAATAAAATTTTGTACTGAATTCAAATACATCTTCAATGAATATCAGAATATATTTTGATATAAACTATATAGCAACCACCTTCAATTCACACTGGTTAAAACCTTTTAAGACATTGTAATCATAACAATTCAAAGAAAACTGAACATAAGCACCTATACGAAGAATTGTAGTAAGTAATCCCTCACATTTAACATTTAAATATAATAAATGATGAAACATTGAAATGTTTTCATTCTTACTAAAATAAATTTTTCCTCTCTACAGATCCATTAATTTTCAGGTTACTTTTTGTATTGCAAATTAAAGATCTACCAGGATCTACTGTTTCGTTTAAACAAAATGGATAAAAATTCAGATGAAGACCCCACAGAATTGTGTTTCTGTATAAAGAAAGAAAAACAGTGAAATTGCCCGCATCATTCGATTTTCATAGTGTGGTATCCGAAGTATTATCAACAAGTACAGAGAAACATTTGTAAATGACAAACCAAAAAAGCTGTCTAACGAGGATGAAGATATACCTGAAGATATTATCTTCAAGGAATAGAAAGAAGACAAATATTGAATTGGCAACAGAACTGGCACAAGGCTCGGGTGTGCCTGTCCATCCATGAACACTACAAAGACCACTTTTGAAATCAGGACTCAAAGGACGTGTTGCAGTAAGAAAACCTTGATTAAGAAAGGGCAACAAAGCTAAGCAGCAAAACTATGCACAAAAACACAGAAAATGAACTATAGAACAATACTCAAAAGTGCTTTGGACGGACGAGTTAAAGTTTCAATTATTTGGATGTAATTCAAATAATTTTCAGCGAGGAGACTGTAGACACCAAACGACCAGGGAAGTACTCTTAGGGGTACGTTACACAAGATAGGGAGTGCTGGAATTCCCGTTTCTCCTGTCACTGTCCTCCTTAGCTAATCTTTTTCTGTCTTATCTACCCTGTGAGCAGTCTAGCATGCTCTCCAACACACTTTTCGTCCTATTCCTCACTACATATTCATGCACCTTACACACTACATAATCTTTTTTCAAAAAAGCATCAACTTCAGGAGCCTCAGAGTCCCCTAGAGAGGGCACCATAAGTGTCCCCATTTCTGGCTCCTCCACTGCCGATACCGTTGGACGATTCCGGTGCTGTTCCTCCATCTCCTCCTCCCTCTAACTTTATTACAATGTCAGAAATTAGAATCTCTTCTAAAGATGCTCTTTCTGCCATATCTGGGCTCAACTCTAGGAAGGCGTACGGTCCTGACGGTGTTCCTCCTGTTATTCTTAAAACTGTGCTTCAGTGCTCACACCCTGCCTAGGCAAACTCTTTCGTCTTTGTCTCTCATCTGATACTTTTCCTTCCTGATGGAAGTTCGCTTTCATTCAGCCTGTCCCAAAGAAGGGTGACCGCTCTCAACCCTCCAACTATCGTCGAATGGCTCTGATTTCTTGCCTTTCTAATGTTTTTGAATCTATCCTTAATAGGAAGATTCTTAAACACTTCTCTTCTCACAATCTTCTTTCAGATCGTCAGTATGGGTTCCACAAGGGACGCTCAACTGGCGATCTTCTTGCATATCTCTCTGAATTAGCGTGGAACACCATACCGCGAAAGTTTATGACAAAATTATTTGAATGTGTCCCTAGAAGAATTTCTGCGGTTTTAAAGGAAAAGAGTTGACACACTCACTATTAGTTTATATGAAGGTGTATTCTGTATAAATAGGGTTATTTCAATTTCATTAAAAGTGTATTTACATTGAATACAAAGTTTTACTTTCCTTATGCATCAGTGGAAAAATGCAATGTCTAAGACTTTTCCGTGTGTGTGTGTGTGTGTGTGTGTGTGTGTGTGTGTGTGTGTGTGTGTGTGTGTGTGTCACACTTACCTATTGATGGGTATGGAACCATAGAGTCTGTATCATAATGACTCTTGAATGTTATAGGGTTGTTAGGAAGCCTCTGTGCCCACCTTCCTTTGGGCATGTCCATGCCCACACCAGCGTTGTTCGATCCACCTCCAATGGGCTTAGGTTTTGTATCATTTATTTGCTTTTTGGCCCACAGAGGCAAATGACCCACACTAAACCTGAACGGAAGAATTTGCACTCTTTTTTACCCATAATCGTACGAATTGGAAACAAATAATTACGTTAAGCAATTAATATAAATAAATCATGTTTCTCAAAAGAAATGAATTATTATTGTAGCTGTTTATGTTGCAGTCGTAAACTTGCTCCCACCTATAATCCGGTTCATCCCCTTCTTCAGGAGTATTCCGGTTGAAGATATCTTCTGACGCGGACCTGAAGATTTCGTTGTCCAAGTGCTGCGTCCTCTGGTTGCTCACCTTCCGCGTCTCCTTCAGGGTCCTCTCTGCCCTTTCCGCCTGCTGTGCCAGTCTCGCCTGGATGATTTGGGTCATGTCCCTCGGCATACTAAAGTGAATAAACAACGTAGCCACCCCAATTGCATGGACATGGAAGCATTTAGGTTATAGTAAAAGTGAAATTGGCTAGAGGGGGAAGGGGAGTAACGCACCTATTTTTTGAGACTATTTAAATGCTCCAATATGCTTTTCCGACTTCGACCAAGAAACTAAAGCACTTAGCCGAATTCTCTGAATATGCCCACGACACTTACCTAGGAAAAATCTTCTGATATTCACACACCCATTTCAAATTAACTAGTCCTTACCCATAATTGAGTGAAAGATTATATATATATACACACTGCATGAAAGTGTATGTACATAATAAACTAGCTAGCTCCAGAGAATAAAATCACCTGATCTAACTTAATCTGATGCAACCCGTAACTCTTATCACTAAAAGAATGATGCTAAAAAGTTGCTTTAATCTTAGAACCACATACATTTCAAAGTAGTTCCATGACGTTACAATATATTATTCTTTACCTCTTTATTCTTATGTTGTACTTAAATAGCTCAGTTTAATGCATGTTTTTCCACCCCCGCTAAGTGGTCCGTCGTAAGATTTTAACCAAAAGCTCCCCTTCTTTTTTAATTTCTCTTTCGTATTTTTCTAAATTAATACGTCCTTCATTTAGCTATTCCCCTATATCTGTCGTTTGATCTTACCTCCAAACAAAGATGCACCCATCTCCGGATACTGTAATCAAATGTTTTCCGTCGTTGCTAAACCTGAGCCCGGTCACAATTTCAGAGTGTCCAAACATGGTTGCCATGCATTCGCCCGAGTAATAATCGTAGATGCACATGCTCTTGTCAGTGCAACTGGTGGCAGCGTAAATTCCAGACTGATCCAACACGACCTAAATCGGGAAAAAAAATTATACAAAAGCGTTTATCCATATTTTATTTATCTGTGCTGCGAGATGAACCGGGTTGAACGCGCGAAATAAATCTAGGCAAACTTTTATAACAAACACCTACTGGTTCCCAAACGTTTCCAAACCAAGGACTGCCTCCGTATAAACGTCCTCTCACGCAAACACTAACAGGAATGTTGCTGAATGTCCTCCGAAATTAAAAAGAGTCCTTAAAACCGTTTAATTACTTATTTATGTACTTATAAAGTAATTAACCGTGGTGTATTTCATTATGCATCAATCTGATCGTTGAGTTAGTAATACTTGCGCGAACAATTATGGTATTTAATGAGTGTATTAATTGCGTATTTAATAGAGCATTATATTAAATTATTATCTAATTCTTACGTATGTAATTACTAGGGCGACCCCAAAGTTAATAAAGTTAATAAGGTTAAAAATTTGCTATTAGGTTCATAGTTAATATTTTAGTTTTGTGTTAATAAAGTTAATAAAATTATTAATAAGGTTAAAAATTTGCTATTGTAAGTTAAACCTTTCGTGATGGATTAATCAAATAAAATTAACGAAAATGTGGAGTGAAACTGCGTAAACAAATAAGTGATTTCTGGTTCTCTAACATGATGTTATAATATGCATTCTGGATTCATATTTACTCTATATAGAGTCTATACATTGATTAATGATGATTATACAAGCTGATTATGCATTATTTCTACATTACTCTTTCGTTATTTATCGACCGGATAGCTAGGTGTGTATTCATACAATGTGTGAATACTATGTGGATATTATGTTTTGGCTTTTGTTGTTAGAATCAGTTCAGTATTACCATAAATCATTTAATTAACTATATTAATTTTGTTTATCTTTTTGGCACAATATATAAATTTCAAACATGCCTAAAACTGCGAAATCAGCTTTTGCGAAAATCCAGGCAATTATTACTAGCTATCCTGGTGAATTTGTCCAAACTCCAACAACACAATTGTTTTGCAACTGGTGTCAAGTTGTCGTGAACCACGAAAAGCGCCATTTCGTAGAGAGAGAAGTACATTATGCTTCACTATAATTCAGTCACTAAATAAGTTCGTTAATAATTTAATAAATAAATGAATGTGATGCGTTTTATTTTATATTAAGCGTTAATATTTATCCACAAATAAGTTGCGAGTAAAGAACTTTTTAGGTCAAGTAAAGTTAATAATTGGTAAGAATAAAGTTAATTTAAATTTTTTAGGTTAAAATTGGGTCGCCCTAGCAATTACAGTACGTTGTAATGTTTGTTTTCTTCACATACACCCCAAAATGGAGTCCGTCCATTAAGAATCAAATTCTTCTAACCTTGATGAGCGTCCCATCGTCCCCAGCAGACCCTTTGAAGGTTTTGGAATGTTTGCCGGAATTCACGTTGTAAACACGAATGTTCCGATCTTGACACGCTGTCAGGATGTGCCTCTGGCCGTGGTCAACCTACGGGGAATTCAGATTAAATGTCTATCCAATGGATGAGTGAATCGGTGTTAGTTGGGTAACTCACTGACCCGATGTACGAGCGTACAATGAATGCATAAAACCATTTTACACGATACAAACTAAATGAAAATACCTAAATGAAAGTGAAAAAGACAAAGCCGTCAGTCATAATGATACAATCTATAGAACTAGAAAACCGCCATTCGGCCAACCGGATTTAAATACGCGTTCCACGCTTCGAATAACCTCAGTAAATATAGAAACTAGAATGGTATACTAGCGTGCTGGCACACTTTCTTCCTCATCACCCCAGCAACAGTAAATCCTTATACTGAAAAAAGGCGTTAATTTGGTGAAAAATTAAAAAGATACATCGGTACCTTTACGGGGTTCAATCTTGAATATAAAAATAATAAAAAATTTCAAGTTAAAAAATGTGAGATAACGATACTGAAATTGCAAAAAAAAATTTTACCTTTGGTTTATGATAAAAGTTAGCGAATAAAGTTCATATTAAAAGTACTTTTATTAAATGTAAAAATTGAAATGGTTCGCTTTAAAACATTTTTTTTAAAAGACGGGAAAAATCTGATATACATAAAAATAAGGACGTGAAATTACCAAAATCGGATATCTTTTAGTTTTAAAATAAATTATACAATTTTTCACAAAAGGAAAAAGCAAAGTTAAATAAAATATTCAAAATTTTACTCGTTAAAAGTTCACAACATCGACGCCATAAAAGCTATAGTTCTCTCGACTTTCGGTTGGCTCATAACAGTCACGAAGAGCAGTAACCATTTTACACACTTCCAAACACTTACCTCCATATCATAAAGAGTCGTTTTCCCTGCTACGTTATGACCTCTCGAAAAAAATACTTCATTTTGAGGGTTCTGAAATGCCACAAAAAATTATCATCATCATCAAGCGAAAGTAATAGCTAATTCTGAAATGTACTAGCATTAAACCAAATTAAATATTTTTAGGAACTATATAAGCCAGCCTATGCATGAAGTATGAGGGAGCATGGAGTATGAGTTACTAGCACTAACAAGGGTAATTGGATTAATGGTAATCTAATCCTATTTTGACGTGAAGACCAAAAATTTAAAAATCAATCAGAAACTACAAACGAGAACAGAATCTAAAACTATGAAGAAACGTAGTCTATTTACCCCTCTGAGATCGAGTTCTCCCTAGTAACGAAAGCATTGGAATTAGAAAAGAAGTCGATAAGAGAGAATGAGGTGTTAAAAGTATTTCTACATTCTAGAGTTACGCAATTTCCATCATTATTCCAGTACCGTAGTTGGCATTACATTTCTTAAAGAAAACATCATGCATAGTTTTCTATGACAACTTTAATGCGCAGAAAAATTATGAGGGAACGTTATATACTGCTCAGGTTGTAGTCTGTACGTCTAATTTTAACTACTGGAAAATACTGGGAAATGAATATCCAAAATTTAGGACTTTCGCCATTTAGCAACACCAATGGTAACCCCAATTAGATTAGCAAAGTAACAATTAAGCAGCATAAATATAAACAAGCTTCAAGCAAAAGCTGATGAACACAACATTTTTAAATGCACACTGTAATGAAAATAAAAAACAATAGTAGAGTTGTTTAGCCAACAAATTAATAACGTTGTTCGGTATTAAAAGTAAAACATGGTATAAATAGACGAGACAATAATTATGTACCTTTTAAATTAGTAGAAACCTTATTAATCTACACTTGGATAATAATAATAATAATAATAATAATAATAATAATAATAATAAAGTATGACCAGGACTAATCCCGTTATTCAAGCGTAGTGGTGTCCTTCCTATATACCTGTGTGGCGCTCCTGAATATAATGGACCGATCAGCACCGCACGAGACCATTTGCAGGTTGCCCTGCGACTGGTAAAACCTCACAGAAGTAATCGCTGAGGAGTGGTCGTCCAGCGTTTGTACGAAACTGTAATCCTAATAAAGAAAAGATTAGCAAATGCAAAAAAACTTCACTTTTTTCTACGTGAAGGTCAAAATATGAAAATAAAAACCCACTCTAATAGACAGAGTTTATTTCCACGAGAGTTTCGACGCCCACTGGCATCCTCCTCGGGTGGATACAGAAACACGAATGAACCAAAACAAGAGGGAAAAACAGTCCAGGGACCGACCGTTAAGAAATTCGCACCTAGGTTAGATCCCATTCTCCCGACACCAGAAGGGCATTTTCATTAAGTACATTCGCGCAAATTTAAAACTATCTTCCTGTTCTAAACATACAGATTCTATAATTTTTTTACATAATTATTACAATTATTATTAAATTTATTACATTTAATATTGCATAATTATTTATTACAGAAATTATAAATTTATTATTACATTGGTTATTACATTATTGTTTATTATACAGAACTTATAAACCGAAAAAAACGAATGAAAAAAGCCGATTAGGAAACAATCCAGAGAAATTCGCACCTAGGTTAGATACCGTTCTCCCGACACTGGAAGGGCATTTTATTACAGGGTTCGCTTATAAGTACATTCCCACAAATTAAAACTATCTTCTTGTTCTATACATACAGATTCTAATATTTTGACATAATTACTGCATTTATTATTACATTTACATTTATTTATTTTTTTTTTTTTTACCCTAATTATTAAATTTATAATATTACCTTTATTATTACATCTGTTGCATTTATATTTATTTCCATATTATTACTTCCATTATTACATTTACTAAAGGCGAGTAGGAAACATTCCAATCCAGAGACATTTAGAAATTCACACTTAGGTTCGAACACGTCCCCGACTCCGTAAGGGATTTTTTGACAAGATCTCATTAAAGGGTCTAACTTATAAGTACCTTCGCACAAATTAAAATTATCTACTTTTTCTATACACACAGATTCTATTATTTTTCTTTTGACATAATTATTACATTATTAAAGTACCTTACTTGATTCCCAATCAATAGCATGATTATTTTGGCTGGCGTGATAAAAATGGCATTATTAGTATTACAACTTCTGAAGGCATATTTGTGTTCTTTAATACGGGTTTTCAATATTTCTTCCAGTTTCTCCCACGTATACTAAATCACAACTTTTACAGGGAGATTGGGAGAACGACAAACAATTACCTTTTCTAGATGTTTTGGTCATTAACGAAAGCGGAAAGCCCAATTTCACGGTTTATAGAAAACCTACTCATTGTAATTCGTACATTCATTATTTTTCATATCATGATGAAGGGGTTAAAAGCTCATTATTTCTTCCAGTTTCTAAGAGCACTCAGGATTTGTAGCCCCACATTTGCTGGACCCGGAAAATTCAAAGATTTGGAACATTTTTAAGGATTTAAAATATCCCGAGTGGTTTATCAGAAAGGCGTATTTTAAAACCAGAAAATCTTTTTATGCCCCTCGGAACCTTCAGTTAACCAAAAACAATATGTGAGTTTGCCTTACATTGCCGCTTAGAAGAGTAAAACCGTTGACGAAAGATTTTAAGTTTGCTTTGGCGTTCAAATATTCGTCTAACCGTGAAAAGTAAATTGGTTAGGAATAACGTGGCAAAAGAGGAACAAGCCTGTGTCTACAGCATTCCCTGTAAAAGTTGTGATTTAGTATACGTGGGAGAAACTGGAAGAAATATTGAAACCCGTATTAAAGAACACAAATATGCCTTCAGAAGTTGTAATACTATAATGCCATTTTTTATCACGCCAGCCAAAATAATCATGCTATAGATTGGGAATCAGTAAGGTACTTTATAAATGTAATAATTATGTCAAAAGAAAAATAATAGAATCTGTGTTATAGAAAAAGTAGATAATTTTAATTTGTGCGAAGGTACTTATAAGTTAGACCCTTTAATGAGATTCTTGGTCAGAAAATCCCTTACGGAGTCGGGGAACGTGTTCGAACCTAAGTGTGAATTTCTTAAATGTTCTTGATTGGAATGTTTCCTTACTCGCCTTTAGTAAATGTAATATGGAAGTAATAAATATGGAAATAAATATAAATGCAACAGATGTAATAATAAAGGTAATATTATAAATTTATAATATTAGGGTAAAAAAAAAAAAAAAAAAAAAAATGTAAATGTAATAATAAATGCACTAATTATGTCAAATATTAGAATCTGTATGTATTAGAACAAGAAGATAGTTTTAATTTGTGGGAATGTACTTATAAGCGGACCCTGTAATAAAATGCCCTTCAGTGTCGGGAGAACGGTATCTAACCTAGGTGCGAATTTCTCTGGATTGTTTCCTAATCGGCTTTTTTCATTCGTTTTTTCGGTTTATAAGTTCTGTATAATAAACAATAATGTAATAAAACCAATGTAATAATAAATTTATAATTTCTGTAATAAATAATTATGCAATATTAAATGTAATAAAATTAATAATAAATTCAATAATTATGTAAAAAAAATATAATAGAATCTGTATGTTTAGAACAGAAGATATTTTTAAATTTGCGCGAATGTACTTAATGAAAATGCCCTTCCTGTGTCGGGAGAATGGGATCTAACCTAGGTGCGAATTTCTTAACGGTCGGTCCCTGACTTTTTTCCCTCTTGTTTTGGTTCATTCGTGTTTCTGTATCCACCCGAGGAGGATGCCAGTGGGCGTCGAAACTGTCGTGGAAATCAGGGTTGTGGAGTCGGTCCAAAATTTTCCGACTCCGACTCCACACATTGTAAAAATTCGACTCCGACTCCGACTCCACACATTGTAAAAAATCTAAAAATCCGACTCCGACTCCTCACATTTTAAATATACGACTCCGACTCCTCTAGTGTTTCACTCTATAATTATCATAATAATAAGACATTTCATCACCACCACATGAATCGTCAGGTTACTTTCTAGGATAAGGGAACATTCAAATATTAAGAAGGATATTGACTTGTAGATATTATCATATTAAGGGATTTTTATTTTTTCCAATAATTATATATATATATATATATATATATAAATGAAAAGATTCTCTTAAACATAATTAAGGTCTAACCAGTAGTAGTGCTACTTAAAATTGAATAACCCTTCTAACCTAGTGGCTATAACCAGGGTTGTGGAGTCGGTCCAAAATTTTCCGACTCCGACTCACACATTGTAAAAATTCGACTCCGACTCCGACTCCGCCTGAAACGTGCGACTCCACGACTCCGACTCCGACTCCACAACCCTGGTGGAAATAAACTCTGTCTATTAGAGTGGGTTTTTATTTTCATAAAGATTAGCAAGTTATCGAGGATATTTAGAGATTAATAATTAAAAGTCATACCGAGGAGGATTAAAGTAAACTAAATTAAATATATTAGGGTCATTCCATGTCAGTTCAACGGAATTTTGGGTCGAAAAAACGTGACCATCACCAATTTTTTTTGAAAATGGCACACTTATAGATCTCGGTGAGAAAAACAGAATTGCACTTGTTTCAACACTCTAGGTCATATGGTTCCGGAGATATGGCCATTCGAATTTTGTAAAAAAAGGTCAATTTCCAAGGTCCTACCATATTTCAACATGAAATATCTCGGCTCCTATTGTACTTACAGAGACCATTTAAACACTATTTTAAAGCTTTTAAGCAGATCTACAACTTTGTTTCTATTCATATTTTACCTCAGTGGTAAAAAAAAAAGTTGATCTTATTTTTTATATTTGACCTTGTGTAGGTCATTTGATGTCACAACCGATTTTTTTCTCCTTTCACCTAATTTTGGGTACACATGTCTAGCTTAACCTAGAACAAGATTTTTAGTGTTGATTAAGTTAGTATAGACGCTACAGCTATTTCAGTGGACCATACCTACCTCCATTTTGACCAAGTACCTTTTTCCACCAAACTTTGGAGCGCCGTTTCTTTGGAACTGTTTGAGCTAGAGTGTGGAGAAAAGTACCATTAGATTTGTCTCATTGAGATCTATAATGTCTGCTATTTTTAAGACAATTTGCCTTTTAATATGTATATTAAAATAACCTATTCTTTTATTTTTACCAACTGAGTTATAAGAACCGATTCTTGTCTAGCTGGGTGAAACCATGAAAAAAGAGGCATCAACATAACTTTATATTTAAAAAGGGCAGTTATTAGGTATTTACAATATATTTTATTTTTGTTTTCTTTCCCGCCTACCATCAGCTCCTTTTACAGAAACAGAGTCTTTCAACCCTGGCATTTGTCTACTCACATCTGGCGAATGATAGAAGTCAATTACTTTGGCAGCAGTTTCACTATTCAGGCGTTTCCCCAAACGCGGATTAGGAGTTCAAAGCACTCCCTTCTCCCTCACCAAACGCTTTGCTTGCCTAGCCATGTAATCTGAGCACTTAAATTCTTCTCTGATCTTTACTTGTGTCCATCTTTTTGGTAGGATAGTAAGAATTGTCAGTTTTTCATTTCGACTTGTCACTTGATTAAATTTCTCTTTAGTTGTTGAAGAATCTCCAGTTCTGTATCTGAGTCACTGCATGAAATTGGTTGTTTAGTTGCAAGTTCAAGCTTTCTTTTCACAACTACTCCTACTTTCCTCAACTTTCTCTTTGCGTAACCAGCGCTGTCAGAGAGTTTACATGGTTTTATTGGGGTCTCATCAAGTGTGGCCAATGAAGCATTGAATTTACTAAGCTCATACTGCATTTCAACTACATCTCCAACGGTTTCTAGCTCAGATGGGGCACTTGATGAGGTGGATGGTGATTTTTCAAGTGGTTCACATTCAGCATTGGGGATGGACGATTTGCTAGTATATTTCGACAGGTTGCACATGCTTTATGATTATTTGTTAGTTTCAATTCAGGATTTTGATCAATCAAATTTTTAGTCAATGCACGAATGCCTTTTCTCATTTTTCCTGTGTTTTTTAAATGGGTCACAACAGAACCTGCCCATATTCAAACTGCTGAAATCCATGTTTATCTAAAAAGAAAAAAATACATATGTAGCTTAAAAGCCAGGGTTGGGTTCAATTACACAAAATGGAAACAATTACAATTTTTTTTATTTTTCTTCAAATTAATTACAGTTAGTATTGTACTTCACAATTTCAAGATCAATTGCAATTACAATTAATTTTGTCTGAATCAATTACAATTACACAAATATAACTATCTATTCTATATATCTAAAATAAATATATATCTATATCTAAGTATAACTAAATAAACTATGAAAGGTTTATTTTCATTGGATGATGTATGACTGTCAGATCTAGGGGTATAATTTTTAACAATTGACATCAATTGATCAGTTATAGCTCAAAAATCAATTACAATTACCTTTATTTTTATTTTATTTTGAATCAATTACAATTAATGGAAATTAGGATCAATTAATTAAAAATACAATTATAATTAGTCATTGTATCCAACCGTGTTAAAAGCTATTTTTGCTTAGATGGCACAAATAAAATTTGGGACCTACTGATCTTGTTTCAGAGGTCTACAACAAGAAAAATGTGCAGTTTGATTTAGAGACTGGAATAAATACAGATGCCAAAAAAATCCTTGCTCCAAGGTTTAAATAAGCTTATTTTCACATGGGTACATACTGTTGTACACAATGAAGAAATACACAAAGTTAAGTAATTCTATTAAAACTCATCTAACTCTTAAAACTGAACTTATTCTATAGGGTAGTACATATAGCCTAGTATAAGGTACTTATATACATACATAGCTTTACCTTTAAACAGGATAGCAGGTTCGAAGTTCTTCACACTTTTGAATGTTCATATAAATTAATTAATTATGTAATTTAAATTACCTATATTATATAATTCTCTAAAATATACAAAAAAAATAAATTTTATAATAGGGCCGGATACTTATTCAGCCAAATAACTGGGTTAGGTTAGGTTAGATAATTACCGATTTTTTTGAAAATTAGCAGACATTATACAGGGTGTCCCATAAGTCCGGCATCATAAGAGAAATTCATATTTTTCTATTTCTACAAACCATAATTCATATTTTTCTCTTTCTACAGGCCATAATGTCTGTGAGCAAGGAAGAACGAATCCAAATAATTCTACTCATAGGAAATCGGAGTCAAAGAGAGGCCGCTGCTGAATTTAACAGACTGCATCCAGACGGCGAGCCAATAACACAGAGTTGTGTTAGCAGACTTGTTGCAAAGTTTAAGGAAACAGGATCCATAGAAGATAAACCACGTAGTGGACCTTCAAGGAGGGTCCACTGACGATGATACAGCGACTGCTATCCTGGCTCATTTTAACAGAAGTCCCAATAAGTCTCTTCGGCGATTGTCCGCCGAAACAGGAGTGTCGAAAAGTAGCATCCATCGCATTCTTCAGGCTCACAAATGGCATCCATATAAACTTCAGATCCTACAGAAATTAAGCGAAGATGATGATCCCGACGGCGGATGGAATTTTGTGAATGGGCTACGGAACAATATGCTCGGGATGCCAATTTCCCGTCCACCATTCTGTTCAGTGACGAGGCTGTTTTTTATGGAAATAGTGAGGTAAATCGACAGAACACCCGCTACTAGTCTCAAAACAACCCTCACTGGTATACCTCTTCAAAGGAACAAGGTGCATCTCGGGTGATGGTATGGTGTGGCATTTGGAAGGATCGCATCATAGGCCCCCTCTTTTTCGAAGAACATGTCACTGGATGCACCTACCTACGTATGCTCAAGGAAGAAGCATTTCCCAGTGTCTTGAACGAAGAAGGAAATTTCCCAACATGGTTCCAGCAAGACGGCGCTCCTGCACATTACAGCACCCAAGTAAAGGAATACCTGTACCAACAATTCCCTGGTCATTGGATAGGACGTCGAGGGCCTGTGGAATGGCCAGCTAGAAGCCCGGATCTCACGCCACTAGATTTTTATCTCTGGGGCCACTTGAAAGCGCTGGTATACGCACAGAAAATTAGGAGTGTTGAACATTTGCGGCATCTCATTATTGGGGCATGTAACACCATTACTCCTGACATCATTTACCGTGTGCTTGCTGACTGGGTATCACGTCTGAATTTGCGTACTGAAAACAATGGTGGACATATTGAGCACGTTCTGTAAATAAAAGCTTTTGTTTTGCCTTTTTTTATTATTTTTCCTATGATGCCTGACTTATGGGACACCCTGTATATCTCAGTAAGAAAAATCTAATGGTATTTTTCTCAACACTCTAGCTCAAACAGTTCCAAAGATACGGTGCTCCAAAATTTGGTGGAAAAAGGTACTTGGTCAAAATGGAGGTGGGTATGGTCCACTGAAATGGCTGTAGCGTCTATACTAACTTAATCAACACTAAAAATCTCGTTCTAGGTTAAGCTAGACATGTGTACTCAAAATTGGGTGAAAGGAGGAAAAAATCGGTTGTGACATCAAATGACCTACACAAGGTCAAAGGTCAAAAATAAGATCAGCTTTTTTTTGACAACTGAGGTAAAATATGAATAGAAACAAAGTTGTACAGTAGATCTGCTTAAAAGCTTTAAAATAGTGTTTAAATTGTCTCTGTAAGAGCAATAGGAGCCGAGATATTTCATGTTGAAATATGACCTTTTTTTACAAAATTCGAAGGGCCATATCTCCGGAACCATATGACCTAGTGTGTTGAAACAAGCGTCATTCTGTTTTTCTCACAGAGATCTATAAGTGTGGCAATTTTCAAAAAAATCGGTGATGGTCACGTTTTTTTCGCCGTTGAACTGACATGGAATGACCCTATAGCAAATATTGTATATAAAAGAAATAAACAATAGTATTAATGAATCATAAAGCGGAAATAATGAAAGTAAAAAGAAGAGAATATTAAACACCGTCCTTATAAAAGTAAAATGATGCGCGGTATATAAATAGTCCTTCCCTCCCCCTTTCAAGTACTCTTAATGTATCTGGCAAAGCTGGGCACTTGCGGTATTTTTTGCGGTACTGCGGTACTACCGCACTACCAAACCGGTACCGCATAACGCAAAGGATCGCTGAAAGTACAGCAGTACCGCTACCGCATTCAAATTTCCCGCGGTACTTTCCGCGGTACCGACAAACACGACTTTTCAAAAAATTAACACTTTTTTTGAAGTAAACCTTATTACAGGCAGAGCTGGGCAATAAATACATTGAATGTATTTAAATACTAAATACCAAATACATGGGAGAAATGTATTTAAATACTAAATACTAAATACATTTTACGAATGTATTTAGATACTAAATACAAAATACATCCATTGTATTTAAATACATTTGTAAATACATTTTAAATACATACAAATTTTAACATATGCATTCACTAATTCATGAGTAACAACAATATAAAATGAGTAGATGAGTAGATGAGACATAAACGTAAACATAAGACGTAAACATAAACATAAGGCACCTTACGAATTCTCTTTTATTTCACGGTTGCTGCGGATCAAAACCAATCTTTCAAAAGTTTTTGTCTGAAAGAGAGTTTCTTTTGGGAGAAAGTGATTCCCGCGAATGAGAATATTCGCTCTACCGGTGCCGAAGATGGTAATGTCGTGTTATAGCGGAGGAACAGTCTTTTTATGAGAGGATGTTTTCCCAAACTGTTGATGGTCCGATCGGAATCTTGTAGAAATGCCAATACATTCATGTCTGCAGATGGTGCATAGAGGACCTCGAAGACGAAGAGTTGTACTGTGCTAGTACAGAACGTGTATTAAACCAGTAAAAGTATTTACATTTTTATATTTGAGTATTTAAATACATTGTATTTAAATACTCATTAAAGTATTTAAATACTATATTTAAATACATGAAAAACAATGTATTTATAAATACAGTTCTAAATACACAAATGTATTTAAATACGTATTTAAATACAATGTATTTAAATACTGCCCAGCTCTGATTACAGGATTACAGTAAGACGAATGCTGCGTGTGTTGCATCAGCCTAACTCTAGACACGTTAAGTTTTCGTTCAGAACATGTTACGTTGCCATCCTATCACAACGCCTCAGTGCAGTGCTTGCTTTTGAGCCGGTTGCACGTGTGTTACATTTCTGTGACAAAGATCGATTTTTAGCCATTATGGCAGAAAGTTCAGGTGCGAAATCGCCGATATGCAATTTCTGAAAATATGTGCTATTACTTGTGTTGTTCTTGTGTGCAGTACCGCAGTACCGCGGAACGCACCAGGGGGACCTGAAAAAGTACCGCAGTACCGCGTAACGCACTGGGCATGCTGAGGTACCGCAGTACCGCGTAACGCACCCCCAAATTTTGGTACCGCGCCCACCACTGGCTATCTGGTACTTCTTTCTCTCATAGCGTTACCTGGTCGACGTTAAATACGTGGATGAGCCTGTCTCTGGAGGCTGAGGAAAGGAGCCTGTACCCAGTGGAAGGTTTGGAATACTCGAGGCACAGAACTTCGGCGTCGTGCGCTTCAATCTTGCACACTTCCTCATTAAATTCCATGTCGTGGATCCTGAAATGGGAGAACTCCGTTACGATTAAGTTTAATCGTTTTCGGAGGAAAGAGGCTTCTTTCATCATGATTTTATTATTTTCTACGCAAAGTTCACGCGACAAAACTTTAAAAATCAATGTATTTCGTTATCTGTTCAACCGCTAAGTGAAGAGGACAAACCTGATATTTCCCGCCCTGTCTCCCGAGGCCAAATGCTTTCCGTCGCAGCTTACTTTGATACATCGAACCCCGTTCCTAGAGTCGTACGAACCGTCCGTCTTTTCCGTGTTCCCTTGAGGACTTATGTCCGTGTCCTTGATAAATGTCATGTCAGAATCAACGTACATTATCTTCAGCAGGTCCTTCAACGACAAAAATCATTAAATGAAATTCATTAACACTGTAAAAGTAATTTGCATTAAAAAACAAAATTTATACCATACAAAATATTCCATCTTCAAAACACTTCAAATACTTTAATCAACAATTTTGCTGCGTGGTAATTCATGATCGTGAACCGGTAACAACGTTATAAACATTAAAAAAAAAAGTACTTGAAAATGGCTTCTCCATTATGCGGTATTTCCACAAGTGTTGTTTATGTTTCAATTTACCTGGCTGTAGATATTCTTTTTATAAATAGTGGTTGCGGGCATGTCGGGATCGATATTCCATATCCTCATGGTATCATCGGAGGAACAGGTGATGAAAGAACCTTCAGGCAGAAGACTTTTCGCCGTATCCTCCTCTTTGGGGTACATTTCCACGCCCCAAATGCACGCAGAATGGTACAAGTAAGAATGGGACTTTCCAACCTGGTATAAAAAATATATAAATCGCTTCTTCAAACTTAATTCCTATCTAGGTTTTATATTATTTGAAAGTGACTCGATAGTGCAATGCGGTGCGACTTGAAACGTGTTTAAATCTTTCATTGCTTCAAAGGTAAAAGTTGACAGAAGGTATCATCAGCGAGTAAATTTGTGTACAAAAAGTATTTTGACAACATGCGAACACAAACATTGAAATACGCGTTTCTTCACTTCAAAACAACTTATTACTGTATTTAGTATTGCAATGTTTACTATTAAAGCTAATTGTTACTAATAAAGACCTCACTATTTAAGGCATGCTTAGAATTTCTTAGAAATTTCTTAGAATTTTCGACTGTCAATATATACACACACACCACTTGTTGGTTAATTACGAGCATTGCTTAGTATTTAGGAGCGCTGTTTACTATTTAATAACAATGATTACTACTTCGGATCATTCCTCACTAGTCCATTTTAGACTCGCTCCCTATTCATCATGACCTTCTCGCTTACCATTTGAATACCAGCTTACTATTTAAGACTGTTGTTCGTAAACTTAATACTCTCCTTACAATTTCAAGACTGTCGCTTTAGTTACTAAGACCATTATTTACTGACCCTTTTAATATCCTTCACGTCCCACACGTAGAGGGAATGGTCGTTATAGACAGCAGTGACCTTGTGGTTCGCTTCGTCCAACGTTATTGCAATCGTGTCGGGGAATTTGGCATTGTTTGGGTGAGAGGCCATGTGGCTGCACGGGTGAGAGTGGGGCCGGACACGTTAGTGAACAAATTACAATTTAATAAAAAAAATTAAAATACTACAACAATAAAAATACGTTAGAACAAACACTCAAAAGTATAAAAAATAACGAAAATGCATATTTATTATTTATTATACACACACACACAGGGTGGCGCAAAAGTCGCGCATCATAGGAATTTTCAGTGTTGATTATATTATTTTTTTCTTTTAGGTAGGGGATGGTTGCGAAATTAACAATAAACGAGAGGGTTAGCTTGATTTTAATGTATGGAATACCAGGTACAACAAATCAATGAATCGGTACAAAATTTAAATTCTGGACCGATTCATCGATTTGTAGTACCTAGTATTCCATGCATTAAAACCAAGCTCACCCTTTCGTCTATTGTTAATTTCGTAGTCATCCCCTACCTAAAAGAAAAAAAATATATGTATTATAATTAACACTGAAAATTCTTATGATGCGCGCCTTTTGCGCCACCCTATATATATATATATATATATATATATATATATATTATATATATATATATATATATATATATATATATATAAACGCTGGCGTTCAAAATTATGGAAACACATTTTAAAATGTTGATTATGTAATAATAATAATAGTTCTTTTAATTCTTTTTATACGTTACAAGAAGTAAAATGATATGTGTGTCCAATTAAGGAGCTTTCAAATGTGGTGTTTTGTTACGTGAAGACTTACGAGCAATTAATCATTATTGAAAGAAATTGTATTAAATGGTGACATCACATTTTGAATAAAATAACTGTTATGTTCACAGAAATATTGATATTATTGGTTAGAATGTATTTCTAATATTTGTATTTATACATTTTCTCATTTTCCTTCAGAAATGTAATTTGACTCGTGAAACCTGCACCTGAACATTGTGCCCTTCTCTTACAGATAGCTCTGTATAATGGCTCTTGCAAAGGAAATATCATACGAAAATACTCAAGATTAATTAATACCTTCTTGATGAAGAACTACAGAGACAAATAGCCAATAAAGTGCGAGTTTCATTCTCCACGGTGAGCAAAACCCTCTCTCGTGATTCGCAAAATGGGTGTGTAATGAACAAATTAAGCCGACGGCGAAAAAGGAAGACCTCGGAAAAAAAAGACATGCATGATTTTATTGAGCAAATGCAACAGAAAGAATATTAGCGTTCGAATAGTTGCTGAAGTGAATGCATCACGCAATAGCAGCACTTCTACTTTAACATCGAAGAGACGTTTGAGGGAGGTTAGTTACCAGAAAGTCGCTTTTGCGACGAAGAAATACAGCCGAACGTTTGAAATTGGCATAAAATCACAAAAAATGGTCGCTCCAAGACTGGCAAAAGCGGCTTTCTAGTAGCAATCCGACCCATTAAACCAACCTCCCTCAGACATCTATTCGCTGTTGAAGTAGAAATGCTGCCGTTGCGTGACGCATTCACTTCAGCAACTATTCGAGCGCTAATATATTCTTTCTGTTGCATTTGCTCAATAAAATCATGTATTTGTCTTTTTTTTCCGAGGTCTTCCTTTTTCGCCGTCGGCTTACTTTGTTCATTACACTCCCATTTTGCGAATGACGAGAGGGGGTTTTGCTCACCGTGGAGAATGAAACTCGCACTTTATTGGCTATTTGTCTCTGTTGTTCTTCATCAAGAAGGTATTAATTAATCTTGAGTCTAGTTTCGTATGATATTTCCTTTGCAAGAGCCATTATAGAGAGATATCCGTAAGAGAAGGGCACAATGTTACCAAACATTGTCCAGGTGAAGGTTTCACGAGTCAAATTACATTTTTGAAGGAAAATGGGATAAAATGTATAAATACAAACAACAGAAAAACACTCTAACCAATAATATCAATATTTCTGTGAGCATAAACAATTATTTTAATTAAAACATGATGTCACCATTTAATACAATTTCTTTCAAAATTGATTAATTGCTCGTAAGTCTTCACGTAACAAAACACCACATTTGAAAGCTCCTTAATTGGACAGACATATCATTTTACTTCCTGTAACGTATAAAAAGAATTAAAAGAATTCTATTATTATTACATAATCAGCATTTTAAAAAGCAGGACTTTTGACTCACCCTGTATATACACCGTATATTAGTGGATTCATGCTCTAGACAAAAATAAAAATGGTTATTTTCTATAAGCTAAAACGAAAGCCAAAACAAAGCCTATTCTTTGAAATATCTCTACATAAAAAAATTGCATGCAACGAGTACATTTAAAACCATAAAAAAAGCTCTGCAATGTCGTAGAATTTTACAGCTGCATATAATTTTGTAAAACTGTGCCATGTATTACTGTAAAATTATGAAATGTTGAAGTGTAAACAAAACCTGATTTCTGAATCAGCATCTGGAGAGGCAAAGTGTTCTATCTACAAAATATATATCAATACAAAAAGTGTGAAATCTGAACGGCTTCAATTATATAATTTTTCCGATAACTGAACGCCGTTTGTCCGGGATACTAGCACCGGACCTCCCTGATCTCGAAGGCACAGGACTTAACTCGTATCCTGTTAATTTTTAGAAACAAGGTATATTTTTATCTACTCGAAATTAGCGTCTTGAAACGCAAACACCGTATTCCGGTTTGCGGTGTAATATTTTTTGACTCGTAATAGAATAATACTTATAAATTTTCCTTCATTAAATCGAAACGATATAACGTTAAAACAAGTGTTCATTTTTTTTTTTCTAAATAGCGCAACCGCGCTCACCGAAGGTGCAAAATTGAGGCAAGCAGTAAGATTCGTTAAGTAACTTCCTTTAAATCAATCAGCGAGTTAATTCTTCTTATAAAAGAATATGATGCCTTAATATATTTTAAGATACGTCACTTTACCTTTTCTTCCATTCGTAACATTAATGAAAGGAGTGAAATAAACGAGAACAAACGAGATTAATTTAGTATAACTCATTAAAAAAAAACACCGCTCACCACCTCACCTTATGCTCAGTCCTTTCGAGACATCAACACCCAAGTAATGCGCTCTGGGAAGAGTGGTGATGAACTGGAGGTTGAAAGGACTGAAACACCTGATGATGCTCTCGGCGCAACCGACAAAGAGGAACTCTTCTCCCGCCACGAGGCAGTTGGCGCAAGGCGTCTACGGGAACATTTGAGCGTTTAATACGGCTAAAAGGTTACGAACGGAAGGTCTATTTAAACTATACACGTTTAAAACTTCTAAATATTTACGGTACTCGAATACCTTTTAAAACATACTAAAATATATTTGAAACATCCGAATTATTTTAAACGTATAAAGTTGTGAAAACACCGTTTAATTATTATTAATCATTTCAAAACCACGTGGGAATAATTTGAGTAATTTTCATATGGGCCTGCGAGTTACGCGTAATTTAACTAGACTTACTCGAGAACCCGAATTCTAAGTACTCCATTCTGCCGTAATCTAACTCGCTCTATATTTAGTGAGGCCGAATTACAGCCGGGTATGGTATTTATGAATAAGGGGGGCATGAACTTTAGACTAGAAACAACAATCTTATCCAACCAAATTACTATTAAAGACTTCAAAAGGGGTATTTTAATACGGCACCATTTTTTAACGTATCTCGCTCTTACAAAAATTAAGATCAGCCAAAGTAGTTGGGAACTTTCGGAAGAACTCTTAAGATCACCGTTTCATTACTACTACTACTACTGAAGGTGGAAGACTGACAACGCAATTTAAATAGTCCAGAATTGTCTTCTTTCCGTTTAACAGTACTGTACTTACGCTCATTCCAGCATTAATTACCCATCGATCGAGTTTAGCACTCACCCTGAGTTCGACCCATTTGTCAAGGAGTCTTCTGTTGTTGAACTCGCAGAGAAGTCCAGATTTCGTAATGGCGAAGGTGGAGTCGCCCATATCCCCCCTGCCGCAGGCCACATCGCAGAAATAGTTGTTACGTTGCTCCCCAAGAATGGCAGAACGACCAGTCAAGGGGACTGGTTCCTTGAACTGAGGAGAGTAAGACATTTCAATGCTATAATTAACGGTATCATTAATGTCATTATATTTTATTCACGTACTACCATTATTTCAGATATGTTCAGAAGTACATCTAAAATAGAAGAGCTAACAAAAACAGATGACATAACTTACATACGCATCGTTACATACCTATGTAACAAGATTGAATTAGGACAAGTATCAAATTAGGTTACGTTCGATGAGATGAAATTGTATATTAAATGCGATTAGATAAAGTGCAGTAATAATGATTCGAGCGTATTGCCTTCTACGCGTATGAATAAGGCTTATATACTATTTCTCCATTCATTGCAACACCCAATTCCCGCATCAAAAAAGAAAGAAAAAAAGAAAAAAAGAAAAAAAAGTGAATCGACAAACCTTATGACCTCGTGCTACGTCAAGGTACCAAAATTTCACGTGTCTGTTTCCGACTGTGACGAAATAGGAACCATTCTCAGCAAAACTCACAGCCTTCACTTTGCTCGAAAACTTGTTGGAAGCGACCTGCAACAATAAAGTTAACATTTATTATCGTAATTTCAATTACAAATTAAATACTCCTAAATTCCATTTCATGATAAATAATATAAATAAATAAATAAATAATTATTGTGTGTGTGTGTGTGTGTGTATTTGTTTGAAAAGTCGGTACCCGAATAATGATTTGATTTACAGTGAAACTCGTAAAACCCGATGAGAAATACATTAATTTTTTCTAGAATCGTATCATAAATGTTCAAAATATATTCCCCATTCAGTTCAAAACGCATTAATATAATTAATTAATTATTTAATTAACTTAATGTAATTTCCTTTGGGTAGTGACCTTTCGGGAAAAATTATATATATATATATATATATATATACAAACTCAGAATGGTTCCCTGAGAACATTATATGTTAAACACAGACCGTGCATGGAACAAGGAACTCTTCTGGGAAAATTAAATCCACTATAGTCCGGACTATAGAGCATCTTTAGGAGTTTCATTTTTCTGTCGCGTGCTATAGCTCGAAACCTACGGGTTTTTCGACCTATGTTTATATGGGCTTTTTCATTTACTTTTTTCTCAAGAATACACCCTGTTATTTATGAAACACATTTATGCATCACCCTATATATATATATATATATATATATATATATATATATATATAACTGCAATGACCGCGCAGTATATAAATGAATAGAAACGACATAAGTGTTAAGGAACGTTATCTCCTCCTCTTGTGCAGAAACGTTCCTTAACACTTATGTCGTTTCTATTCATATATATATATATATATATATATATATATATATATCAACGTAAAGAACGACGCGGGATCTTCCGATTGCCGGTCAGATATGATAACCACTACACCATGGTCCTCACTCGATCAGAAGTCGTAATTCTCCTACATCTTGCGCGGAATGTTCTCCTATACAAGCGTCGTTCTTTACGTTAATTATACTGCGTGTTCTTTGCAGTTAAAATATATACAGTATATATATATATATATATATATATATATATATATATATATATATATATATATATATATATATATATATATATATATAATCTTTTTGGAGCCACAGGAAAGATTCAATGACAACCAGCATGGATACCGATCAGGAAAACCGTGCTTATCACAACTACGGTAATAAAGCACTATAACAATATCATATACACACTTGAGGGCATTGTACATTGTACACGTAATATACACGGATTTTGCTAAAAATCCAAGGTATATCATCATCAGAATCGGGAGTACGCACCTCAGTTCCTCAAGGAACAGTATTAGCCTCACTCCTATTCATTATCATGCTGACAGATACAGACAATGAAGTAGACGACAATTGTAAAGTAATATCCTTTGCTGACGATACAAAGATGAGCAGAAAAATCGGCAAAGAAGAAGAGGTGGAAGCCCTACAGAGGAACGCACAAACTTAATATACAGGGTGTTCATAAAAGATCTGAACGATTTCAATCTTTATTAATGTGATAACCCAATAACATACTGTAC
Source organism: Bathynomus jamesi (assembly GCA_023014485.1). Classification (NCBI taxonomy): domain Eukaryota; kingdom Metazoa; phylum Arthropoda; class Malacostraca; order Isopoda; family Cirolanidae; genus Bathynomus; species Bathynomus jamesi. The sequence continues at coordinate 233,761 of JAJOZX010006004.1, read as the reverse complement.
AAAGAAACAAGTTTATCCATGTGACTCCGCACTGCTAAAAGTTTTACATACATGTTTAATAAACTTCAACATGTGCGCCATTGGTCGCTCGTACAACATCCAATCGATTTTCAATTTCGCGCCATGTGCGTTCAAGCATGCCAGCATCGACCATCGCTATTGCATCCCTGATCCTGACTCGTAGTTCATGGATGTTGACAACCTTGGTCTTGTAAAAAAAAACTTTATTAGTTGCTCTATCACCTACATACGCTTCTTGCTTTATATCTTATTTGGTATGAAAAATATTAACGAATCAAATCGTTCAGATCTTTTATGAACGCCCTGTACAAATGGTCAGAAGACAAAAACATGAATTTTAACACCGAGAAATTTCAGCGCTTAATATATGAAGAAATGAAGAACTTAAACAGACGGCATACTATGCCCCAGATAGACAGGAAATTCAGAGAAGCGCGAAAACAAAAGATTTAGGGGTAACAATGATGGATGATGCAAAATTTGAAACATAGAATTAGACAGTGATAAACAAAGCAAAAAGAGTTACAGAACAAGTACTGAAAACCTTCAGAAGAAAGGACGAAAAGGTAATGATTCCCTGCTGAAAACACTGATCATACCGAAACTTGAATACGGCTCAATCTTGACGTCCCCATACAAAAAAGACCAAAGTAATAAACTAGTAGTAGTCCAGGGGAATTTCACAGCCAAGATTGATGGCTGCAAAGAACTCAAGTACCGAGAAAGACTGCGTATATTAAATTCGTTGGAAAGAAGAGAGATGCACCATAATTTACATATGGAAAATGATCGAAACACTGGTACCTAACCTCGAACTAATCCCAATTAACATCCAAACAACACTGGAAAATAGGAAAGGTAGAATGTGTAGTGTTTCCAAACTAAAGGTCCGACGAGGGACACCCTCAACACTGAAGGAAAATAGCTTGGTTGTCAAAAAGCCAAGACATTTTAACCAGCTTCTAAGGGACCTCGGGAATGTCACACGGGGGTCAAAGTTGAAGTTTTAAAAAGTCTACATGCCTGGCTCAGGACGGTACCGGGTGGTGCCTGGCTATGCGCGATGGAAATCGCGAGAAAGCAACTCGCTCCTCCATCAGGCGAGGTGGTCACCAGCTTGATCTTCGTGCGGAGAGAGATCGACGCACGGAACCTTTACCAGGTATGCTGCATACACCGGAAGTACTACCGCCTACAAAACACCACCTCTTCATTAACGAAGGAGACCTACGTAGAGCAACAAAAACACAATTCCTTCTCTACGAAAGATTAAGACAAAACTTCCGTAAAATGGTTCACATACTATGAAGGAGCTACGACGGCTTCGATAAACACGAAATAGGTTTGACTCGAGTCTTGTTACAGGAGGCACGGACATCATTAATTACTCAATTATACAACTAATTAATCAGAGGTATAAAAAGTGTGATTGATTCATCCACAAATGATACCAAACGTTGGGAAAGGTGAACGAATACAATGTATGCTAATGCTATACTATAAATAGAGAGATAGCAAAAGAATTGGGGGAGGTCAGTGCCCCTCCATCGTAATTGCAATCCCCTTACCTTTAATTAAAGAGAGAAACCAAGCTGCACACACACACACACACACACAAGGGGGTCGTCTTATAAAAACGAAGTGTTCTCGTCCGCTCATAGTGTGTCATAACTAAAACTACGTTTAAAACCGAAATGTGGCTACCTTCACTCCCGCCCTCCAGTCCCACACATTGACGATCATGTCGTGCTGAGAACCCACAGAAACAACGTACTTTTGAGTCGGAGAAAACGCCTGAAAAACGAGAAAAAATTCACACACACACATTATATAATATATATATATACCTTTGGTAACCTTTGGTTAGCTTCCGCCCGAATTGTTCATTCTGACGAAGGTCAAGCTTTTCACTCCACCTTAGACCTACAGTTTAACGTGGAATCCGAACCACGCCCATCAGCAGCCCAGCGTCTTAACCACCAGGCCACCTAGGGTACCCATTTATCTACCAACCACTTTCTTTATTGTGTGCAAGGATGAACAGCTGGGTTTTGCTGCGCGCCGGCTCCCGTCAGGTCTCGAACCCGGGGCCGATGGATTTGTAGTCAGCGACGCTAACCACACCACCACCGAGGCGCAATATATATATATATATATATATATATATATAATATATATATATATATATATATTATATATGTATATATATATATATATATATATATATATATATATATATATATATATATATATATATTATATGAAATAGGATCCCTCCTAAGGAGAGGTAACTTTACATTTTGGATAAAAACGAAGACGTAGAGCAAAAAAGTCATTATATTTGGCTGCAGCCGACGTTTTGGGCAACTCTACCCATTTTCAAGGCCTAATAAATAAAAGCTAAAATTAATACATGACAAAAATATATGAATGTCGAGAACTAAAACTAAATTAAAGTACAAAATTAAAACTGTTCAAGAATAAAAATTAAAATTACAAAGCAGAAAACAGGCATAACCCAAAATCAAATCAAAAGTAAAAATTATATATCAGGTCATCCCATAAGTAATGTCGTTTTTTAGATCGGAATTTGAAGGACAAAAAAAACCTCAACTGAGAGTTTTTAATCTAATATATATTTTCCATCGGAATCAATGACACTCTGCCAACGTCCTACAAGCTTTTCAATGCCATGTTTATAAAATTCAGGCGGTTTTGAGGCAAAAAACGTACAAAGACTGGTGTGCAGGTAATCTAAAGAAGTATACTGTTTCTCGTCAAGATAGTTTTGCAGACTCCTGAAGAGATGATAATCTGAAGGCACAAGGTCTGGAGAATATGGAGGATGTGGAAGTTTTTCCCACCCAAGCTCCTCAATTTTTGCGGAAGTGATCCGAGCGGTATGAGGACGTGCGTTGTCCTGGTGGAACACGATTCCTTTCCGATTAACTAAAGAAGGTCTCTTTTCTTTCAGTGCAGTGTTCAATCGATCCAGTTGTGACAGTAGACTTGAGCGGTGATTGTTTGGTTGTGTGGTAAGGTTTCAAAATGTATTACACCACCTTTATCCCACCAAACACTAAGCAACACCTTCCGAGGGTGAAGATTTGGTTTTGGCTGTGGTGTCGCTGGTTCTCCGGCACAAACCCACTGTCGACGGTGCTTAACATTCTGGTACAGTATCCACTTTTCATCACCAGTCACTAAACGGTGCAAAAACGGATCTTGGAGTTCACGGGAATGAAGAGCTGTGCTAATGTTTACCCGCACCCTCAGATTGTCGACCGACAAATCATGTGGCACCCATTTTCCTAACTTAGGCACTTTCCCGAGTTGTTGCAAATGTCGATGGATGGTGGACGGGGATGAATTGAGTTTCTGGGCCAATTCTTCGACAGTTGTTGAACAGTCTTCTTCAAGTGCGGCTAACAGCGGGTCATCATCAAACTCAGCAGGGCGTCCAGAGCGTGCTGCATCTGTCAAACAGCCGTCACCATTCCTAAACTTTTGAAACCATCTTTGACATTTCCTCACACGCAGAATATCGTTGCCATAAACTTCCTGAATGTTTCGCGTTGCTTCAGTAGCACTATTCCCTTTTTTGAACTCGTAAAGCATTATATGCCTGATATGCTCTTCTGATACCGCCATGTTTATGAGGGGTTCACATAAAGCAAAACACACGTCTTCACTGGTCAAGGTCTGTAAAGTATGTAGCGAAACACGATTGATCTCCTCTTAGATATAACCTTTGGAAAATTTATGCTTAAACCGAGTAGGACTAGTTTAAACTTAATCTATCGTAAAAAACGACATTACTTATGGGATGACCTGATAAATGACAAAAAAATATAGAAGTTTTAAGTTTTATTTTTATCACTTGTATAATTTTGTCATTTATATAATTTTTACTTTTGATTTGATTTTGGCTTATGCCTGTTTTCTGCTTTGTAATTTTAATTTTTATTCTTGAACAGTTTTAATTTTGTACTTTAAATTAGTTTTAGTTCTCGACATTCGTATATTTTTGTCATGTATTAATTTTAGCTTGTATTTATTAGGCCTTGAAAATGGGTAGAGTTGCCCGAAACGTCGGCTGCAGCCAAATATGACTTTTTTGCTCTACAGTACGTCTTCGTTTTTATCCTATATATATATATATATATATATATATATATATATATATCATAAAGACCCAAGTAGCTCCAATATTTGTGAAAATTTTCGTCCGTGCTTATTATTTTTTACCCGGTAGGTCGAACGGTTTATATATTTTATATTTTCAAATCCTTTTGCCAATCTTGGTTCAGACAACTGCTGGTTTACAATACCTTATTTTTGTAATGTAACAAAGATTTTATATATGCATATTAAGTTGTGTTATAATAAGATTGTATTTGTATGTTGGGTTAAATGGCTATGCTGGCCTCATTTTTGTACTTGTATGTTAGGTTAAGTGGCTATGTTGGCCTTATTTTTGTATTACATTCAGTGTATAATACGTAAGATTGTACTTGTATGTTAGGTTAAGTGGCTATGAATTATGAATGATCCGCAATAAAGATTTTCTGTTTGTTTTGCTAATCATTTTCGCTCGTGTTAAGGTCGGGGGTCTAATAAAAAGTTTAGAGAAAGTTCTTTTTTATTGTCTTGGGCTACAATGATTATTTTTTCGAATTTTACCCGCGTTCGGATTTTAGTTCAAAAACTCTAATAAATCAAGTCCAACATCATGCTATCTCAGGCTTTTACACCCCCAGTGACATGTTTTAAGTTAGGTTTGGTTAGGTTAACCTGAGTAAACAAGAAAATCCAACTTATTTACAAAATCCTGCTTAATGGGTAAAAAATGGAGGTTCATTATTACAGTTTTTCACGTAATTGGCAAGTAATTGTAATTGACTACCTAAAATATAATTGTAATTGTAATTAATTACATTAGTAAACCAAGATACAATTACAGTCACTTACTTTCAATTACACGAATATTAAAGTTAATGGGTCATACTTATAGTTTAAACTACTCGCTCATCTGGTCTCGGGGAGCTTTCTTTTGAAATAAAACGTTCCTAATTAAAGTGCCAGTTTTTTGCCCTTATTATTATTTTGATAAAATAAATACCAGTTCTTTTGCCTTATATTAGTAATTTTTTGAGTGCCTTATCTTTGGTTTCATTAGACTATATCACATACTGTACATGAAAATGGAATTGAAATACGGAGGTAGAAAAGCATGGCATAAATCAAATAGTGTTATTTATGAAAAAAAATGGAATTATTTGTAAATGTAATTGTAATTAATTAATTATTTACTTTACTAAGTGATTGTAATTAAGTATTTCACCATCTACAGTAATTGTAATTGAGAAGATGTCAAATAATTGTAATTAATTACATTAACCAAGTAATTGCCCCTATGCCTTATATATATATATATATATATATTATATATATATATATATATATATATATATTATAATTTTTACGTAACCTATTAAATGCGATACAAAAAAAAAGAAAACGATTGCTAACGCTTTCGTCTCTTATATGACCTCAAAACCTCGAGGCGAAAGCGCTCGGGAACTACACGCTGGAAACGAGTCAAGATCATGCAATGCAGATAAAGCATTCTCATGACTGATAAAAAAATTCCTCAATATAAAAAAAATTAAGATCAATTATCGCAATGAACCGATTAAGATCAAATTATTTCGATCAACTAAATCCATTTATTACATTCGACAAACTAACAAAAATTATGTAATATGACATCGTGAAAGAACGGATTAAGAGTACATGATTAAGATCAAGATTACGCGTTCCACTCACCACGCATGAGACCCCAAACTTGTGCCCTGAGAACTCCGCCACCTGGTTCTTGTCTGAGAGGTCCCATACTCTGACGGAGGGCATGTGCCCGCATTCCCCCGTCGCTAAGTACCTCCCGCAGGAGGAGAAGGTTACGCAGGTCACCGTCTTCCGGGAGGCGTTCTGTACGTGAGTTTGTCGGTTGCGACGAGGACTGAGCAGTACAACCGTACATCTGACGAAGAAATAAACACATATATACTTAAATTTTCATTCCCAAAATAAATACTCGGATCTCCAAACCCACTTACTAACGCAACTCAAAATAGATAATAGTTACGCAATGCTATTTGACAATAGTACGTTTTTGTGGCTCTCCTATTTGTGGGAGAGGCGTTCAATAAATAAGGTAGGGAGGCTTACGCCTTTCTTGCGCGTGGACGTCCCCTATAAGATGGAGTAAATAAAGTGGACGTTAGTACAACAAAGGGTTATATTGAGACTGTTTATAGACAAAAATATCCATATACATACGAGTCTCGAGGTACGCAACTTTTCCAAATTTGATAAAGCATTTGTCCCAACGTCACACTAACGCTTCAACGTGATTCCCGCTCAGTGAGCCGAGAAAGCGTAGCATGTGGTCGTGGTGTCACTTCGTCGTCATTCACGTTGGGACAGGTGTCTACAGATTTAGAGACGATGTGCAGTAGTAGTAGTAGATCTTTAACTTGTAGGTATAGGAGTATTTTTGTCAATGAAAAGAATCTTAATATACCTTATTTTTTTAAATACATCTCACAGTAAAAGTAACAACCAATATTTTTGTTTTGGGGTGAAATTCTTTTTTTTTCTAATAAATTAACAAATTCTAGACATTTTGTCTAAATCAAATTTTTCATAGGTCCAACCTCGTCAATGATGTTAAATCCTTTTTTTTCCTATTTATTGAATTTTCTTCGCTCCTTCCTATTTGCGTAACACTTAATGTTAAGGTATCAACATTTGAACGAACATTTAACCATATGGACGAGTTGCGGTGGATTAAATCGAGAGTACTTTTAAATGTATATTACAGTATTATACTTAGAAATGTCACTTCTTCAAAACATTACTAAAAATAACTAAATGTTTCTGGCAAATATTACAACACAAATTTTTAGTATTTATTAACCTCGCATCAACTAAAAATTTTAATCCTTTATTTTCAATTTTTGAAGCACTCCTCATTAAATTTAGTTCTATCCGCTTCCTGTCGGCGAGTAATCGCATTAGACCTACGAATATTAAACGAGGAAATAATAGGATGCGCGCGCATTTTTATATTTTTTAACAAATTTTTAGGATCGACCCGCGTTCGACCCCATGGCAGTATCCCGCCTCATTTGGGAGATTTTTACGATACCCATTCATCTACCAACCGATGGAAAGATGAACGAATGGGTGAGATGCGCGCTCCATGCCGCCCGCCTACGACGAGAATCGAAGATGAATTCGTAGCCAGCGATACTAACCACATCACCATTTTTTTTCAGGTTTTGCGAGTATATAATGTAAATTTTAGCAATTTTAGCACTCGCTTTAATATTTTTGATTGATTGATTGATTGAATAACCTTTATTAATAATAAAATAAATACATTGGTTTTACAATTTACAAATGACATAAATAATTGTGAAATGAACTATTTATTTTATTTAATACATTATTTAATAAAAATAACGCTCGAATGACATATTTGTACAAATTTGTGATTTAACGCTTTCAAGACTGGCGAAACTTACAGTCGGACAGGAAATAATATATATTGTATTAGAACGCAACGTTTCTATCAATACTTCTACATGTTTATACAGATGTTGTTTAGTTGTCGGAAAAGGAACCCAAACTCTCTCTCGCTTCAGTGACTAGTTACTAAAATATTTAGTTTTGAATAACAATAAGACGTACCCCCTTTTTAACTGTGGGAAACAAACTTATTTGGATTCTGTACCGGTCCCAGAATCTCGGTTGCATCACTAATATATACGCTGGAAGCTGTAGTTAACCACAGACCGAGCGTTTCTACCTGACATACTGGCACACTGTTGAATCGTGGTTACCCGCAGCTTCCCGCATTTACTGCGGTTTCCACTAAAAAAAAACATACATGCTGTATATATACTGTAAATGTACGCGTGTGGAGGACAAAAGAAGTGGCTAATGAGCAAAACCCTAAGCCTGATGAACGGTGATTGTGTTACATTTAGCGATGGATGGCCTTCTTTCCTTCATTTACTCTCCTATTCTGAATGTGTAACGAATAAAAATATAAAAACATACTTTTACGTAACAAGAAGAGTACCTATTAAAACATTAACATTCATATCAAGTTCTTTCAAAATGTAAATTATGTTTTTATTACATTTTAACATTAAAAAAATTAAAATTTATCAATGAAGAAAATTTTAATGAAAGTAACAAAACCGTGAAAAGTGACAAGCTGGGAGCGCGCATAACCTTACCTTTGGTAACCTTTGGTTTGCTTCCGCCTGAATTGTTCATTATGACGAAGGTCAAGCTTCTCACTCCACCTTAGACCTACAGTTTAACGTGGAATCCTAACCACGCATCACCAGCAGCCCAGCGTCTTAACCACTAGGCCACCCAGGGTCTTAACCACAAGGCCACCCACGGTACCCATCTATCTACCAACCACTTTCTTTATTGTGTGGAAGGATGAACAGCTGGGTTTTGCTGCGCGCCGCCTGCCGTCACCGGGTCTCGATCCCGGGGCCGATGGATTCGTAGTCAGCGACGCTAACCACACCACCACCGAGGCGCACACACACATTATATATATATATATATATATATATATATATATATATATATATTACACAGACCGTGCATGGAACAAGGAACTCTTTTGATAAATTAAACTCAACATAGTTCAAATAAGTAATGCTAAATAACAAATACTATAGTTTTCTTCTTCATGATGGAAGGTCCAACGTGGGCAACGGGTTACTCGCACAGAGGCCCCAAAATATAGCTTTCCTCACCAGCTATCTGCCAAGCAGATAGGATCCAGCTTTGGGACAGGATCTAGGGTTTACAGCTGCACCTAGCCTACTATATCCAGAACCTCAATATACGCAAGGAACTTGTTGCATTCACGTCGGATTGAATGCATCAAAGAAAAAGGGGTAACTATTGTATTTTTAACCAAAAAACAAAACTTAAACCTCAACCGGGACATTGAGCATCCACTTTTCAAGGCACATAACACGCATGTTTAATGTGATACAACTCAGAATGGTCCCCTGAGAACTAACTTATCCTATCCGCTTGGCAGATAGTTGGTGAGAGAAGCTATATTTTGGGGCCTCTTTGCGAGTAACCCGTTGCCCACGTTGAGCCTTCCATCATGAAAAAGAGAAACTATAGTATTTATCATATTATGGAGTAGGACTTTTGGAAGACCGTGCGTGTAATTTATCCCTCATCAGGATTCGAACCCGTGCCCTCTCACTCTGAGACATGGATGTTGACCATTCGGCTACAAGTTCGTAGCTGAATAGTTAATGTCTCTGAGTCAAAGGGCCTGGGTTTGAATCCTGGTAAAGGATATTTGCATATACAAAAATGCGCGGTTGTGTGTGTGTGTGTATGTGTATGTGTGTGTGTGTGTGTGTGTGTGTGTACTAATTACATAAGAAATGTGCAACTTAATTAAATATTCCAAACACACAATCGAATTTTGCAGCGAGTAACAAAAATTCACTTTCCGATAAATATGCGAGCACACGACCAAGTGTTGCGTTTCCGTATGAATCTTAAGTGTCTAAATATGTTTCCGTATGGATTACAATACGTATCTGCCTGGATAAGGATACTTTATCTCGAATAAATTTCCGTACGAATCCTATAAAGTTAACGCGTGATTCTCAAATCTTCGCGTATGATTTCATGGTCATTCCCAAAGTACGATTTTAAATCTTTCCTTATAATACAAATCCTGGAGAGTTTTTTTTATTTATTTTAATTTATTTTAAAATTCCCCAGTAAAGATTTGTTGGTTTTTTTTGACGTATCTATCTGATAGACGACACACGATGCGAAATACTGATGATGATCGTAAATTTTAAGATCAATCATCGAACAACAAAAAAAAAACGAACTAAATAATAAATGGAAGAAAACGATAAAAAGCTTGAATTGAATAGAGTTTAATTTTTTATTTGTTTGTAAGGGAGAACAAAACCAAGAAACAATAAATAATTTTTATCTGTGTTATTGTACGGACACGTGACTCTTAGAGCTAACACACACACACACACACACACACAACTTAAATGACCTACATAAATCGTCAATTCGAGAAATAAGCCAACAGCAGTGGAATAAACGCATTCATAAAATTTTGAAAAGAAACTGCGTCCTAACTCTACCGTTTCGAGTCTTCCAGACTGAAACGAAATGCACGAAACGGAAATTAAGAAGAAAAAAAAAATTCATTCTCATGACGCCATCGCTGTTTTCCGTCACACCTGCTGAATTCACCCGAAGCTTCGATCTATACCCGCGCTCCATACGAACCTGAAGGGTATACGATAATATAATTGGTCCTGTATCTATCTTCCTGGCACGCGTTTAGCGTAAGAAACTGCAAATTATATTCGAGCCTGAAACGTCCGCTAAGTTCGCTCGTGTTTTCAGGCGATGCGCGATAAAACTTCCGAACGAAAATTAAAACAAAATTAACCGAACTTCGATTTAAATTTGTTTACACCGTGATAAGTACGAGTGCGCGGTAAGCTGATTGGTTGATGGGGTTGTTTAACCGCTTTCGCAACATCTAAGGTTAAATAACGGAGGGGATCTACGGCTTTACCAGAATCCGAACCGCGGGTCGCTACATAATCTGGGCGCGGACAACGGTCCCCAATCCATTACCCAGACCCAATGTCGTTTAACTCCGCCGATCGACGGGAAGCGGCGTTACTATATTATATTGGCCACATCGTAGTCCCCTCCGGTAAGTTAATAGAGCGTATAATATTTTAGGCCGTTTTCCGCGGATAAAGGATAAGTGTTGCGCCGTAATGTACGGTGTTTAGATCCATCATGACGATGATATAAACACTAGGGTAAATCTACCGAGGCAAACGAGTTTATTTTTTAAAAAGCAACGCTGGGTCTGTTACCCAGTTGGATGGGAGACCCGTCCTCCGAGTTTGGATGATGTAGCGACCCGTCGATAGTTCTGATCCCGCGTAAAGTTGTAAGTTCCCTTCGTCACATGACCTTTGCCGTTACGGAGGAGGATAAACCAATACTTGAGCATTATTTATTTACCAAGAAAAAACCCTTTTTAAAACAAATCTAATTAAACTAATATAAATTTACTCCGAAGACAACAAAAAACTTCTATCGGAAAAATCATAACATTCACAAACAACATAACCAAACTTTCTCAAAATTAACAACAAACACTAACAAACGAATAGACGGGATATGTAAATAGTAAACAGATGGCCAAGGTTGATCCAAAAGATTGTGATACAGTCAACAATTCCTCCTAGTAAATGTACAACGCCAATTTATTTACTCGCATCCAATATGTCATTGGCGCGAGAAAAAAGATGAATCAATCGCCTTGGAAATTAAAGATTTTCAGTAAAGGATTTTTTAGTAAATATTATTTGCAGGGTGGCGTAGTAACGCGATACATTTTCTGTATCTTGTATCGTATCGCGATACATTTTTTATTATTTGTATCGTATCGAAAATACGAAACAAATAAGTGCCAGCAACTCGATACTTTATCATAGACTCAGTCAGTGATTTTTCCCCTCCCCATCCCCCAATCCCACTCACAGAGTCGCGGTATCCAGTGCTTTCAGTCAGATTCTGGCTGTGTGTCTGAGGAGTGGGTTCCCTACTTCTGTGACTGTCACGTGTTGGAGGCTGAAATGGAAAAACTATCTACACCACAAAACAACGAGACAAGCAGTGAGGAAGAGGACGAGTTCTTTAATTTTAAGAAACGAAAAATTTGTGAGACTGAGAACAAACCTCGTTAAGAATTATCTAATTATTTAGCGAATAATTCATCAGACATTCAACAATTACACAGGTACCATCCTTTGATAAAAGAACTGTTCATAAAATACAACACTACACTGCCATTAAGCGCTCCGGTTGAGAGACTTTTTAGCATAGCTGGAAATCTCTTTCCTTCAAAGAGAAACGGAATGTCTCATGAATTGTTAGAGAAGTCACTGTTTGTAAAATTCAATAAAGATAGAAGTAATTCAGTTGTTTCATAATTATATATATATATATATATATATATATATATATATATATATATATATATATATATATATATATATATATACACACAAATTCAGAATGGTTCCCTGAGACAATTATATGTTAAACACAGACCGTGCATGGAACAAGGAACTCTTCTGGGAAAATTAAATCCACTATAGTCCGAATAAGTAATGGTAAATGACAAATACCATAGTTTTTCTTTTTCATGATTTTAGCCCGACGTGGGCAACGGGTCTCTCGCAAAGAGATCCCATAAATATAGCTTCCCTCACCAGCTATCTGCAAAGCAGACAGGATCCAGCTTTGGGACATGGATCTAGGGTTTAAAGCAAGCCTAGATCCCTACATTCAGAACCTCTATATAAGTAAAAGACTCGTTGCATTCACCTCGGGTTGAATAAATCAAAGAAAAAAGGGGGTAACTATTGTATTTTTAGCCAAAAAAAACCAAAACTTAAACCTCAACCGGGACATTGAGCGTCCACTTTTCAAGGCACGTAACACGTCCGTTTAATATACACAAATTCAGAATGGTTCCCTGAGACAATTATATGTTAAACACAGACCGTGCACGTCGGGCTAAAATCATGAAAAAGAAAAACTATGGTATTTGTCATTTACCATTACTTATTCGGACTATAGTGGATTTAATTTTCCCAGAAGAGTTCCTTGTTCCATGCACGGTCTGTGTTTAACATATAATTGTCTCAGGGAACCATTCTGAATTTGTGTATATTAAACGGACGTGTTACGTGCCTTGAAAAGTGGACGCTCAATGTCCCGGTTGAGGTTTAAGTTTTGTTTTTTTTTTGCTAAAAATACAATAGTTACCCCCTTTTTTCTTTGATTTATTCAACCCGACGTGAATGCAACGAGTCTTTTACTTATATAGAGGTTCTGAATGTAGGGATCTAGGCTTGCTTTAACCCTAGATCCATGTCCCAAAGCTGGATCCTGTCTGCTTTGCAGATAGCTGGTGAGGGAAGCTATATTTATGGGATCTCTTTGCGAGAGACCCGTTGCCCACGTCGGGCTAAAATCATGAAAAAGAAAAACTATGGTATTTGTCATTTACCATTACTTATTCGGACTATAGTGGATTTAATTTTCCCAGAAGAGTTCCTTGTTCCATGCACGGTCTGTGTTTAACATATATATATATATATCAGGTCATCCCATAAGTAATGTCGTTTTTTAGATCGGAATTTGAAGGACAAAAAAAACTCAACTGAAGCTTTTTAATCTAGTATATATTTTCCATCGGAATCAATGACACTCTGCCAACGTCCTACAAGCTTTTCAATGCCATGTTTATAAAATTCAGGCGGTTTTGAGGCAAAAAACGTACAAAGACTGGTGTGCAGGTCATCTAAAGAAGTATACTGTTTCTCGTCAAGATAGTTCTGCAGACTCCTGAAGAGATGATAATCTGAAGGCGCAAGGTTTGGAGAATATGGAGGATGTGGAAGTTTTTCCCACCCAAGCTCTTCAGTTTTTGCAGAAGTGATCCGATCGGTATGAGGACGTGCGTTGTCGTGGTGGAACACGATTCCTTTCTGATTAACCAAAAAAGGTCTCTTTTCTTTTAGTGCAGTGTTCAATCGATCCAGTTACTGACAGTAGACTTGAGCGGTGATTGTTTGGTTGTGTGGTAAGGTTTCAAAGTGTATTACACCACCTTTATCCCACCAAACACTAAGCAACACCTTCCGAGGGTGAAGATTTGGTTTTGGCTGTGGTGTCGCTGGTTCTCCGGCACAAACCCACTGTCAACGGCGCTTAACATTTTGGTACAGTATCCACTTTTCATCACCAGTCACTAAACGGTACAAAAACGGATCTTGGAGTTCACGGGAATGAAGAGCTGTACTAATGTTTACCGGCACCCTCAGAATGTCGACCGACAATTCATGTGGCACCCATTTTCCTAACTTAGGCACTTTCCCGAGTTGTTGCAAATGTCGATGGATGGTGGACGGGGATGAATTGAGTTTCTGGGCCAATTTTTGACAGTTGTTGAACAGTCTTCTTCAAGTGCGGCTAACAGCAGGTCATCATTAAACTCAGCAGGGCGTCCAGAGCGTGCTGCATCTGTCAAACAGCAGTCACCATTCCTAAACTTTTGAAACCATCTTTGACATTTCCTCACATGCAGAATATCGTTGCCATAAACGTCCTGAATGTTTCGCGTTGCTTCAGTAGCACTATTCCCTTTTTTGAACTCGTAAAGCATTATATGCCTGATATGCTCTTCTGATACCGCCACGTTTATGAGGGATTCACATAAAGCAAAACACACGTCTTCACTGGTCAAGGTCTGTAAAGTATGTAGCGAAACACGATAGATCTCCTCTTAGATATAACCTTCGGAAAATTTATGCTTAAACCGAGTAGGACTAGTTTAAACTTAATCTATCGTAAAAAACGACATTACTTATGGGATGACCTGATATATATATATATATATATATATACACGGTGAACCAAAAGTAGGTGGACAGTAGGTTGAATACGGTTTGTGTTATATTATATTATAACTATGGTGTTTGTGTTTTATTATATTAAATATTATAACTAAATTTATTTAAATTTTATTTTGTATTATAGTATACAAAAAAATTAAATATGTATTCTCAAAATAAACGTTATCATTTACTGTCCACCTACATTTGGTTCACCCTATATATATATATATATATATATATATATATATATATAATATATGCCACACGAGTTGCGATCCAAAAGTTCCCGGACTGGCAGCGTGGAGCATTAACAGGCCGCTAGATAGTGCTAAACAGCTTCATCGTGAAGCAGTGTGCCGAGTGACACGGTGATACACTCACGCGTTTTTTTTTCACGAGCGTTTTTGTGCGTTAGTGTTAGTGGTTTTATGCGATTTTTGCGAGAAGAGAAATGGCAGACTTGAAGGAGCAGCGCGTGGGCATCAAGTTTTGCTTTAAACTCAGCAAAACCGCGTCGGAGACCCACGAAATGCTTAAACAAGCATTTGGTGATGACGCCATGGGCAGAAGCCAGACTTTCGAGTGGTTCTCGCGGTTCAAACGGTGGTTGAGGATTCCGAACGTTCTGGTCGGCCCTCAACCAGCAGAACCGACGAAAATGTTGAAAAAGTGCGTCAGGCCATCCACGAGGACCGTCGGCGAACGATTAACGACATCTGCAGCATCGTTGCCCTATCGTTTGGTTAATGCCAACGCATTCTCACGGAGGAACTCAACATGAGGCGGATCGCTGCCAAATTCGCTCTGTCTGTGCAGCAGTTTTTGGTCAAAAACATGGCAGTGGTCACCCCCCCCACCCTTACTCCCGCGACCTAGCCCCTTGTGACTTCTTCCTGTTCCCCAAGATGAAGGGGCGACGATTTGACGACATCGAGGAGATTCAGGCGGAATCGCACGAGGTGCTAAGAAACATCCCCAAAATGGAGTTGAAGAGAGGCTTCCAGCAGTCGGAAAATCGCTGGGCCCGCTGTATCAACTCCCAAGGGGGCTACTTCGAAGGGGACAGCAGTAATTAGAACCTAAGGTAAGCCTACGTTTTTTTGTCGGTACAGTCCGGGAACTTTTGGATCGCACGTCGTATATAAACTTTGATTGCATTTACGCAACAATATAATATCACTCAAACCCGCAGGGAAAAAGTTATAAAACAATGTTTTAAAAGGCTTATTAATTTCGGCCAGTCACAACCAAGCCCTTTTCAAAGCCATAAACTAGTTAAAATGTCTAAAAAAGTTATAAAACTTCCGTCCCGCGGAAGAGCTGAAGTTAAAATGACTGTGTTAAGGCATAATCACGGACAGAGAGATGGTGGCTGTCGTACGTCTGGCAGTTGGAAAAAGCAAAATATTGCCCAGATTTCAAACATTCAAGATGAGAAATCTTTAAGTAAAAATCAATCCTGTACATCTGGCAGCCAAATATTAATGTTAAAAATAAAGCTATCCATACTGTAGTACATCTTAATATTTGAAATGGTGTTTTCTCCTAAAATATAAAATGCCTCATATATTTGTCTCTATTCCTGGTCCCTGACCTTCATGATAGGTTTAGAATCCTGGAAGTTAAAAATGTGATTATGATGCTGAACCAAGCTACTATAAGTATTACTCGTTCTCAGGTCACGTTTGTGGGAATTAATCCTTCTCTGAAAATAAATTGTTTCTCCAATGTATTTTTGAGGGCAGCCTCCACAGGGATTTCATAAATTACGCCAGAATTGTTGGAGGCTTTTGTAATAGGATAACGGATGAACGAAGACAATTTATTTGTCACAGCGGAGACCAACTTAATCTGCTGTGGCAAGAATGAGGAAAGCCCTTCGTTAACTTCAAAGAGCACTTTAAGGAATGAAACGTCTTTATCCTGGTTCTTAGTTTTGGGAGAAAAGAAAGATCTCCTAGCGGCGAAATAAGCTTTATCAATGAACAATTTGGAACAACCCACCCAAACGTATAAATATATTTTTCATATGTAAAACTTCATCGTCAAAATAAATGGGGTCACAAATCCTGAAAACTCTCAAAATGAGACCTGAAATAACGCCTTTTTTAGTCCAGAGAGAATGATTGGAAAAAGCATGAATGTAGCTCTGAATGCGTACGCTTTCTAAATACTTTGAAAGAAGATCTTTGGTTGGGACCTCTTAAAATAAGAACATCCAAAAATGAGAGGGATCCACTAACCTCAACTTCATACTTAAACTGTATTGAAGGTATGAAACTGTTAATAAATCTCACCAGCCCATCCAAATCCACATGAGATTCCAAAATAGCGCACGTGTCATCAACGTAACGGAACCAATTGAACCCCGGCACCAAAGATTCTGGCAAAAAATGAACTTAAAAAAATTCCATAAAAATGTTAGCTAAAACAGGAGAGAGCGAAGAGCCCATCGGTAAACCTGTCTTTTGTCTAAAAAATGACCCGTTAAAAGAAAAATAGTAGTGTTTCGAGCAAAGTCTAACAAGCTCCAAAATAATTTCATTATCAAACGGAATGGTCTCAGGATGATCATGAAGCCACGCTGGATCTAACCTTGCAGTTCCTAGAAGAGTGGCTTCATGATCATGATCATCCTCAGACCATTCCGTTTGAATTATTTTGGAGCTTGTTAAACTTTGTTCAAAACATAACTATTTTTATTTTAACGGGTCATTTTTTAGACAAAAGACAGGTTTACCGATGGGCTCTTCGCTCTCTCCAATTTTAGCTAACATTTTTATGGAAGTTTTTGAAGTTAACTTTTTGCCAGAATCTTTGGTGCCGGGGTTCAATTGGTTCCGTTACGTTGATGACACGTGTGCTATTTTGGAATCTCATGTGGATTTGGATGAGCTGGTGAGATTTATTAACAGTTTCGTTCCTTCAATACAGTTTAAGTATGAAGTTGAAATTAGTGGATCTCTCTCATTTTTGGATGTTCTTATTTTAAGAGATCACAACCAAAGATCTTCTTTCAAAGTATTTAGAAAGCCAACACATTCAGACAGCTACATTCACGCTTTTTCCAATCATTCTCTCTGTACTAAAAAAGAAATTACTTCGGGTCTCTTTTTGAGAGCTTTCAAGATTTGTGACCCCATTTCTCTTGACGATGAAGTTTTACATATAAAAAATATATTTATACATTTGGGTTATTCCAAATTGTTCATTGATAAAGCTTATTTCGCCGCTAGGAGATCTTTCTTTTCTCCCAAAACTCAGGATAAAGACGTTTCATTCCTTAAAGTGCCCTTTGAGGTTAACAAAGGGCTTTCCTCATTCTTGCCACAGCAGATTAAGTTGGTCTCCGCTGTGACAAATAAATTGTCTTCGTTCATCCGTCATCCTATTACAAAAGCCTCCAACAATTCTGGCGTAATTTATGAAATCCCCTTGGAGGCTGCCCTCAAAAATACATTGGAGAAACAATTTATTTTCAGAGAAGGATTAATTCCCACAAACGTGACCTGAGAACGAGTAATACTTATAGTAGCTTGGTTCAGCATCATAATCACATTTTTAACTTCCAGGATTCTAAACCTATCATGAAGGTCAGGGACCAGGAACAGCGACAAATACACGAGGCATTTTATATTTTAGGAGAAAACACTATTTCAAATATTAAGCTGTACTACAGTATGGATAGCTTTATTTTTAACATTTTAAAATATCTTAGGGCAATTTCGGGTCGTGACCGGCTGCCAGATGTACAGGATTGATTTTTACAAGATTTCTCATCTTGAATGTTTGAAATCTGGGCAATATTTTGCCTTTTCCAAATGCCAGATGTACGACAGCCACCATCTCTTTGTCCGTGATTATGCCTTAACAGTCATTTTAACTTCAGCTCTTCCGCGGGACGGAAGTTTTATAACTTTTTTAGACATTTTAACTAGTTTATGGCTTTGAAAAGGGCTTGGTTGTCACTGGCCGAAATTAATAAGCCTTTTAAAACATTGTTTTATAACTTTTTCCCTGCGGGTTTGAGTGATATTATATTGTTGCGTAAATGCAATCAAAGTTTATATACGACGTGCGATCCAAAAGTTCCCGGACTGTACCGACAAAAAAACGTAGGCTTACCTTAGGTTCTAATTACTGCTGTCCCCTTCGAAGTAGCCCCCTTCACACGTTATTAGGTACATTCTGAGAGGGGTCACTAATTTTTTGTCCGGTTTGCTTAACAAAACATTTTTTGTTTCTCCTTGAAGATGTGAATATATCACGAACAGTGGTGGGCACCGTTAACCAAAAAGTTAACTTCGATAACGATAATCCGTTAACCCCAATTTTTAACTCCGATAACGATAATCCGATAATTTTACTACAAAGTTAACGGAAGTTAACGATAATCCGTTAACGATAACTATTTCTTTACTAACATTTAAAAAAATCAAGGAAAAAAGCTTTAAAAACCCATAGAAAATGTTTATTTATGCAAAATCCAACAATAAATAGGTATTTAACTGTATTTTTATCAAGTTTTGCAACTTTTTTGCTTAACTTTTTTTTTATTTTTAATAAAAAATGTACGGATTACATGTTTTGAAACCCTTGTAACCACTAACCATTAACTAAATTTTAATTTACCAGGGAATTATTATGGCGGGAACTGAAAGGTAAAATTAAATTTTAGGCACATTTATTAAAGACTATGACACAATGTGCTGGTTGCCCTTCAGAAAGACCAAATTCTCAAAGTTTGGCCCAACTGCCAGTCTTGACCTCTTGGGCCTCAGGATGTCCTTGCCGAGAGAGAAGAGCCGTTCCACTGCGGCAGAGGACGGAATTGGCAGACTGAAGTTATGGCGGTTTGAATTCATTCACGGAGCGGTGATCTTCCGTGAATGACTCCTCGCAGTTAACGTGTTAACGGACTTTAACAGACTAAATATCGAGTTATCGGAAGTTAACTGGTCCGATAACGATAAATGGAAATTAACTTCCGTTAATAGTCCGTTAAAAAAGTTAACCGTTAATTAACTGTTATCGGATTAACGCTTTAGTGCCCAACACTGATCACGAAAGCGCTCGGTCTTCGTGTTTCCTTTTCCCTGTGGTTGTTTGTATATATATATATATATATATATATATATATATATATATACTGTATATATATATATGGATCACCTGAAGATCTTCCCCACAGCCCGATCCACCTGAAGATACTCCAACCCATTCCGCTCCAATGGAGATATTCCCCCCCAGCTTTAACACAAAAACAACTGGAAACAACTGGATAGTTACGTCAAGAAAAATATATTATAATCTTTTATATATTTTTGTTATATATATTTTACGTTTTATATTTTATATATATATTTTATTATCTAATGTAATATAAAATATTAGATTGGCTAACTGAATGCCCGGTTAGGTCAACTGTACGACCTTGACGATTGGTTAGGTTAAGCCGTGATATTCTCGTTACTCTTGACTGGGGATGTACCGGATTACAATATAGCTGGGTAACCGGATGCGGGATATCTGTGTTTTTATTTTTGCCGGATACCGGATAATCCGGCCGGATCATGTATTCTCAAGGGCATAAAATTTTAAAACTTGCATTAAGAAACTTTTATGGTTCCTACTAATTTTACAGAATCATTATTCTCAATGCACTCAATGCTGGAAAGAAAAAAGGCAAAGTTGATTGGACCTAGTTCTGCTAAATTTTAGAGAAACCCAACTTTTAGTGTGCTTTTTGTTTAAAAGAAAATCATTATAAATGTTAAATTTAGCCCTTTATTGCACACGGCTCTTCCCACACCTGAATAAAATCGTGTGACATTCGCCATAATAAAATACACGCAAAAACTTGAAATATGAAGTCTGATTAAAATATTAATTAATTATCCAGTATCCGGCCGGATCATATTTGATATCCAGTATCCGGCCGGATACCAGATCGTGATCCGATATCCGGTGCATCCCTAGTTTTGACAGTAAACTAATGAAAATATCACGACTTAACCAATCATCAAGGGCGTACAGTTGACCTAACCGGACATATATATATACACACACGGTGTTTATAAAGTCCCTATCTATTTCAGTGAAAACGTAGCAAAAAGGGTAAAATTCAATAACAATATAATAAATAGAAGGCATACATTTAATGAATACTTAAGCACAGGGCCGGATCTAGAAGTTGCGAGGCCCTAGGCCTATATATATGAAAATATGGACTTAATTATCAGTACTATACCAGCAATATTAGAATCCCGCATAGACAGAACTATGCCAGCACTTAAAATTTAAACCAAACCAAAATAATCACGCATGGAAATTGTATAAGAAATATAAATAAACCATACAAATAAGTATAAATTATAATATGAATCAAGATTTATATCGAAAATATAAGACAATGATTTCTAAGATTTATATAATATTATAGGTAATGACTTTCCATAGTATACAAACGTTTTTCATATGTGATGTATAAGATATGTTGACATTTCATTTTTTATAATAGTGAGCGATCGACTTATCAGGCTAAATATTAATGCTTTAATATTTGGTTCAGATGCTCCTTGAATATTACAGCAATGCTTTTCTACTTTTCTTCGAGCTAAACTCTTCAATTAATTGAGAATAATCTAATGAATTTGTTATATCGTTTTCTATTGGTAACATAGCTAATGATTGCAATCTCGCTTGAGACATGGTGGAACGCAAATATGTTTTAATAAGTTTGAGACGCGAGAAACTTCTTTCAGCCGAAGCAACAGTAACTGGGATGGTTAATACTATTCGAAGTGCAACATAAACATTAGGATAAATCTCACTTAGTTGTTTTTGCACTATATAAACAAGGGCATTTCCGAGATCTGTTTTCTCAGGTATAAACCTGCAAAGTACTTTAAGTTCTTCATAGAGTTCTAAATCATTAATATCACTTGAACAGAACGCGCAAAACGGCTTGAGCGAGGCCCCCTTTGGCGCGAGGCCCTAGGCGATCGCCTAGTTCGCCTATAGCTAAATCCGGGCCTGCTTAAGCATATGATTCTACATGAGCACCATCAGTATCTCTACAGAGTTCGAATTTGTCAGCAGCATTGCGGAACACATTTTGGAACATGACAGGGGTTATTTTGTAACTGCTGTTACGATACGAGCACGTAAATCTTGCAGATCTGTAACCCTCGTTTGATAGACGTTTGATTTGATAAAGCCCCATGCAAATGCAAAGAAATCCAAGGGCGTTAGGTCAGGAGATCGAGCCGCCCAGGGCCTGTTGCCTCCACGTCCGATCCACCGATTTGGAACTCGTTCATTTAGGTACTCCCGAACAATGTTTGCGTAATGACAAGGTGCCCCATCTTGTTAAAAGACGACGGTGTTTAAAATGTCATCTGAATGAAGCCGGGACATTTACGTGTCGTACCGTAACAGCAGTTACAAAAATAACCCCTGTCATGCTCCAAAATGTGTTCCACAATGCTGCTGACAGATTCGAACTCTGTAGAGATACTGATGGTGCTCATGTAGAATCATATGTTTAAGTATTCATTAAAAGTATGCCTTCTATTATATTGTTAATGAATCTTACCCTTTTTGCTACGTTTTCAATGAAACAGGGACTTTATAAACACCCTGTATATATATGGGATCACCTGAAGATCTTTCCCCCCAGTGACCAAGTGAACGCACCTGAAGATTATTCCCCCAGCTCTACCTGGGGGGAGAAGATCTTCAGGTGATCCATATATATATTATAATATATATATGATACACACAGACAGTGCATGGAACAAGGAACTCTTCTGGGATAATTAAATCCACTATAGTCCGAATAAGTAATGGTAAATGACAAATACCATAGTTTTTCTTTTTCATGATGCTAGCCCGACGTGGGCAACGGGTCCCATCTTCAAACGGACATGTTATGTGCCTTGAAAAGTGGACGCTCAATTCTGCCAGTTGAGGTTTAAGTTTTGGTTTTTGGCTAAAAATATAATAGTTACCCCTTTTTCTTTGATGCATTCAATCTGACGTGAAGGCAGCGAGTCTTTTGCTTATATTGAGGTTCTAAATGTAGCAGGGCTAGGTGCTTTAAACCCTAGATCCATGTCCCAAAGCTGGATCCTGTCTGCTTTGCAGATAGCTGGTGAGGGAAGCTATATTTATGGGACCTCTTTGCGAGTGACCCGTTGCCCACGTCGGGCTAGCATCATGAAAAAGAAAACTATGGTATTTGTCATTTACCATTACTTATTCGGACTATAGTGGATTTAATTATCCCAGAAGAGTTCCTTGTTCCATGCACTGTCTGTGTATCATAAAAAACTCAGGAGACCATTCTGAGTTCATTCCCATATATATATTATATATATATATAATATATATATATATATATATATTATATATATATATATATATATATATATATACAGGGTGGGCCGTAAGTTTCCATACATAGGAAAATTTAAATTATGGTCTTCACGTGCGTCGGTATTTGGATCAGCAGTTTCCGGATGCTTGGATTGGTCGGCGTGGTCCTGTGGAGTGGCCTCCCAGATCCCACCCCCCTTGATTTCTATCTTTGGGGGCACTTGAAGGCCATGGTGTATCAGGAAAAGATACGAGACATAAATCATCTAAAGGAACGTATCACCAACGCCATTACAAGCATAACGTCAACTGTGCTAATGCGTGTTCATCAACAGTGGGGAACACGTATTGAAATGTGTTTTCAAAACAATGGCAACCATGTAGAGCATATTATATAAATAAAAATGGTTGTCCATAAAAAAATGTTTATTTTTCCTATGTATGGAAACTTACGGCCCACCCTGTATATATATATATATATATATAGTATCGCGATACATATATTATTCATATATCTAGTATCGTAACGAGATACATTTTTGCCAATGTATCGAGTATCGTATCGCGTTACTTTTTTTGGCCCCGATCCACCACCCTGAAATTTATTTGTGATAAGCATTAAGAGAAAAGTTCACATAACTAAGATTTTGTTTCAGTGACATTTTGCACATATTACAGTGTGAGCTAAACGTTATGCAATAATCCATAAAAAAGGGGAAAAATGTTCAATCCTATAAAAATTAGGCCTCAGCACCAGAAAGATAAGATTTAATAAGTCGGACGAAAACTTGGCAATATTTACTTTGCAACCCGTGAGCCACTGACGTATTTGTTGGGTCCCGTGCAATGCGCCTCCCAGTCGGTAAACTCGCCGCTGCGCCCCGTCTCTGGCCAGATCTGTTCTCTGGCGCCAGGTTAAACCCGGATTCTCTCTTTCTACCGTCTTGAGCTACGTCGTCTTTGGGCGTCCCCGAGAACTCGGTCCCACTATTCTTTCGTACATCAGCCTTCTTGGAAGTCGGTCCTCCCCCATCCTCTCCATATGGCCATACCATCTCCTCTGCGCATCCACCACCCTGTCCACTATGGTGAATTTAACGCCTAAGTTGACTGCATCATAGGGTTTCAATGGCGAAACAGGGCAGCCGGCTCGCCGCTTCTCTGCTACCGGTATATATATATATATATATATATATATATATATATATATATATATATATATATATATATATACGAGAGTAATTCAACAAGTATCCGCACTTTTTATTTTCACATCTGATAGATTATAAACACATCACTTCTCAACATAGTCTCCCTGTTTCTCAATACACTTAGTCCAGCGATCTCCAAGCTTCCTAATGCTATAAAAAAAGAATGTTTTTTGGCTGTGTGCGTAGCCAGTCATGCACCGCCTTCAGCTCATCATCGCCTTGGAATCGCTGACCTCTCAAAGCGTCTTTTAGTGGTCCAAACAGGTAAAAATCCGAAGGTGCCAGGTCTGGACTGTAGGCTGGATGGTCGAGAACTTCAAATTTAAGTTCTTGAAGGCATTTTCTGGTCTGTGCAGTGGTATGAGGGCGCGCATTGTCGTGTAACAGAATAACACCTTCCGACAATCTCCCTCTCCGTTTTGTGCGAATTGCTTGCTTTAACTCATTCCGAAGCATGTCAGAATACGATGCACTTGTTACTGTAGTTCCACGCTCTAGAATCTAGATAATGTTCAAGGATAGGGTCTCGTGTATCCCAAGACAGTGTTAGCATAACTTTACCCGCTGACGGCTGCGCTTTGAACTTCCTCGCAACGGGAGATGTTGGATGCTTCCATTACACGCTCTGTCGTTTGCTTTCTGGTTTATAGTGATGGATCTAAGTTTCATCTCCAGCGATAATGCGCTCCAAAAAGTTTTCACCTTCATTATGATACCGCGCCAAAAGACGAGAGCGGACATCCATACGATTACGTTCGCGCTCTTCTGTCAACCGTTTTGGCACCCATCTCGCACAAACCTCGCGAAAGCCAAGAATGTCACGAACTATCGAATAGGCTGACCCTTGACTGATGTGTAATGAAGATGCAATTTCTTTTATTGTTAATCTTCCGTCATCGAAAATCATGGCTCTGGCTTCTTCCCTCTTATCACCACTGGTTCATGTTGACGGTCGTCCTGAGCGCTGAGCATCCGTCACGCACGTCCGACCTTCCTCGAACATTTGAATCGACTCGTACACGCCTCGCCGTGGTAACACTTTATTCTCATACTGAGCACACAAACGCGCGTGAATTTCGGCTCCTTTCACACCTTCTGCCCAAAAAAAACGAACAACGGATCTCCGTTCTTCCTGAGTACAAATTGAAAGCGGTGCAGTTCACTACTCGTACGATATGTGACAGCTACGAGTAGCTTAAATAAGCCTATAGCTGTCAGTTTGGCTCGTTATTAAGAGTATATATTATACAGGGTGTACATAAAGTCAGGATCTATGTTTGTGAAATAATTATTTTTTTCTATTTTTCTTTTCAGAAGCCCTTAGAATGAATACAGAAGAGCGTATGGCAATAGTAATTTGGCGAATCGAGGGAAAGAAATACAATGACATCAGAGAGAAGTTTAGAAGGAGATTTCATAAGCCGGGGCCAATAGACAAGACAATACGAAAATTGGTGAACAAATTTAAACGAGCGGGATCTGTAAATGATGAAGCAAGATCAGGACGACCGTGTATGTCAGATCTTACCGTGAATGCAGTACGCGGAATTATCACTGAGGAGCCACGTACGTCCGTTCGTGCTGCATCACACAGACTCGGCCTCCCGACGTCATCTGTGCACAAAATTCTGAAAGTTAATTTGCAGAAGAAAAGCTATCATTTGCAGGTTTTACATGATTTACATGAGGAAGATTTCCCTCGACGAAGTGCTGTGTGTGCTGATCTCGTAGAACAAATCTGGAGTGATAATTTAATGGACAACATTCTCTTTAGTGATGAAGCCACTTTCCATACGTGTGGAAAAGTAAATCGCCATAACTGTCGAATTTGGGCAGATGAAAGACCGAATGATTTCGTCCAAAATTGGGAAAGAGACTCACCTAAAGTTAATGTCTGGATGGGTTTAACAAAATCTAAGGTTTATTGTCCTTTTTTCTTTGCTGAAGCTACAGTTACGGGGCTTATTTATCTGGACATGTTGCAGCAATTCCTTGAACCTCAGCTGATTGGGGATAGGATTGTTAGTACCGTCGTCTATCAACATGATGGTGCTCCTTGTCACTATGCCAAAATTGTTCAGGACTAGCAAAAGGTCGGCGCTACGCGCCGATTTTGCTAGATCTGCGGTGCTTCGGCTGAATTGTGGGCCTACGGCGTATTTTATTTTGAACATCAGTAGCCCTTTATCTGGATATCATTCCTATTCCTCTCACCTTGGGCCTCAGTAATTGGGGTGCCTGCGGCCTTCCAGTTACTGGCAAACCAATTATTCATTCAATAAAACTACAGAAAAGAACGCAGCCATGAAAATCTAAAGCTTCACAAATCTTAATACAATGAGCTCGGATTTGAAGCCTAAGATTTTCATGACTGCGTTCATTTCTATAGTTTTATTGACCAAATAACTGAACCGACAGTAATTGGGGGCCCTGCGGCCCGCCAAATCATAGTTTTCATTGTTTCGAGTGCATCAATAATTAATACTACCGTGTGACCACAAAAATTGTCCCTGTTTTTAATCGCTTATTACTCAGTCATTATTGCAGCTTCACAAATGAAATAAAAAGCATTCGAAAGAGAACATTTTAAAGTTTTAACTTATTCTACATGTGTTCAAAGTGACATCCCTGGACATTCTTACATTTCACACAACGGGAAAGGAAGTTATTTATTACATTTTCCAAAACGCTGCATTCAATGGACTGTACACTCTCTACCACCGCTTGCTTTAATTCTTCGATAGAGGATGGCTCTTGCCTGAATACTTTGTCCTTGACAAATCCCCAGAGAAAAAAGTCCATAGGTGATAGATCGGGAGATCTTGCGGGCCAGGGAAACTGCGAGCGATGAGAAATGAATCTTTGTTCAAAAAATCTTGTTAAACATTCCAGTGATTGCCTAGTTGTGTGGGCTGTTGCTCCGTCTTGCTGAAACCACTTGTTACTGCAGTTTTCTTGTTCAAAAACAGTGTTCAGCATTTCTACATATCTTTCTGAAGTTACTGAAAGCGGTCTCCTTGTCTCTGGGTCCTCAAAAAAGTAAGGACCATAAACCTTGCTGCTACTCAAACCACACCAGACAGTAACTTTTGGTGAATGCAGAGGTTTCTCCAAGTGTATATTTGGCTTGTTTTGTGACCAACACCGGTAATTCTGTCTGTTGATGAACCCATTGAGATAGATGTGGCATTCATCACTGAATATTATGTCACTTAATCTTATCTGGTTTTTGTTCAATTATTGTTTCAATGCGTTCACAAAACATCAAACGACGCTGGTAGTCTTGTTCGCTAAGCTGTTGCAAACACACAATTTTGAATGACTTCATTCTCAAATCCAACGTGATTATTTTCCGAATGCTCTCCCGTTTGATTCCTGTCACAGCTGATAGTCGTCTCACAGATTTCTTCTTGTCCGTTTCAAGCTGATTTGCGACTGAATCAATGTTTTCAGCGGTTCGCACACCTTTGCTGCGCCCAGAGTTGCCTTTATGCATGTTCTTGATTGAGCCGTGATGTTTCCATTTTGCGAAAATCCTGCGAATCGTTTTAGGATCTATGGTCCTTTGCTGACCGTATTGTCGTCTGAAAGACCGTTGGGTGGCAACTACCGAGCCATGTTTGATCATCTCTTCTGCGATGAAAACACGTTGCATGTCCGATAAATAACCCATGATTCTGGTGGATAAAACTCATTTTTTTATAAGTACTGATTTCGTATCCAGGATATCGAAAAAATTAAATAAAACTTTAAAATGTTCTCTTTCGAATGCTTTTTATTTCATTTGTGAAGCTGCAATAATGACTGAGTAATAAGCGATTAAAAACAGGGACAATTTTTGTGGTCACACGGTATAAACACCCAGGAATGTCAGTCTGTCTGTGACGCTCGAAAAGAGAAGATTATTCTTGATATATATATATATGGGCGATATTTGTATTTTAATGCATTAGAAAAAGGCGTAATGAATTCTACTTTTAATTATAATTTTAAAAAGTGTAAAAAATATTTGCTTTTGCGTTCAGCTTTGAGCCGAAATTTATTCTGCGGCTAAGTTCAACAATTTACCAAATGAGTTCTTTTTATGCACTTTC
Source organism: Bathynomus jamesi (assembly GCA_023014485.1). Classification (NCBI taxonomy): domain Eukaryota; kingdom Metazoa; phylum Arthropoda; class Malacostraca; order Isopoda; family Cirolanidae; genus Bathynomus; species Bathynomus jamesi. The sequence continues at coordinate 205,459 of JAJOZX010006004.1, read as the reverse complement.
ATACTGGTGCTGCAACCATTACAGACTAAATATTTTTACGGCTCCCCAATTAATGAGGCCAAAGGCCCCAGCACCACGGGCATAGCTAAATGGGCCCGTAGGGCCCACTTTAGCCAGTATTGTTATAGTGTTCCATTAGTTGTGATAAGCATGATCTTCCTGACCGGAATCGATGTTGGTTATCATTTTTTTTTCTGTTTCCCCATTAACCCCACCCCTCCCCCCCATTACCCCACCCCTCCCCCCCATTTACCCCACCAATTTTTTTTTCTGAGTTCCCCATTAACCCCACCCCTTCACCCACCCCTCTCCCCCATTTACCCCCAAGGGGGGAAGGGGGCTGGCACCTTGCAAAGGATTTACTTTAATTTTTTTTTGGTTACATATATATATATATATATATCGCATCTATTTTTCTGAGTTTCCCCATTAACCCCACCCCCTCCCCCATTTTGCCAAAATTATGATTAAAATGAAGAAATGGGAAGAACTGTACCCCTAAAAGGGGGGGGGGCAGGATTTATGTTAGGGAATTTTTTTTTAGCATGGGCACTGCGCAATAAAAAAACGCATCGAATGGTGAAAACCGCATTGTTCTACACCAATTGTAGCGACCCGTAGGTGTGCGCAAAAAAACTGTTACACACATATATATATATTATATATATATATATTATATATATATATATAAGGCTTCATTTCTGAAATAGTATATTAGACTAGCAAAAGGTCGGCGCTACGCGCCGATTTTGCTAGATCTGCGGTGTTTCGGCTGAATTGTGGGCCTACGGCGTATTTTATTTTGAACATCAGTAGCCCTTTATCTGGATATCATTCCTATTCCTCTCACCTTGGGCCTCAGTAATTGGGGTGCCTGCGGCCTTCCAGTTACTGGCAAACCAATTATTCATTCAATAAAACTACAGAAAAGAACGCAGCCATGAAAATCTAAAGCTTCACAAATCTTAATACAATAACCTCGGATTTGAAGCCTAAGATTTTCATGACTGCGTTCATTTCTATAGTTTTACTGACCAAATAACTGAACCGACAGTAATTGGGGGCCCTGCGGCCCGCCAAATCATAGTTTTCATTGTTTCGAGTGCATCAATAATATTGTTATAGTGTTCCATTAGTTGTGATAAGCATGATCTTCCTGACCGGAATCGATGTTGGTAATAATATTGTTAGTGTTCCATTAGTTGTGATAAGCATGATCTTCCTGACCGGAATCGATGTTGGTTATCATTTTTTTTCTGAGTTTCCCCATTAACCCCACCCCCTCCCCCATTACCCCACCCCTCTCCCCCACCAATTTTTTTTCTGAGTTTCGCCATTAACCCCACACCCTCTCCCCCATTTAACCTCACCCTTCCCCCATTACCCCCAAAGGGGGAAGGGGGCTGGCACCTTGGAAAGGATTTACTTTAATTTTTTTTTTGGTTACATATATACTGTACTGTATATCGCATCTATTTTTCTGAGTTTCCCCATTAACCCCACCCCCTCCCCCATTTTGTGCCAAAATTATGATTAAAAATGAAATGGGAAGCTTTTTTTTTTTTTTTTTTTTTTCCCAGATTTACCGCCGATTCGTACCTAAAGAGACGGTACATATCTCGGCGAGGCAGTGAGTGGGTGAAGTCACTGTGCTAGGGGCGGTAGACTAGGGGAATGAGTAAGGGTCAGTCGATGGATAATGGGTAGGAGGGGTACGGTTTCAGATACGATGGAGCAGATGGGAGTGAGTAAGGAAGAGGAGAACGGCTTCCGCTGAAAAGTGGGGGCCGTCGGCGAGTATAGATCGTAGGCAGTTGGGTATGGGGTTTTCGGCCGAGAGAGGGAAACACCTGCGACGGAGAGCGGCCAACTTTGAGCATTCCACCAGAAGGTGTAAGACAGTGATAGGGGTATGGCAGGTAGAGCAAAGCGGGGCTGGCGATTTCGCCATAAGGTGTCCGTGGGTGATGCGGGTGTGACCTATGCGGAGACGGGCTAGGATTACTTCTTTATGGCGGGACCGGTGGAATGAAGAAGCCCAGTGTCCTATTTGCGGTTTGATCGTGTGGAGTTTATTTTGTGTGGCCTGGTCCCATTCCCGCTGCCATATGGAGCGGAAGTGGGAGCGGAAAGCCGGGAAGAAGTCGGAGAAGGGGAGGGGTCGGGAGGAGGCCGGCAGCAAGCAGGCCGTCTTTGCTGTGCGGTCCGCCGCCTCGTTACCCTGGATGCCGACATGAGCCGGGACCCAACAGAATGCGATTGTCTTATGTTGGAAGATCGTTAAAAAGTGGAAGGTCTGCTGGATGGTACAGACGAGCGGGTGAGGGGAGTTAAATCTTTCTAGGGAGAGAAGTGCACTTTGGGAATCCGAATAAATGACAAAAGAGCTGGCAGAGTGGGTGCGCACAATATCGAGGGCCTCCGTTATGGCGAAAAGTTCCGCCGAAAAAACGGAGGCCTCGCGGGGCAGGCCGACGCTCCGGGAGAGCGGCTGGGACAGAATCACCGCTGAGGAGGCCACACCAGCTTCCGAGCGGGAACCATCCGTGTAAATGGCGATTGCGTCCGGGTGTTGGGTTGCGTGTTCGCGGAAAAGTGACCTGTATATCATGGCGCTCGTGGTAGTCTTCGGTAGGGAACACAGATCTTTGCAGAACTTGATAGGGGTTAGGATCCAGGGGGGTAGATGCTGAATGAAATGGGGATAACTGAGGGGGGGGCATGTTGAAAAGATCAAGGAAAGAGCGGACCGCTTCAGTGAAGTGCCAGCTCCGTCCCTGAGGTGGTAGTTCTAAAACCGCCGTGCCCAGAAGCGAAGAAGGTAGCCTCTGTGCACGGAGGTATGTCCGCATGAGGATAGACCCCGTCGGAGGGCGAGAGGGAGATGATCACATTCCACATGGAGGCTGGAGGCTGGGGAGGAGCGGAAAGCACCGGTGGCGAGGCGGAGGCCTCTATTAAGTACCGGGTCCAGGATACGGAGGCGGGCGTTGGAGGCTGAACCATAAACTGCGCTACCATAGTCCAGCTTCGACTGTACTATGGAAGTATAAAGGCGAAGAAGAGAGCGTCGATCTGCACCCCATGTGGTGTGAGAGAGGTGATCCAGGAGAGCGAGGGGGCGTCGAAGGGATTGCTTTAGGTGCTTGAGATGGGGAACCCAATTGAGCCGTCGGTCTAGGGTCATGCCCAGAAAACGCGTGGAGGGTACCACCTCAAGAGGACTGCCGTATAGTGTAACAGAGGGTAGAGGAAGGGTTGTGGGTCTTCTTCTACTGAAGACCATACACTTGGACTTAGGGATGGAGAGGCGGAAACCCACCGACGTCGCCCACCTCTCCACCCGGTAGATGGCGAGCTGCATTTGCCGTTGAACGACAGACGGTTCTCGCCCTGCGAAGTAGATTGCAAGGTCATCCGCGTAGATGGAAGAGCGGATTGTGGGTGGAAGGCATTGTGAGACCGTGTTCATCACGACAGAGAAGCAGAGAACACTGAGGATGCTTCCCTGTGGGACCCCGTCCTCCTGCACAAAGGTGTCAGAGAGGACTGAGCCCACCCGGACTTTAAAGGTCCGAGAAGTAAGGAAGCCCCTGATGAAGGTAGGCATGGCTCCGACAAGGCCCAGATGTCGGAGCTGACCGAGGATCATTGCTCGACGGGTGGTGTCATAGGCCTTCTGGATGTCGAAGAAAACTGACAGTACGAACTGTCTATTGTCGAAGGCATCCTGTATGTCTCGGCTGAGAAGCAGGAGGGGATCAGTGGTGGAGCGGAATTGTCTGAAGCCGGACTGGGTAGACGGGAAGGAATTGGTACGTTCAAGGACGAACGATAATCGCGTAGCGACCATTTTTTCGAGGATCTTGCAGGCACAACATGTCAGGGCGATTGGTCTGTAGTTTGTGGGGTCCAGGGAATCTTTGCCGGGCTTGGGGATAGGGATGACGTGGGCCTCCTTCCACCTAAAGGGGAAGGCACCCTCTATCCATATGCGATTGTATAGGTCTAGCAGGAAAATTTGTAAGGTAGAGTGGAGGTGTTGGATCATGCCGTACGGAATACCGTCCGGGCCGGGACAAGGGGATCGTCGAGAGGCCAGTGCCGTCTGTAGTTCACGCATGGTAAACAATCGGTTGTAGGTGCTGTCTATGGACGGTGGGGAGGGGCTATCGTCAGGGGCGGGTACGGGATTGGCTGCAGAGGAAGAAACGGCGGCGAAGGTAGAAGCAAGGTGGTCTGCCACCGACTTGGGCTCACATAGGAGTCCGTCGTTTGTCCGGAGGACCGGGGGTCGGGAGGGGACATGTCGCCTCTCGACGCCCGCACCTTCTTCCAGATGGTAGCCGAAGGTGTGTTGGCGGTAATGCCGGACACAAAGGCACGCCAAGAGGCTCGGCGCGCTGTCTTCATTGTGCGGCGGGCGATGGCCCTGACCCGCTGCATCTCCGTGCGATGGATGGGGAGTCGCGTCCGGTAAAAGCGCCGAGTTGCCTTCTTCTTGGCGCGCACGGCCTCCGCGCACTCCGGGGTCCACCAAGGAACCCGTCGGGCGCGGGGGTAGGCGGAGGATTGTGGTACGCTTGTGCTTGCGGCCGTTAGAACGACGGACTCGAAGTATGCGACGCACTCGTCGATGGATGGGAAGTGGGCAGTTGTAAGGGTGGTATATGTGTTGTCGCGGAAGCGGGCCCAATTCGCGTTGGTGGTAACCCACCTTACCGGTACCCGTACGGTCTGGTCGGGTCGATTGAGGGTGAGTAGAATGGGGAGATGGTCACTGCCATAGTCCTCTCGGAGGACTTGCCACGTGAAGTCTAGGAGGGCATCAGTTGATACGAGGGACAGGTCTATACAGGATGGAGTGCAGGTGGTGGCATGGTAGAATGTAGGAGAGCCATCGTTGAGGCACTCGAAGGAGAGCTCGGTCATGACGGATATCAGGGTTGGGGCCATATAGGTGGAGTGTGTGTCGCCCCACAAGGGGTGACGACTATTGAAATCGCCCAGTAGTAGGAAGGGCCTGGGGAGTTGTTCCACGACTTCCACCAGGTCGTCGCGGGAGACTTGAGCGTGGGGGGGAAGGTAGATTGAACAATGGTGTACTGTCTATCCAGGGAGAGCCGGACGGCAGTCACCTGTAGCGGGGACCGGATGGAGAGATTGTAGAAGGGGACTGCGTGGTGGACGAGGATGGCAGCTCCCCTTCGAGTGCAGGTAGGAGGCGGGGTGGCGACGCAGAAATAACCAGTGGGGCAGGGCATGGACCTGGTCCCCAGGATTAGCTCCTGGAGACAGACACACACCGGACGGGAAGTGGCAATCAAGGAGTTAAGGCCTTCATAGTTTGCAAAGATTCCTCGACAGTTCCAGTGGACTATCGTGGTTTTCGGGGGATCCATTAGTTGATGAAGGGGGATGGGTAAAGGTGTAGGCGCTAGGAGGTTGGAGTGTGAAGGGAGATCTGGAGTTCGCGAAACTGAAGGCTGGGTCGGGAGCATGGCTGGCTATCTACCGTTCACCAGGGAAGGAATCGGTCGGCCTGTCGAACCCTGCGGAGGTTGCGGGGTCGAGTCGGCCGAGCGAGACCGGAGGCGTGGATCACGGCAGGCAGAGGAACATCGTGGGCTGAGCGGGTCAGAAGTGCCTTGCGGGCTTCTATGGTCGGGCCAGGGGGGGCACGTTAACCCCAAAAGGGCGCTACCCCGCCTGTCCGGGGTCTCACGGCGGACCCTAGGTGGTGACAGGGGGTACCAAAAAGACCGGGCGGGTGGGAGGGAGGGCGTACTCAGGGTAGCTGATAAGGGGGGGGTCGGGGATGTTGGGGGGTAGGTACGATGGGGGTGGAAGGAGGTGAACCAGAGTGGTCTCGTGGAGGGGTGGAGAAAATGGCACCAGGAGGCAAGGGCAGATCCAGGAGACTCATGGGCGTGGGCGCAGCTGAGCTTCCCTCGGTCACACCGTGCAGCTGCGCCAGAGCCGCATCCACTGGATCCACTGGGCTGGGTCTCGTCGTACAGGGCGGGTCGTGGATTTCGGCCACTATTGTCAGAGTCTGTAGGGGTAGAACGGTGGGACTTCTACGATGGGGAGAGATGGACATAGTGGGCGTGGTGGGCGGTGTAAGGGTCCGAGCCGTCTTCTTGGTCTTAGGGGAAGAGGGAGAGAGACGTTGGGAGGCCGGAGCGTCTGGTGACACGCTCCGGCGTCTCCGCCTCGACGGCTTGCTCCGGGCGGCAGGTTCGGGCGTGTGCAGGGAGTACTGGGAAGGCAGGGTTTGAGGTGGCTGGGACCTGGAAACCCTGGTCCCAGACTGGGGGATTCGTGGCAGGTGAGGTACGGGAAGAAGAGGAACGGTGGGGGGACAGGGGACCGTCGGGTCCTGCGAGGATTTGCTATGTGGGGAACAGGAAGCAGTGGCTGGGGGGGTTTCGGCGGCAGGCCAGGGCGGCGTGCCGAGATGATAGAGCCGAGAGCAGCGGCATAGGACACCCCCGGCCTCACCTCCCGACTCCGCACCCTGTCGCGTGCCTCACGGGGGCTAAGGAAGTCCGTCACCTGTAGGCCTCGGACCTCCTTCTCGAACCTGAAGAAAAGGCATTCTCGGGATGAAGAGGGATGTGCGCCTTCACAGTTCGAGCATTTGGGTGTGTTGGGGCACCTGTCATGGTGGGCGAGTCGTCCACAGTGAACACATAATGGATGCGGCTGTCGACAAGCGGAGCTGACGTGTCCGAATTTATTGCATTTGAAGCAACGGGTCGGGTCTGGGACGTATGGGCGGATAGAAAACTCGCATGAGGCGCGGTCTCCCATACCCCATACAATACAGCCAGGGGGGATTAGTGAGTTAAAAGTAAGGAGCAGACGTGGGGTGGGGGAGGGGGTGCCTCCCTGTCGGGATGTGAAACGATAGATCTTAGTAACTCCTTGGGGTGCGAGATCCTCCAGGAGCTCGTTCACTGCGACCGACAGTAGGCGGGTGGCGTAAATAGTGCCCTGACTGGTTCAGGCGAGGGTGTGGGGAAACGGACACCGAGCATCCAAGGACCTCAGTGATGGAGAGTAGGGCTTTCGTCTCTGCGGCTGAGCGTGATTTACGAGGAGGGAGCCATCCCTCTGCGGGCGTACGTCATAGCGGCTGGAGTTGCTGTGGGTTCGGATCGCCTGGAACGTCCGTTCAGAGTTGGTCGGGAGGGACCCAGATGTAGGCCGAATCACCAGGAATTTGTGGATACTTGGAAGGGAGAGGGAGGCTGTAGAGTCGAAATGTACTGGAATATTCAACGGTCGGTAGGACGGCCGTGAATGCCGGCTCCCCCGTCCGCCGCGAGGCTCTCTCCGCGGGGAGGTGGGCTGACGGCGGGTGAGGGGGGCATATGGGGAGAGCAAGAAGCCGGGTTGTGGGGGCAAGTCCTCGGTGGAACTTGACTTGCCCGAAGGTGGCTGAAGTGGGCTGGGGCGAGGCCCCTGCTCTAGAGAGTGTAGGTCCAAGGGCGTAGTCGAGGGACGGACTGGGGCCGGCAACGGAAAAGGAGAGTGCAAGCGTTCCGCTTCCACAGGGGGGTCAACCCCATTAGGTTGCGGTCTTCCAGTGGTAAAGGACTCGAGGGCCTGGTTGCCCACCACCCGAGTGTTGAGAGAAGGAGTAGTCCGGGAATGAGAAGCAGTAGTCGTAAGCCGGGGGGGGGAGAAGTGTCCATAGCTAAACAGAAAAGAACTTCATCCCCCGCGCGCATCCAGCCACCACCGACTCCAACAAGGGAAAGGCGAAGTGTGGGCACACTTGGTCCCACCGCCGATGGATGTCACGCAGGGGAGATACACCCGCACCCAGTCCCTGTGCCTGAAAGGCGGTCACTCTCATCCAACGCGCGGTGAAAAGTGGCAGGGACAGGGTTTGGGTTTGGTTGGAAAGCGACAAGGGTGCAGGGCAACCACCTCCCACACCCAAGGGCCAAGGAAAGGGTCAAAATCAAGGTCCAAAGAACAACGCCAAAAAAAAAAACAGGGAGAAGCCAGAAAGAAAAAGAAGCAGGAGATCAGCCGGGTCCCCAAACGGGCCCAATGGTCCACGAGGGCAGAGAAAGCCCTTACACCGAAGAAAGGTGTATTCCCACATTCGCCACAGAAGGACGCGCCCCATAGCTCCGGACAAAGCAAAGGGAAAAATGGGAAGAACTGTACCGCTAAAAGGGGGGGGGCAGGATTTATGTTCGGGAATTTTTTTTCAGCATGGGCACTGCGCAATAAAAAGACGCATCGAATGGTGAAAACCGCATTGTTCTACACCAATTGTAGCGACCTGTAGGTGTGCACAAAAAAACTGTTACATACCGGGTGTTTCAAAAGTCCCTCACTAATTTGATTTTCAATTTTCTTTGCAGCTAATCGACCAACGACGTTCATCTTGTGGTAAACTCTTACTCAGTAGTTGATAATTTTTTTGAGTCTACATTTGAAGTTTTGCTCCGTTTTCTTCTGCTACCATGCTGACTCTAGAGCAGAGGTGTAAAATCGCTGCATGGCAGGAGGTTTTTCAATCTGTGGTCGAAGTGCAGCGACGATTCCGGGCAGTCTACGGACAGCATTATGCACCGGATAGGAACACCATCGTCGCCACCCACCGGAAGTTTATGGAGACCGGATCCGTAAAGGACAAACCACGATCAGGAAGACCTCGAAGTGGGCGGAGTGAGGAGAATGTCGAAACTGTCCGTGAGGCGTTTACTCAGAGTCAAGGAAAGTCCATTCGGCGAGCTGCTGCGGAACTGAACATCAGCGCGACATCTATCCAACGGATTTTGCGGCGTGGTCTCAAGCTGTATCCGTACAAGATCCAGGTGGTTCAGAAGCTGGAACCTCAAGACTACGATTGCTGGGTGGAGATGTGAGACACTGCTGCATCACTACGAAAGAGACCCATCGATCCTGGAGCACATGTGGTTCAGCGACGAAGCTCTCTTCCACCTTTCTGGTCGCGTCAATCGGCACAACACCCGCATCTGGGGAACTCACAATCCTGCGGAGATCCGTGAACATGAAAGGGACACGCCGAAATTGGTCGTCTGGTGTGCCATCTCCTCAGCTGGGCTGATTGGTCCGTTCTTCTTCCGGGATCAAGATGGAAATTCCGTGAACGTCAACGGAGACAATTACCTTCGTATGCTTCAGGAGTTCTGCATCCCCCAACTGTCAGCTGTAGCTGACATGCAAGAAGTCATTTTCCAGCAAGACGGTGCCCCTGCTCATTACTCGCGTGAGGTTCGCTCATTTCTGAATAAGCAGTTCACGGATCGGTGGATTAGTCGCCGTGGTCCCATCGAATGGGCTGCTCGCTCGCCTGATCTTACCCCATGCGACTTCTTTTTGTGGGGCTACATTAAGAGCAAAGTGTACGCCACCAAGCCGCGAGTCCTCCCCACACTAGAAGAACGGATCAGGAATGCGTGTGCTTCTGTTACTCCCGAAATGTTGTCCAATGTCGGCCAAGAATGCGTAAAACGGTGGCTCGCTTGTTTCGAAAAAGACGGTGCCCACGTTGAGGTGTACCAGTGACTTTCCAGTAGACTTATGAAGCCAAGTTTGATGCCACCAAAATTCTCATGAATCGTAGACTCAGCAACCAAATTGTCATTTGGTTCCTCTTGTAATTGCTATTTTAATAAAATTTTAAAAATAATGAGGGACTTTTGAAACACCCTGTATATACAGGGCGTCCCAAAAAAATGTATACACACTTTAAATAATTATAAAGGCAGTGTTTATTAAAATACATTTCATTTTCAAAATGTAATAGAATCTACAGACATTATTTAATTGTTTTGTCAACGCCTGTTTTCAAACTGACGTCCGTTCTGGTCCAGGCACTGCTGATAACGCGAAGCAATGGAATCGCAAACATCACGAAACATTTCGTTTGGTATTTGTGTGCATTCTCGTTCAATGGCTGCTCTCAATCAGCGACTGTTGCAGGTTTTATAGCGTAGACTTTGTCTTTTAAGTATCCCCATAAAAAAAGTCTAGTGGTGTGAGGTCTGGTGAACGCGGAGGGTATTCTACGAAACCCCTTCGTCCAATCCACATCCACATCGTGCCAAGTACCACTCGCAATACTCCACTCTTCGGTCCGGATCATCTTCATTAATAGCATGGACTAATCTTGGAATGTAACTTTTCCATTGACAGCGCTTCAAAATGCGTTGGACAGACGATTCTGAAATTCCTACCTCACGACTCGCTTGCCGCACAGATTTTCTTGGACTTTGGTGATACGTTTCGAGTACTCTTTCTTGCTTTGTGGGGCTTGTCGATGTCCGTGGTCTTCCGGAACGCTTCTTGTGGACATTCTGAACAGTTCCATCGGCTTCAAACTTATCTCTAATTCGAGTGATGGTAAGTCGCGTTGGTGGATCTGTTTGAAACTCCCTCCTAAACTGTCTTTGCACTTCAACTGCGTTTTCACACTTCCAGTAGCATTTTAGAATGAATTTCCTTTGTTCAAAGCTTAGTCTGACTGCCATTATTAATTCTAATGGGTTTAACTTGGAAAGAAAGAAACATCAATTGAGCTATCAGCTGTTAAAGTGTGTATACATTTTTTTGGGACGCCCTGTATATAAGCACACCGGACAAAAAATTAGTCACCCCTAATAGCACCGATAGTAGGAAGTTCGAGGTCACACAGAGGGCGCTGATGTAGCATTGGTAAGTGACAAGTAGCGGTGACGTAGCACAGAGGATCAGATCTGTTTCATGAGGTGGTGAGGAACAAAGTGTGTGTTGGATATAGTCTGCAAAATGGGTCGTGAGGCAGACGTTACTCAGTGGCAAAAAGGAGCCATCGTGTTTGGCAGAGCCCACGGACACAAAATGTCTGAAGTAGCCCAATTTGTTGGTGTGTCAACGCGTACTGTCCAGCGAGTTTACAAAGAGTGGTGTAGTTCGCAATCAACTGACAATCGACGGCGTAACTGTGGCCGGAAAACAATTCTCGACAATAGGGGCCGCCGCCATGTTTCTCGTCTAGTAACTGCAAATCGTTTTCAAACCAGAGAACAATTGCTCCAAGAAACCAACGAGGTTCTCCAGCGACCAATTTCCGAACGGACATTGCGACGAGAACTGCATGCGATGGACATCTGGAGCAGGGTACCACGGAAGAGGCCGCTGTTAACAGCAAGTCACAAATTGGCACGTTATAAATGGGCTCCGAGGCACAAAAACTGGACTGCGGCAGATTGGAAACGTGTAATTTGGTCCGATGAGTCCCGTTTTTGTTTGTTCTCCAATGATGGGAGGCGACGAGTACATCGCAGGTCCAATGAAGCCTTTAATCCTGAATGCGTCGAAGGTGGTGTTCAGGCTGGATGGAAACAGAAAGTGAAAGCGCAGGATAGAGGAATAGACCCACGGACTCTGGCGGAACTTCGGGACAGGCTGATGAACGAGTGGCAGCAAATCGATGTTCAGTACATGCCCAACCTCGTAGAGTCTCTGCCTCGCCGGATTCGTGCGGTTATCAAGGCCAGAGGCGCCGTCACACGTTATTAGGTACATTCTGAGAGGGGTGACTAATTTTTTGTCCGGTGTGCTTATATAAGGCTTCATTTCTGAAATAGTATATTAGATTATCTAAATGGACGTTTTCCAAATCGCTGGATCGGACGCGGAAGCAACAGACCTTGGCCAGCGAGATCACCAGATTTAACCCCTTTAGATTTCTTTGCATGGGGCTTTATCAAATCGCACGTCTATCAGTCGAAGATTACGAGTCTTGAAAACTTACGTATACGAACTGCTGCAGATAACATAACCCCGCAAATGCTCCAGAATGTGTTTAGAAATGCTGCTACTCTTAATTATTTAATAAATGTTACCACTTTATCATTTTATGATTGAATTCCATATAATTTCCAAGTGCTTCACAAAAATAGATCCTGACTTTATGTACACCCTGTATATACTATATTATCACTAAAATAAAAAGTGCGGATACTTATTGAAGTACCTTCGTGTGTGTGTGTGTGTGTGTGTGTGTGTGTATATAATGCAGAGACCTAACGTGCGAAGGAACCCAAGGAAGAAGGAAGCCCAACGCCGGGAACGGCTTCAATCATGAAAAAGAAAACGCTTCGGTATTTGCCATTTACTGTTTCTTACTCAGACTATAGTGGATTTAATCCATTAGTGCCCATTGGTAGAATTTCAGGATCAATGAAAGAAAGCCACCCCCAAAAGTTTCTAATAAACAATGCCACCCCCCCCCCCCCAAAATCACTAAAGTAAAGAATGTATGTAAAAAAACACCTTCATAAGGAATTGTTTATTATTTATTACTGTGTGCCCTTCATGATTGGTTAGGTTAAGTCATGATATTTTCATTTAAACTAAAATATCGCAACTTACCCTAACCTAAATAACCTACCTACCTAAATAACTTACAGATCAATGAAAGAAAGCCACCCCCGAACTGTATCAATGAAAAAGCCACCCCCAACCAGTTTTGGGGTGGCTTTCTTTCATTGATCCGAATTTCCTACCGACAAAATTGCGTCACTGATATGACGCCGTCATATTAATGACTCATACCGAAGATCACGCGAATACGAGAAAAAGTGATGCGACAATGACAAACAATTTTGCCGGTAGGAAATTCTACCAATGGGCACTAATGAGCTAATATCCCAGAAGAGTTCCTCGTTCCACGCATTAAGGTCTGTATATTATTACATTATATATATAAAATATAATACACACACTCGAACCTCATATCACGTCTTTGTAACAGAAGTATTGGCACCGCGCTGTGAATATAAATATTGGTAAACTGGAAGAATATTGGCACTAATAATAAATTCGTCTCAGTATTAAAAATAGTTTATAAAATTTAATTTTCATCATGTGTGTGTGTGTGTGTGTGTGTGTGTGTGTGTGTGTGTGTGTGTGAGATAAAATTGTGGATGAGACGTGGGCGCGTGTCCTCGGTTCCATTTGAGAATGTTCTTTTCCCGTCTAACGAGGAAGATGATAACGAGTGGAAAGGAGGAAGTTTTAGATAAGAGATATAAAAATAATAATAAAAAACCCTTTTCATTTACGTTGTTTCCGAGTCTGTATTTAGTAAATGCTTTTATTATGAAGGCGTACTTTCATTTTTACACTAATTACTCACGCAAACTTTTGACTTTTTACGGAATTATAAAATTATTTTAACGCTAATATTTCATTTTCAAATGGCATTTAGTAGCGATATTCGCGAATTATATTTAGTTCCGGACAATTCTGGGTTTCCTTCGGGTGAAATACGTTGAGAGAGAAGAGAAATTCATTGGAGTTTGGTTCGTTGTATTCGTTCTTATGAAACAAATAACCACAAAAACTCATTCTGACGCATTTGTTGGTACAAAATAAAAGGGTTTTGTTAATATACGGGGTTCCAATAAACCTTAGCCCTCCCCCCCCCGCCCATGGCCTAAACCCTAAACCATTAGAGGTACAGTAAAACTAAACATACCTTACAAGAGAGAATTTAATCCTGCATTTAATGAGAAACAATTAAAACTTGGTGTTCCCGCCATTGGCTTCCGAGACAGCCTGAATTCGCTTTGGGTAGCTTGCCAAAAATGACGTGAATAGATCTTGATCGTTACGCAAATTTGCTAAAACAGTTTCAATGTGTTGCGTCATTGTATCCTTCGAAAATCGATTTGCTGCAGGTTCTTGAAACGAGAGACATTCAACCTTGTCCTTTATAACTGATCCAATGTGTTCACAGACGTTCAGGTCAGGAGAATTTCCTGGCCATTCTTCATTTCCAAAGAAATCCATCTCATGGCTCCGCAACGACTGTTGAGTGGCTAATGCCTTAAAGCAGGGGGCCTTATCGTGCAGAAGTGTGACCTGATCGACATCCATAACATTGTTTGGGTTTCTTAGAAAAGGAATGACATGCTGGGATAGAATAATATCACGAAAATACTGTCCATCCCAACTCTGACCATTTGGCTTCAGCACCATGAGCTTCTTTGCAGTGAACAAAACAAACACACACCAACACAGTCTGGACTTTTTAATAATTCGCGATAATGTTCATTGTCATCGATTTCATCTGGTGTTGTGGCTCACACTCGATCATTTTGGTAGTTAGGCCGACGTGTTACGTAAACAAAAAATTCATCGGAGACAGCTAAATGCACGAAATCATCCACATCCCAATCTTCAAGATAATGGGCAAACGACATTCTGTCATCGATGTTGAGTTGAGTTTTTCTTGGCTTTGGAAGTTCATGCCAAGGCTTTAAACTTCGCCTATGACGGTACAGTCGAATGATCTCACCACTAACGATCTTTCCTCTCAACACTTCGATCTCTCTAGAAAGTTTAGCACAGCTGTTTTTCCGCTTACGCGTACCGCTTTCAATGATGTCCTTTGTTTCTTGAGAGAGTGGCAAATTTGGGCGTCCAGATTTGGTTGTATCCATTTCACATTCATCCAAAGTTTTATTCCAATTTCTTTTGACGAAGTCCTCACTTCTTCGCAACTTTTTGGCAACCCATGAACGTGTTATAAAGGTGGCTCCAGCATCACGAGCTTCCCGAAATGTTATTGCTCGTATGCGATCTATCACAAGTTGCCTCTCCGAATCACCAATTAATTGAGAAGCCATTATATTATCACTTTATCAGCTAGAGTAATTTTAATACCTGCAATAAATAAAGAATTTTATATATTTTTATAATCACTAAAAACTATTTCGATATAAGTAAACATGTAAACTGCAAATGGGGGGGGCTAAGGTTTTTTGGAACCCCTTACTGTCAACGTTAGAAACGGCAATATCTTCCAAAACCACACGCCAAACTCTGACATATTACAAACTGGACGATCTTCAACTACTAGTTTGGTATCACACCCACTATATATATATATATATATATAATCTCAAAATAAAAGTCACTTAAAAATTCCTGTATGTAAATCTGTTGTTTAGAGAACGTGGCATGAGTAAGCGAAACAAGTTAACACCTAGGTTTCAATAATTTATTTATGTCAATGCGCGTAAGAATCCTTTTCTCTCCACTCCTTCCCATATAAGGGATGTGGCGAGTCCCATAGCGAGGACTTAGATCTATATGAATAAACATAATAATTCCTGTTATTAAAACTGCTTATTGCAATGAGAGGTAATTGGTTTCAACAACTACCTTTCACAAAGGCTGCCAATAAATATACAGTCACCAATTTATAATGCCCAAATTAAAGGCACCGAGTGATTAGGCATCTAACTGAGGCAAGTTTGTAAAGCCTAATTGTGAGGGATACCAATATGTAGATAGGCTGCGGTGATTAATAATAAGTAGGTTGTCCAGGTAATTAAATAGTTAATTAATATTTGGGGGTCACCGATTAATACAGCAATCAACGAGGAAAAAAGGATAGACTGCGCGGCTTTTTCCTTTAATTAACGATCCCAATATTGCAAAGATTAATACACTACGATACGCACAACATAAAATGCAATGCTTATAAATCAAAGTTACAAAAGGCTTGCTGTTATGAATTGATTTGTCAATGTGAATACACAATGTCTAATACAACAACAGATTATAAATTATAATTTCTTGTACGATACAATAAAGATTATTAGGACGATAAATGACACACTATGAGTGCTATGCGTAGGCGTAAAAGAAACGGAATGTTTACACATGCGTTGAATTTCTGTAACGTTACGTTCAGCTGAGGCAGATAGATATAGGCCGAGAAAGAGTCTACAATCACCGAATTAAATATGCGAAGGGGCGTGTGGGCCTATATGGGAGAGATGACTCCCGGTGGTGATTGCCGGAAGACTGACTTGAAACTTCAACTGTTAAATCTTGAGGAACGCGAGACTCGGTTGATTCCCTTTCCTCTGGTTTGGTTGCTTCAGAATTCCTTGGTAATGATCTTCGTTGATTTTTTAAATGGTCGCCCTTTTAGATTAATTTTTTTAAGACGCTTACGATATCGTGAGAGAGTTTTCACGTGGTTGACCGCTGTTTCAAGCCTTGGCGAGAAATGTTCATTAACGCGAAAGACATTTCTCGTAACCAGATACTGGTACCTAGAAAAATTTCAGTATAGATTTCTGCTGGTAACCAGAATTTATGGTGTCTACAGTACACTGTGACGAATCTGCTTTTGTGCGTGTTTTGCTCAGGAATTTCTTCAAACATCTGGACCTCACTAACAATACTATACCGACAGGAAAAACCTTCGTAAGGACGACCTTTTAGAATGCTATTCAATACCAACTTGAAAAATGTATTAAAACTGTAGGCCCAAAAGGAAATGTTTATGAGCACCATTACGTATATTACTGAAGTCGTTTTGATTATTATCCATACATTTGAAATAAACTGCTGAGGATGGGTGAAAATATAATAACATCTGACATCATACCTTGGAGATGTTCTGTGCGTTGCTCTCTTCACACGGAGGTCAGGTTGGTGAACCCTCCTCTAGACCCGACTTGATGTAGGACAGAATTGTTGTCCTGGGCTTTCCACCTCACACAGACAGGCACATCCGGCTCATCCGGAACCGTCCTAGTCAGACATCTAATTTTCTTTTAAAGACTTTAATTTTGACATACGCGATGTTTCTGATGTCTCTGGGTAGCTAGTTGAATAGTCTTGGCCCTCTGACAACAAAGCTATTTTCTTTCAGAGTTAAGGATGTCCTTTGTCTGGCCTTTAGTTCGAGAACACGACACATTCTACCTTTCCTGTTTTCCAGTGTTGTTTGGGTGGTTATGGAATTCAGTTTAAGATTAGGCATAAGTTTTTCTATCATTTTCCATTTGCATATTATGGTGTACTTCTCTCTCCTTTTAAGCGTATATAGATTTAATGTACGTAGTCTTTCCCAATAGCCGAGTTCTTTGCAGTCATCAATCTTGGCTGTAAAATTCCCTTGTAGTTCTTCTAGTTTATCGATTTCCTCTTTTTTTATATGGAGACGTCGAGAGTGAGCAGCATTCCAGTTTAGGTATAATCAGTGTTTTCTGTAAGGAAATCATTACTTCTTTGTTCCTTCGTCTTTTAAAGGTTCTCAGTATCTGGTCCCGTAATTCTTTTTGCCTTGTTTATCGCTATCTTATTTTCTCTCTCAAATTTCGCATCGTTGGTCATTATAACTCCTACATCTTTTGCTCCCTCGTTTCCTTGGATTTTCTGCCTATTTGGGGCATAATATTCTGTTTGTTTTAGCGCCTCATTTTTCCTATATTTAAGAAGCTGGAATTTTTCGGTGTTAAATTTAATGTTATTTTCTTCTGACTAACTGTTTATTCCGTTTGTGTCTGTCTGTAAGGATTTCACATCGTCTACATTTCTAATTTTTCAGCTGATTTTTGTATCGTCAGCGAAGGATGTTACTGTACTATTGTTGGTTATTTCGTTGTCTATATCTGTTAGCGTGATAATGAATAGAAGTGGGGCTGATACTGTTTCCTTATGGTACTGAGCTACGTACTTCCAATTCTAATGGTGATATTCCTCGGATTTAAATAACTTGCTGTCGTTCACTGTGGATTATATTTCTGTGTGTGGAATAATTTTCCCATTTTGACTATTATTCTCATATGTTTCATTTATGTGCTATTATACCGTGACCACACTCGTCGAATGGTTTAGCAAAATCTGCCTATATTACATCATAGTTCTCATTGTTTTCAAGTGCATCAATTATGTTATTATAATGCTCTACCAGCTGTGCTAGGCACAATCTTCCTGACTGAAATCCGTGCTGGTTCTCAATGAATCTTTCCTGCGTCTCCAAAAAGGCATAAATTTTCTCTCTAATTAGTATAGACTGGCCAACAAGTATTTTTCATCAGATATAATTATGGGTGGGCTAGATAGCTGTTGGGACGCTGATTCCAAATCTGTTTTCGGTTTTCCTCTAGCACAGCGGTTCTTAACCTTTTTCGTGTCATTCTCCCCTTCGACCAGTTCGCACTACCCGATTTCCCCCTCCATTAGGATACGGAAAAAAGTAGCCTCGAAGACAAAATTTAGTAACATTAGCACTTATAATGCACACTAATTATATGATCACCAAACAAAATTCTGCTGTAAATCCCCCCTGGATTCCTGAAATTTCCCCCAGGTTAAGAAATGCTGCTCTAGCACGTCTAGTTTTCGAGATGAGACCGATCATAATATACATACAATAAATAAATAAATAAATAAATAAATATATATATATATATATATTTTTTTTTTTAAAGTTCGGGAAGAACCGATTCGCCTCTATTTAAAAGGGCATATCTCAGCGGAAAAACAAAGAAAAAGTGAGAGGAAAGACAGAGGAAAAAGAAAGGGTGGAGGGGACAGTCGAAGTGGAAAAAGACCAAGGATGACAAGGACTGCAGGGTCGAGCCCCATCATCCTTGGGTGCTAGGGCCGGGAGGGCGCACGTGAAACCTCCAGGAACAAGCACGTACAAACGAGCACAAAGAGCACTCAAGAGCACGAGCTTAGAACCCCCTTGCGGGGATATATATATATATATATATAATATGAATATAACTACTGTTTGTGTGTATATATACACAAATATAATATATAATACCATAACAATACAGGGTGTACATAAAGTCAGGATCTATTTTTGTGAAGCACTTGGAAATTATATGGAATTCAATCATAAAATGATAAAGTGGTAACATTTATTAAATAATTAAGAGTAGGATTCGACGTGACGCCCATCAGTATCCCTGCACAGCTCAAATCGTTCCGCAGCATTTCTAAACACATTCTGGAGCATTTGCGGGGTTATGTTATCTGCAGCAGTTCTTCGTATACGTGTACGTAAGTTTTCAAGACTCGTAATCTTCGTCTGATAGACGTGCGACTCGATAAAGCCCCATGCAAAGAAATCTAAAGGGGTTAAATCTGGTCATCTCGCTGGCCAAGGTCTGTTGCTTCCGCGTCCGATCCAGCGATTTGGAAAACGTCCATTTAGATAATCCTGAACAATTTTGGCATAGTGACAAGGAGCACCATCATGTTGATAGACGACGGGGATAGGATTGTTAGTACCGTCGTCTATCAACATGATGGTGCTCCTTGTCACTATGCCAAAATTGTTCAGGATTATCTAAATGAACGTTTTCCAAATCGCTGGATCGGACGCGGAAGCAACAGACCTTGGCCAGCGAGATCACCAGATTTAGCCCCTTTAGATTTCTTTGCATGGGGCTTTATCAAATCGCACGTCTATCAGACGAAGATTACGAGTCTTGAAAACTTACGTACACGTATACGAAGAACTGCTGCAGATAACATAACCCCGCAAATGCTCCAGAATGTGTTTAGAAATGCTGCGGAACGATTTGAGCTGTGCAGGGATACTGATGGGCGTCACGTCGAATCCTACTCTTAATTATTTAATAAATGTTACCACTTTATCATTTTATGATTGAATTCCATATAATTTCCAAGTGCTTCACAAAAATAGATCCTGACTTTATGTACACCCTGTATAATACGCGTCCTTTACATAATAATATATATATAATATGCATATAACTATATATAATATAATATATACAATATTATATACACAATATATAATGCGTCCTTTATACATACGTAGCGCGGTATTTTGTCGTTGCAGCTTAGGTGTAGGTTTTTGCTTTACCGTTTCTGTACCCTCTCCTGTATGGTATTTTGTCGTTTCAACTTAGTCTTTCCGCAGGTTGTCTTGTGATATTTTAGACGAGAGCAGTTGCTGGCCACAAATTTGCAAACGTTGCACATGTACACTAGGGTTTCTTTCCCGGGATCCCAGCTGTTTTTATTGGATTTGAAAATTTCGGGAATTGGACAAATATTCAGGGAAATCCCGGAATTTTAAAATGACTTAATTTATTTTTTATTGATTTATTTGTTTTTTCTTTTGTTATTAGAAGGCTCTTGGGTAGAATTAAAGAAAACTGCATAATATTTACCACACTTTATTCTACTTTTCCGCTTTCTTCAATGAACACCTACTAGCAGTGGCGACTGGCGTATAGGAGCGATGGAGCGGTCGCTCCCCCTTGCTTGAAACGATAAATATTAATTTAACAGATAAAAAATATATTAATTTTAAGATATTAAACTAAATATTCTTGAAATATATTTTAAAAATTCATGTGGCATATCATGATTCATGAGGCATTTTGAGTAAGCCTTCATACAGTACATAATATTCTAAACTTATAGCATAGCTTCAAACAGCGTACTGCTGTTTGAATACAAAATAATATTGCAGCCGAATGGAGCGATAGATTTTTCGCTCAAGTAAATATAAATTATATTTTACTGTTGTAATGAAAATAAAGTACAATCGCGAATTTTTTTTATAATAACAACTTTATTTTTACTAATAGTTACTTCAGTAATAAAGATATAAACCATTTATATGTATTTTATTGAAATTATTACTTATTTGTAATTAACTAGAATTGTACGTCTGGCACAGCCGCATATGTTAATACAAGTACTCTTGTGAGCGACAGTTGGATTCGCGCTAGCCTATTTGTGAGTCCTTGTTGTCGTACAATTTTATGAAATCGCACCCCCATACATTTATACCACGAGTCGCCACTGCCTACTAGCATTAGCAACTTTGAGCAATCTAAAAGCGGGCCCGTATGCCAAAAACTGGCCGAGGGAATGTCGCTAGCGCTGCGTATATATAATACAAGGAACCGAGTCTCAGTATATTATCTAGCGATCGCGGGCAACTCATCTTGCTCAGAGTTTAAGCGAGCATTTGAAGCAAGAACTGCAGTTATTCGAGACATATAGGGAACAGAACTTCAAACATCATGAATTTATTTGATGCACTGAAAACCATTCCGCCAACCTCTGTTGAATCAGAAAGAGCCTTTTCTGCAGCAGGTTTATTTATCACTAGGGCAGTCAAAAGTTGACCGAAAAAATTAAGAAAGTTGACCTTACGAATTGAAAAAATTGACTTATAAAGTTGCCTTTACTTTCAATAATAAAAATGATACTTTAATTACTTATTCTTGCTCTTCTACATCAGTTGACCGATTGTGGTAAATTATGAAGTATTTGCCGACATTTTCTGGCAAAAAATTGCGATCCTTACTTAATAATTTATTAAGCATGGAGAAAGATCTCTCTACAGCGGCAGTTGTTGGTTGACATTGCAAAAGCTGACCATAAACTGTTGGTGAGATTTCAGGTCTACTGAGGTTAATTATTTCACAAATACCATTTGTCTTGAGTCTTGTTTCAATGTATTGTTTGACTGAACACATATCTTCGCCAAGGTTGATAGAAGAAATGGTTTCATATGCCTCTCTAATGGTGCAATCAGATGCTTCCATCCTAGTCACTAAGCTAGCAATCAAACTATAATTCATTTTGATTGACATTAGTTGCTTTGGTAGTTTTTCATTAGCAACACTCTCTTTAGCCTTCTGAACAATGATTCCTTCATCTTCAAAATTTTCCACAATTGTCTTCACATTTGGAAAATTGTCTGCATAATAAAAAGCAGCGTTCAGCCAGCATGCCCAACGTGTTACAATCGGTTCTGGAGGAGTTCCTATTTCAGCAAACAATTCCTTCCTTCTTTTGTTTTTAAGAGTAGAAGCCTTGACACATGCAATTAAAGTGTCAACATCACTATAAAATGCTCTTATTTGCATCACACAATTATGTAACAGATGCGCAAGACACGTTACATGGAAAAGTCTTGGAAAAAGTTGCTTGAGTGTCGCTCCAGCTGACACCATGTAACGAGCTGCATCAGACAGAAGTAAACAGAAATTTTCTCTTGGTATCTCGAATTCTTTTACAGTATCGTCAATCTTGTGTATGACAGTTCGTGCATTAACATTTCCAAGAAGAACATCGCACCTGATTAAATATGTTTTCTTGGGAACATCAATAGATCCAGCAAGTATGTTCAAATATTTTGAGCCCCTTACTTCACTTTCATCAACAATTAGGAAATTTTTAGTTATTTTAATTATTTATTCCAAAAAATTGACTTTATTTACCTCATTGTTATTTTTTGACCTAACAGGTAAAAGTTGACTTTTGGTTGACCTATTAACTTTGGTAATATACCCCCTACAGGTGTTTTTATTGCATTTTCAGTCGTTTCAGCGAAAAGTGCCCCATAGGAAACAATTTGACTTTATTGACTTTTGACCGCCCTATTTATCACCAAGTTGAGAACTCGTCTTAGTGATAGAACAGAAGTATCGATTGTTTGTTTTTTAAGAAGCTATTTTAAAAATGTTGATTGACTCTTTAAATATTTTAAGATAAAAGGATGAAATTGTTTTTCTAATGAAGTTTATTTTATTTTTATTTTTTTGTATTGGCTAAATAAGCACACCGGACAAAAAATTAGTCACCCCTCTCAGAATGTACCTAATAACGTGTGACGGCGCCTCTGGCCTTAATAACCGCACGAATCCAGCGAGGCAGAGACTCTACGAGGTTGTGCATGTACTGAACATCGATTTGCTGCCACTCGTTCATCAGCCGGTCCCGAAGTTCCGCCAGAGTCCGTGGGTGTCTATTCCTGCGCTTCACTTTCTGTTTCCAGCCTGAACAACACCTTCGACGCATTCAGGATTAAAGGCTTCATTGGACCTGCGATGTACTCGTCGCCTCCCATCATTGGAGAACAAACAAAAACGGGACTCATCGGACCAAATTACACGTTTCCAATCTGCCGCAGTCCAGTTTTTGTGCCTCTGAGCCCATTTATAACGTGCCAATTTGTGACTTGCTGTTAACAGCGGCCTCTTCCGTGGTACCCTGCTCCAGATGTCCATCGCATGCAGTTCTCGTCGCAATGTCCGTTCGGAAATTGGTCGCTGGAGAACCTCATTGGTTTCTTGGAGCAATTGTTCTCTGGTTTGAAAACGATTTGCAGTTACTAGACGAGAAACATGGCGGCGGCCCCTATTGTCGAGAATTGTTTTCCGGCCACAGTTACGCCGTCGATTGTCAGTTGATTGCGAACTACACCACTCTTTGTAAACTCGCTGGACAGTACGCGTTGACACACCAACAAATTGGGCTACTTCAGACATTTTGTGTCCGTGGGCTCTGCCAAACACGATGGCTCCTTTTTGCCACTGAGTAACGTCTGCCTCACGACCCATTTTGCAGACTATATCCAACACACACTTTGTTCTTCACCACCTCACGAAACAGATCTGATCCTGTGTGCTACGTCACCGCTACTTGTCACTTACCAATGCTACATCAGCGCCCTCTGTGTGACCTTGAACTTCCTACTATCGGTGCTATTAGGGGTGACTAATTTTTTGTCCGGTGTGCTTATTTTAAGATAAAATATGTTGAGATAAAAGGGACAAATTATTTCTTTTAATGAAGTTTCTTTTACTTTTTCTTTTTTTATTTGCAAATTGTTTTTGTTTTTTTTTCTCTGATTTACCGCCGATTCGTACCTAAGGAGAGCGGTTCATATCTCGGCGAGGCAGTGAGTGGGTGATGTTACTGTGCTGGGGGCAGTAGACTAGGGGAATGAGTAAGGGTCAGTCGCTGGATAGTGGGTAGGAGGGGTACGGTTTTAGATGCGATGGAGCAGATGGGAGTGAGTAAGGAAGAAGAGAATCGCTTCCGCTGAAAAGTGGGGGCCGTCGGCGAGTATGGATCGTAGGCGGTTGGGTATGGGATTTTCGGCCGAGAGAGGGAAACACCTGCGACGAAGAGCGGACACAACTTTGGGCATTCCACCAGGAAGTGTAAGACAGTGATAGGGGTATGGCAGGTAGGGCAAAGCGGGGCTGGCGATTTCGCCATAAGGTGTCCGTGGGTGATGCGGGTGTGGCCTAGGCGGAGACGGGCTAGGATTACTTCTTTATGGCGGGACCGGTGGAATGAGGAGGCCCAGTATCCTATTTGCGGTTTGATCGTGTGGAGTTTATTTTGTGTGGCCTGGTCCCATTCCCGCTGCCATATGGAGCGGAAGTGGGAGCGGAAAGTCGGGAAGAAGTCGGAGAAGGGGAGGGGTCGGGAGGAGGCCGGCAGTGAGCAGGCCGTCTTTGCTGTGCGGTCCGCCGCCTCGTTACCCTGGATGCCGACATGAGCCGGGACCCAGCAGAATGCGATTGTCTTGTGTTGGAAGGTCGTTAAAAAATGGAAGGTTTGCTGGATGGTACAGACGAGCGGGTGAGGGGAGTTAAATTTTTCTAGGGAGAGAAGTGCACTTTGGGAATCCGAATAAATGACGAAAGAGCTGGCAGAGTGGGTGCGCACAATATCGAGGGCCTCCGTAATGGCGAAAAGTTCCGCCGAAAAAACGGAGGCCTCGCGGGACAGGCCGACGCCCCGGGAAAGCGGCTGGGACAGAATCACCGCTGAGGAGGCCACACCAGCTTCCGAGTGGGAACCATCTGTGTAAATGGCGACTGCGTCCGGGTGTTGGGTTGCGTGTTTGCGGAAGAGTGACCTGTATATCATGGCGCTCGTGGTAGTCTTCGGTAGGGCACACAGATCTTTGCAAAACTTGATAGGGGTGAGGATCCAGGGGGGATAGATGCTGAATGAAATGGGGATAACTGAGGGGGCGGGCATGTTGAAAAGATCAAGGAAAGAGCGGACCGCTTCAGTGAAGTGCCAGCTCCGTCCCTGAGGTGGTAGTTCTGAAACTGCCGTGCCCAGAAGCGAAGAAGGTAGCCTCTGTGCACGGAGGTATGTCCTCATGAGTAGACCCCGTCGGAGGGCGAGAGGGAGATGGTCGCATTCCACATGGAATGGCGAGGCGGAGGCCTCTATTAAGTACCGGGTCCAGGATACGGAGGCGGGCGTTGGAGGCTGAGCCGTAAACTGCGCTACCATAGTCCAGCTTCGACTGTACTATGGAAGTATAAAGGCGAAGAAGAGAGCGTCGATCTGCACCCCATGTGGTGTGAGAGAGGTGATCCAGGAGAGCGAGGGGGCGTCGAAGGGATTGCTTTAGGTGCTTGAGATGGGGAACCCAATTGAGCCGTCGGTCTAGGGTCATGCCCAGAAAACGCGTGGAGGGTACCACCTCAAGAGGACTGCCGTATAATGTGACAGAGGGTAGAGGAAGGGTTGTGGGTCTTCTTCTACTGAAGACCATACACTTGGACTTAGGGATGGAGAGGCGGAAACCCACCGACGTCGCCCACCTTTCCACCCGGTAGATGGCGAGCTGCATTTGCCGTTGAACGACAGACGGTTCTCGCTTTGCAAAGTAGATTGCAAGGTCATCCGCGTAAATGGAAGAGCGGATGGTGGGTCGAAGGCATTGTGAGACCGTGTTCATCACGACGAAGAAGCAGAGAACACTGAGGATGCTTCCCTGTGGGACCCCGTCCTCCTGCACAAAGGTGTCAGAGAGGACTGAGCCCACCCGGACTTTAAAGGTCCGGGGGGAAAGGAAGCCCCTGATGAAGGTCGGCATGGCTCCGACGAGGCCCAGATGTCGGAGCTGACCGAGGATCATTGCTCGACGGGTGGTGTCATAGGCCTTCTGGATGTCAAAAAAAAATTGACAGTACGAACTGTCTATTGTCGAAGGCATCCTGTATGTCTCGGCTGAGAAGCAGGAGGGGATCAGTGGTGGAGCGGAATTGTCTGAAGCCGGACTGGGTAGACGGGAAGGAAGTGCTATGTTCAAGGACGAACGATAATCGCGTAGCGACCATTTTTTCGAGGATCTTGCAGGCACAACACGTCAGGGCGATTGGTCTGTAGTTTGTGGGGTCCAGGGAATCTTTGCCGGGTTTGGGGATAGGGATGACGTGGGCCTCCTTCCACCTAGAGGGGAAGGCGCACTCTATCCATATGCGATTGTATAGGTCTAGCAGGAAAATTTGTAAGGTAGAGTGGATGTGTTGGATCATGCCGTACGGAATACCGTCCGGACCGGGACAAGGGGATCGTTGAGAGGCCAGTGCCGCCTGTAGTTCACGCATGGTAAACAATCGGTTGTAGGTGATGTCTATGGACGGTGGAGAGGGGCTATCGTCAGGGGCGGGTACGGAATTGGCTGCAGAGGAAGAAACGGCGGCGAAGGTAGAAGCAAGGTGGTCTGCCACAGACTTGGGCTCACATAGGAGTCCGTGGTTAGTCCGGAGGACCGGGGGTCGGGAGGGGACATGTCGCCTCTCGACGCCCCGCACCTTCTTCCAGACGGTAGCCGAAGGTGTGTTGGCGGTGATGCCGGACACAAAGGCACGCCAAGAGGCTCGGCGCGCTGTCTTCATTGTGCGGCGGTCGATGGCCCTGACCCGCTGCATCTCCGTGCGATGGATGGGGAGTCGCGTCCGGTAGAAGCGCCGAGTTGCCTTCTTCTTGGCGCGCACGGCCTCCGCGCACTCCGGGGTCCACCAAGGAACCCGTCGGGCGCGGGGGTAGGCTGAGGATTGTGGTACGCTTGAGCTTGCGGCCGCTAGAACGACGGACTCGAAGTATGCGATGCACTCGTCGATGGATGGGAAGTGGGCAGTTGTAAGGATGGTATATGTGTTGTCGCGGAAGCGGGCCCAATTCGCGTTGGTAGTAACCCACCTTACCGGTACCCGAACAGTCTGGTCAGATCGATTGAGGGTGAGTTGAATGGGGAGATGGTCACTTCCATGGTCCTCTCGGAGGACTTGCCATGTGAAGTCTAGGAGGACATCAGTTGAAACGAGGGACAGGTCTATACAGGATGGAGTGCAGGTGGTGGCATGTAGGAGAGCCATCGTTGAGGCACTCGAAGGGAGCTCGGTCATGACGGATATCAGGGTTGGGGCCATATAGGTGGAGTGTGTGTCGCCCCACAAGGGGTGGCGACTATTGAAATCGCCCAGTAGTAGGAAGGGCCTGGGGAGTTGTTCCACGACTTCCACCAGGTCGTCGCGGGAGACTTGAGCGTGGGGGGGGGAGGTAGATTGAGCAAACGGTGTACTGTCTATCCAGGGAGAGCCGGACGGCAGTCACCTGTAGCGGGGACCGGATGGAGAGATTGTAGAAGGGGACTGCGTGGTGTACGAGGATGGCAGCTCCCCTTCGAGTGCAGGTAGGAGGCGGAGTGGCGATGCAAAAATAACCAGTGGGGCAGGGCATGGGCCTGGTCCCCAGGATTAGCTCCTGGAGACAGACACACACCGGACGGGAAGTGGCAATCAAGGAGTTAAGGCCTTTATAGTTTGCAAATATTCCTCGACAGTTCCAGTGGACTATTGTGGTTTTCCGGGGATCCATTAGTTGATGAAGGGGGATGGGTAAAGGTGTAGGCGCTAGGAGGTTGGAGTGTGAAGGGAGATCTGGAGTTCGCGAAATTGAAGGCTGGGTCGGGAGCATGGCTGGCTATCTACCGTTCACCAGGGAAGGAATCGGTCGGCCTGTCGATTGTCGAACCCCGCGGAGGTTGCGGGGTCGAGTCGGCCGAGCGAGACCGGAGGTGTGGATCACGGCAGGCAGAGGAGCATCGTGGGCTGCGCGGGTCAGAAGTGCTTTGACGGGCTTCTATGGTCGGGCCAGGAGGGGGCACGTTAACCCCAAAAGTGGCGCTACCCCGCCTGTCCGGGGTCTCACGGCGGACTCGAGGTGGTGACAGGGGGTACCAAAAGGACCGGGCGGGTGGGAGGGAGGGCGTACTCAGGGTAGCTGACAAGGAGGGGGCCGGGGATGTTGGGGGGGTAGGTACTATGGGGGTGGAAGGAGGTGAACCAGAGTGGTCTCGTGGAGAGGTGGAGAAAATGGCACCAGGAGGCAAGGGCAGATCCATGAGACTCGTGGGCGTGGGCGCGGCCGAGCTTCCCTCGGTCACATCGTGCAGCTGCGCCAGAGCTGCATCCACTGGAACCTCGGGGGAGAGGATATTGTTCGGACTGGGTCTCGTCGTACGGGGCGGGTCGTGGATTTCGGCCACTATTGTCAGAGTCTGTGGGGGTAGAGTGGTGGGACTTCTGCGATAGGGAGAGAGAGATGGACATAGTAGACGTGGTGGGCGGTGTGAGGGTCCGAGCCGTCTTCTTGGTCCTAGGGGAAGAGGGAGAGAGACGGAAGGCCGGAGGGTCTGGCGACACGCTCCGGCGTCTCCGCCTCGACGGCTTGCTCCGGGCGGCAGGTTCGGGCGTGTGCAGGGAGTACTGGGAAGGCAGGGTTTGAGGTGGATGGGACCTGGGTGTCCTGGTCCCAGACTCCTGGGGGATTCGTGGCAGGTGAGGTGCGGGAAGAGGAGGAATGGTGGGGGGACAGGAGACCGTCGGGTCCTGCGAGGATTTGCTTTGGGGGGAACAGGGAGCAGTGGCTTGGGGGGGGGGGGGGGGTTCGGCGGCAGGCCAGGGCGGCGTGCCGAGATGATAGAGCCGAGAGCAGCGGCATAGGACACCCCCGGCCTCACCTCCCGACTCCGCACCCTGTCTCGTGCCTCATGGGGGCTAAGGAAGTCCGTCACTTGTAGGCCGCGGACCTCCTCCTCGAACTTGAAGAAAAGGCATTCGCGAGATGAAGAGGGGTGTGCGCCTTCACAGTTGGAGCATTTGGGTGTGTTGGGGCACCTGTCAGGGTGAGCGAGTCGTCCACAGTGAACACACAGTTGATGCGGCGGTCGACAAACGGAGCTAACGTGTCCAAACTTATTGCATTTAAAGCAACGGGTCGGGTCTGGGATGTATGGGCGGATAGAAAACTCGCATGACGCGCGGTCTCCCATAACCCATACAATGCGGCCGGGGGGGATTAGTGTATTGAAAGTAAGGAGCAGACGTGGGGTGGGGGAGGGGGTGCCTCCCTGTCGGGATGTGAAACGATAGATCTTAGTGACTCCTTGGGGTGCGAGGTCCTCCAGGAGCTCGTTCACTGCGATCGACAATAGGAGGGTGGCGTAAATAGTGCCCTGACTCTGGTTCAGGCGAGAGTGTGGGGAAACGGACACCGAGCATCCAAGGACCTCAGTGACGGAGAGTAGGGCTTTTGTCTCTGCGGCTGAGCGTGATTTTACGAGTAGGGAGCCATCCCTCTGTGGGCGTACGTCATAGCGGCTGGAGTTGCTGTGGGTTCGGATCGCCTGGAACGTCCGTTCAGAGTTGGTCGGGAGGGACCCAGATGTAGGCCGAATCACCAGGAATTTGTGGATACTTGGAAGGGAGAGGGAGGCTGTAGAGTCGAAATGGACTGGGATATTGAACGGTCGATAGGACGGCCGTGAATGTCGGCTCCCACGTCCGCCGCGAGGCTCTCTCCGTGGGGAGGTGGGCTGACAGCGGGTGAGGGGGAGGGGGGCATATGGGGAGAGCAAGAAGCCGGGTTGTGGGGGCAAGCCCTCGGTGGAACTTGACTTGCCCGAAGGTGGCTGAAGTGGGCTGGGGCGAGACCCCTGCTCCAGAGAGTGTAGGTCCAAGGGCATAGTCGAGGGACGGACTGGGGTCGGCAACGGAAAAGGAGAGTGCAAGCGTTCCGCTTCCACAGGGGGGTCAACCCCATTAGGTTGCGGTCTTCCAGTGGTAAAGGACTCGAGAGCCTGTTGCCCACCACCCGAGTGTTGAGAGGAGTAGTAGTCCGGGAATGAGAAGCAGTAGTCGTAAGCCGAGGGGGAGAAGTGTCCATAGCGAAACAAAAAAGAACTTCATCCCCGCGCGCATCCAGCCACCACCGACTCCAACAGGGAAAGGCGAATCGTGGGCACACTTGGTCCCACCGCCGATAGATGTCACGCAGGGGAGATACACCCGTACCCAGTCCCTGTGCCTGAAAGGCGGCCACTCTCATCCAATGCGCGGTGAAAAGTGGCAGGGACAGGGTTTGGGTTTGGTTGGAAAGCGACAAGGGTGCAGGGCAACCACCTCCCACACCCAAGGGCCAAGGAAGGGGTCAAAATCAAGGTCCAAAGAACGACGCCAAAAAACAGAGAGAAGCCAGAAAGAATGGGTTAAAGGAGAAAGAAAGAAAAAGAAGCAGGAGATCAGCCGGGTCCCCAAACGGGCCCAATGGTCCACGAGGGCAGAGAAAGCCCTTACACCGAAGAAAGGCGTATTCCCACATTCGCCACAGAGGGACGCGCCCTATCGCTCCGGACAAAGCAAAGAGTTTTATTTGCAAATGTACTTAATTATAATTAAAGGAATATAATATTTTAGCTTTTTATTTGTCCCCTGCAGATGAATAGCATGATAAATATTATGTTTAATAAATAATAAATAGCTACCACTGATTGGTAAACTCAATTCAAGTATTACAATGCAAAAGTGGTCATCTAGGCATAAGTAATTGGTTATCCCAATTCTAAAAGGGTATTTTATCACTGAACAATAATAAAAAAAAAATTACCGTTCTCTTAAATATACAACCATTTCCTGGATTTCCCGGGATTGGCTTCATTTTTCCAGGAATTCCCGGGATTCCCATATAAGGAGAAACCCTAATGTACGCCCTTTTATTATTTGGCGTAACAGTTACATATCTAGTTGTGTGTTGTGTCGCCCACTTACACATTTTATTTTTTTAGGTGATTTACATCAACCGACTCATCGATCATGATGCCTCGAAAGTGTAAAAATCACCCCGACAATTTCTGTTACGTATTCGTTCGCGACTAAATCATAACGGCGTATAATCACGATGGATCTTCGGAAAACTTACCGGTTATACTTCGGCTGTCCATTAGGCGACCAAAAAGAGGCGTGGGCGCCACATGTTATCTGTACCGCTTGTTCGAATGGATTACGGACTGGTTGAGCCAAAGGAAAAAGTCAATGCCGTTCGCTATACTCATGATATGGAGGGAGCCGAGAGACCATCATGGCGAGTATTACTTTTGCAGTGCTAATATAACTGGATTCTCCCTGAAGAACAAGCATAACATCGTTTATCTGAACGTAGATTCCGCGATCAGACCGATCCCTCACGATGACACAATGCCGATTCCAGTACCTCCATATCATGGACTCGATTCTTTAGAAGACGAAAGGGAATCCGACGAAGGTGCGATTGACGGAGATGCGGGACCTTCGGCCGATCTTGACTACACACCTGACGAAGAGCAATCGGAGGCGGAAAGGCTTACCCAAAACTAGTTGAATGACGTCATTAGAGACCTAGCCGTCTCCAAAGAGAAATCTGAACTTCTCTCCTTGAGACTCAAGCAGAAACACTTACTTAAGAAGAACGTCCGAGTGTGTCACTATCGAAAACAAAACCATGATTTGGCGACATTCTTTACAGTAGACGGTCCGCTCTGCTATTGCCATGATATCAATGGACTTTTCGAGAACTTGTCACAGGTACACACACCATCTGAGTGGCACCTCTTCATTGATCCCTCATAGCGAAGCTTGAAAGTGATTCTCTTGCATAACGGGAACGTAAAGCCGTCCATCCCGATCGCCCACTCCGTTCATCTAAAGGAGACGTACGATAAAATGAATATACTACTCGAAGCAATCCAATACAGCACTCATCAATGGAATATCTGTGGTGATCTCAAAGTCATTGGTATGTTAATGGGCATGCAAGGAGGGTTCACAAAATAGTGTTGTTTCCTATGCCTATGGTACAGCCGTGCTACCGCGAATCATTACATCAGACGTGACTGGCTTTGTTCCTTTAGTTGATCCAAAGAAGATTTTCCTGCCACCTCTCCACATTAAGTTTGGTTTAATGAAAAATTTTGTAAAAGCGATGGGTAAGGCGAATTCGAGAGGGTTTCGATACCTTGTTGAGAAATTTGCAAACATCAGTGCCGCGAAATTGAAGGAGGGAATCTTTGTGGGGCCCCAAATCAGGTAGGTTCTGTAGGATGAAGGCTTTGAAGAAAGCCTCAATGCCTTTGAACTAAAAGCATGGCAGGCTTTCAAATGGATTTGTGGAAACTTCGTGGGTAACCACAAGTCTCTCGCATACAAAGAGTTCAGAAATTGCTTGATACATATCAAGAAATGGGCTGTCGCATGTCCTTGAAAATACATATTTTACATTCGCATTTAGATTTCTTTCCCGAAAACCTTGGCGCGGTGAGTGATGAACAGGGGGAATGCTTCCATCAAGACATCCAGTCACTGGAAAATCGCTACCAAGGTTTCTGGAACGAAAGTATGCTGGCAGACTACTGCTGGATGTTGTACCGCGACAATTCGGACAAGGTTTACAAAAGAAAATCGTACTCGCAACGTTTTTAGGTTAGTGTACATTTCTTTTTAGGAATAAAGTACTTTTACAATAAATTGCGCTGAAATTAACACAGTCATCTTTCGATAACTAGATGTGTTAGAGGAATACCGAAAACAGATTTGGAATCAGCGTACAAAACTTTGATGAGAGAAAAAAGTTCGATTTTGTCGACCAGTGAATTATTCTTTCAAATATCTTGGTGAGATGTGATGACAGTGACACTGGTCTATAGTTCTTTGCCTGAGATATGTCTCCTCCTTTATATACGAGTATAACAGGGTTGGGTCAATGAAGTTAATTAACCTTTTTGCCGATTAACCGATTAAGTTAATTAATTTAACTTTAGTTAAATTTTTTAAAAAGTTTAACTTAACTTAATTGAAATATCTCCAAATTAATTAACTTCAATTAATTTTCCTATAAAAATGCTGTTTTTTATCTTTGAGTGAAATGTAATAGACTAAGAGATGAAAGGTTTGAGAACCTCATCATCTGTAGTCAACAAGAATGTTTAATTTGTAAGTGAAGTATATATTGTGTGTGTCTAACCTCTAATTTGACTATTGTTGGTAAGGAATCTGGATTATGATCAGTGTCAATAGTGTACAATATAAAACATACAGTTTAGAAAACAATTTATTAAATTCATTTTGCCTTCATTTCTACAATGGAAAACTATTATATGCCTAAAAGTTGAGACTTGTTGAGAAAAGTTGAGTCGAGATCATAAACAAATTTAATTTATTTATAAGAAACAGAAAAATAATAAAAGCTTAAAGAAAAAATTATCCTTTTGTCTTGCCCTGTATAATATGCAAAAAAAATACATATAATTTATCAGACATTGACAACCACACATACAAGGTGATCCAACATAATTACAGGTTTATCAATACCTTGATTAGTTATATATAATGATGAGTCTACAGACTACTTCCAAGAAAGAAAAAGTTAATTGATTAACTTTCAAAATTAACTTAACTAGTTAATTTTGGAAGTTAATCGACCCAACCCTGGAGTATAAGGATGTTCGGTATTTCTCCTGTGTCCAGTGATCTTCTTCATATATCCAGTTCTTACAGTTTTTAATCACCAGGGCGTCCCATTTGACCGGACCTGCAGCCGAGTGTGATTTCATTTGCCCTATAGCTCGCGCTATATCTTTCGGGGCAAAGTCAAAATCAGTTATATTCTCTCTTTGTAGCCTTTCTTCAAAGAAGGTATTGTAATCAGAGACCACTTTCTCACTTTTTAGGGTACTGAAAAAAACTGATTCGTACTGCGTTCTCAGCATTTCCTATCGTCGTCGGTTAGTTCGTTATTTTCATTCTTTAAAGGCCTGATACTGGCGCGAATTCCTGCGTTTCTTTTCGCAAAGTTATAGAAATATTTTGAGTTTCCCTTTATTCTCTCTCTCTCTCTCCCGACAGCCCTGGCTGTTCGGGAAACGGGTCGTGCTAGGGGGCGGTCAGAATAGGGGAGGCTCCCTCCGTGCAATGCTTTTTAATGCTAGGTCGATCAGGAACAAGTTTGGCGAGCTACGGGCACTCTTAGCATCAGAATACCAGGATATCGTTGCTATCACCGAGTCCTGGATTCATACTGATCGTAGGGACTACGTTGGGGAGTTCGAAATTCCCGGGTATAGAATGTTTCACAAGGACCGCACCCGTGGGGAGGGGGGTGGGGTACTAATATACGTCAGAGACACGTTGAGTCCGGTTGACTGCCAGTTCCGGTCGGAACGGGAGGTGCTTGGCGTCGATCTGAACGTGGGAGGGACGAACTATAGGTTAATCTTGGTGTACAGACCTCCGCATCTCCTCCTCGTGGAGGATACAGCCCTGTACACCGAACTCAGTAGCCTGCTAGGGGATAGGGTGTGTGTAGTTTTAGGAGACTTCAACTGTCGCGGCATAAAGTGGGAAAACAGGACTGCCGATGCTGAAGGGAGGAGGCTAGTTGACTTTGCTGATGAGAACTTCCTCACTCAGTGGGTCAACGAGCCTACACGAGGCGAAAGCGTTCTAGACTTAGTATTCACGACCGAAGACAACCTCGTCACTGGCCTCACCGTTGACGAATCATTGGGCGGGAGTGATCACGGTCTTATTAGGTTCCGTGTGTGCGTCCCTCGGGTGAAGCGTAGTAACTCGAGAGGCAGTAAGCTCGATCTCCGGCGGGCGAACTTTGTTAGCTTCAGGGATAGCGTAGGAGAGATGGGGTTAGAGGTTGGCGGCGATGTTGAGGGAGTGTGGAGTGCATTCCGGGACGAGTTTATGGTGCTGCAGTCTGCTGCCATACCCTCAAAACCGGTCACCCCTGCTTCAACGCAGACTAAGTGGTTCAATCGTGACATCGCTTCGGCTATCCGAAATAGGAAAGTAGCGTATAGGAGGGCGAAGGCCAATCGTTCCCACGAGAACACTGAAGCGTATGTCCGCCTGTGTAGAGAAGTGAAGGCGAAGGTTAGGCTAGCGAAACGTAACGAAGAACTACGGGTGGCAAGCCGTAGGTGCTGGCCTGGATAGTGTTAGATGTACCGCGACAGTCGTTGCCGATAGAATAGACAAACTGAGCGCGTGTAAGGCTCCTGGGCCAGACCAGTTTCTCCCCAGGGTGTTGCGAGAAGTGCGCGACCAGGTGGCTCCCCACCTGGCTACAGTCTTCAACAAATCGTTGGAGATGGGCCAGGTGCCTGGTGACTGGAGGGAAGCCAACGTGACCCGTATCTTTAAGAAAGGGGATCACGAAAGTCCAGGGAACTATCGTCCCATTAGTCTCACTTCAGTTGTAGGTAAATTATTAGAAGGGATAATAGCTGATAGGATCGTTGACCATTTGGATTCCTACAAGCTGCTTGAGGACTCCCAACATGGGTTTAGACGGCATAGGTCGTGTCTCACCAACTTGCTCGAGTTTTTCCACGTCATGTTGAGTGAGTACGATAAGAGTAGGGCGATTGATATACTTTATCTCGACTTTCAGAAAGCCTTTGATAAGGTACCTCACCGCCGGCTAATGGCGAAAGTGCGCGCGCTGGGTATCGGTGGGGAAATAGGTAGGTGGATTGAAAACTGGCTGAGGAATAGGCGGCAGAGGGTTGTAATTAAAGGGGCTAGTTCAGGTTGGGCCTCGGTCACTAGTGGGGTTCCTCAGGGTTCCGTTTTGGGGCCACTGTTGTTTATCATTTACATAAATGATATCGACGGTGGCATCGTCAGTCGGATCGCCAAATTCGCTGATGACACCAAGCTTGGGGCCAATGTTGGGACGCCCGAAGCGATCGAGGAACTGCGTGCGGACCTAGGTAGGATAGGAGAGTGGTCCGAAAAATGGCAAATGCCGTTTAACTTGGGTAAATGCAAAGTGATGCACATTGGCTACGCCAATCCCAAGTCGGACTACTCGATGTTGGGTAGTAATATCGAGGTGACTGATTTAGAAAAGGACTTGGGTGTGCTAATTAGCAGCGACCTTAAGTTTACGAAACAGTGCGTAGAGGTGGAAAAGAAAGCCCAGAAACTATTGGGTTATATCAGGAGGCAATTTCAGTTTCGGAACAAGGAGATTGTGCTCTCACTGTACAATTCCCTTGTTCGGCCGCACCTGGAGTATGCTGTGCAGTTCTGGTCGCCCACCCTCAGGAAAGATATTGAGAGGCTGGAGCGAGTGCAGGCGAGGGCCACAAAGTTAATCCCTTCCGTTAGGCATATGGGTTACAATCGACGGTTACGCGCCCTGAACTTGTTTTCGCTTGAAACTCGGAGGCTGCGCGGTCAACTGATCGACGTTTTCAAGCTCTTACGCGGGTTCAACGATGTCGATTTTAGAAGTATGTTTAGTTTAAATGATAACCCAACTCGTAACAATGGTTGGAAGTTGGATTTGAAAAGGTTTAGGACTAGTGTGTGTGGGAATTACTTTACGTATAAGATCTGTGACACATGGAACAGGTTACCTTCGGAAGTTGTGAACAGTTCCTCTGGATCAGTTCAAGAAAAGGGTAGACGAAATCTTGCACACTATTTGAGTGTGTAAGGACATTTAGGACCTCAGTCTGCGGAAATTTCTTTTCCTATAAAATAGTTAATATCTGGAACCAACTTCCCTCAGAGGTTGTTTGCAGTCAAAGTGTAAATGTGTTTAAAAATAGGCTAGACAAAGTACTGAATACTCTCATAGTTTAAGACTAAAACATAAGAAAACTCTGCAGGAGATCGCTTGCACGGTGTCTCTGTGAGCAAGCTAAATATAGAGCTATTTATATATTCTCCACTTTCCTGTAAAATTTCCTTGGCTACTTTTCCAGGGTCAAGGTATTTTCTTCAACCTTTTTCCGTACCTGCCTCTGGCAGGGAGGGAGCGGAGGGTGGGGAGAGAGCCTTCTACTTTTCTATCCAGTTTTCTACTACTGCTAGGATAGTTGAAAGAAAAATAAACTTTTACAAAATTTTCCCTGGCACCCGTTGCCATTGGTACCTCCTCGGTATGGGCCGCAAGGCCTTTTGAGGTACTTCTTTTCCTTGTAACTCCTTGTAACTCTCTCTCTCTCTCTCTTTTTTTTTGCAAAATATTGCTCGCCTTTGCTTTTCGAAATAGTTCCTCTTTCCTTTTTCCTGCTTTTTTGGAACATATTTTCCTAAAATTTCCAGCGTTATTTCTTCAAAGATTCTTAGCATCTCTTCAGTTGTTTTGTTCATGAAAACTGTTTTCCACTCTATTTGAGCCATATATGATTTGACCTCTTCCCAATTTATAGTCTTAGAGCTTAGGTTAAAAACCTCAAATTTGCTTCTCTTTTTGGTGTGGGTGTGTTTTCTTTTAACGCTGTCGTCATATCAGTTGATATTTCGATAATGTTGTGGTCAGATATAATCACAGGATTATTTTTATGTCATCAACTGGGTTGTTGTTATTGTTAGTGAATACCATATCATCCAGCAGTTTTTTTCCTAGTATTCTGTCATTTCTTCTTAACGTAAATTCGATTCGTTAAAGCTATCAACATATTTGCTCGTTCCTGGTCCTCTCTCATGCCTCCTTTGCCTTGGTGTATATATATACACATTTCTTCCTACTCTTTTGTACTTTATGAATGGGAAATTGAAATCTTCGCATATAATTATATCAGGGGTTGGGGAATTTAAAGACTTCATTAGGTTTCTGATATCAGCAATGACGACAGAGAATTCTGCAGTTGGAGTGATCGGAGGTCTGTAAATGACTATTAGTAGTACCGTTTACCTTTTTAATTTTCAATTTTTACAATAAAAGTATTTACTTACATACATACATACATACATACGTGTGTGTGTGTGTGTGTGTGTGTGTAAAATCAGGTGATAAAAGTTTTAATAGTAAATATTAAGTTTGTCAATAATAATAATAATAAAACCTAGTTCGCAATTACATCAACCTATTGGGTTTGAAAGGAGAGATGGACAAGTTTCGGAGAAGCTACACATCCATGTACAAATTCAATATATATATAATATATATATATATATAATAGATATTATTAAGGATGCAAACAAATATTTTTACATACCCAGCTGGATAAGCAACAACGCCATTGTTAGGGTCACAGTCGAGGGCCGCATTTGAAGGCACAGTAAGACCGAGAACTCCTTCCAACTTCACCTGTAAAAACAAGAGAAAAAAATTCACTTAAAACAACGAAGTTCTTCAACAAAATAATAATTAACTTCAATAACTAAAAATAATGATAGCAAAGCGTCTTATAACTAAACAATACGTACCCACTTTCACCTCTATTCATTATGGATATTTATAATCATATTAAAAATAAAAACCCTTCAATCGGAGGCCTTATTATTAAGATGCACGTATATATAAATAGAATCAACCCACACACCATACCCAAAACAGATCTGAATAAGGCTGTACACCCAATCGATTAATATAAAATAAACAAATAGGGCAGAAAACATGCCATGCATGATTTTCCCAGGAGATCCTTGGGTATAATAAGGGCAGGTAAGCCTTTTTTTTGTCACTAATATAGAGGGAATTTAGGGAATTCTTTGCCAGTTTGATGTCTATATTATATTGCGCCTTATAGCGAACAACGTCCTACTTTTAAAAGGTTACGCGTGTGTATATATATATATAGGGTGGCGCAAAAGTCGCGCACTATATGAATTTTCAGTGTTGACTCGAAACCTCGTAGCAGTTCCGCGCGTTGGTCTCTCTTCACACGAAGGTCAAGCTGGTGGCCCCGCTTCTAGGTCTGCTTGGTGGAGGAGCGAGTTGCTCTCTTGCGCTCTCCACCGAACATAGCCAGGTACACCCGGCTCATCTGGTACCATTCTGAGCCAGGCATCTAGTCTTCTTTCGAAGACTTCAACTTTGACCCCTGTCACGTTCCTGAGGTCCTATGAAAGCTGGTTAAAAAGTCTTGGCCCCGTGACAACCAAGCTGTTTTCCTTCAGTGTTGAGGAGGTCTCTTGTCGGGCCTTTAATTTGGGAACACTACACATTCTGCCTTTCCTATTTTCCAGAGCAGTTTGGATCGAAAAACTGGTACCAAATCTCAAACTAAACCCAATTACAATCATTTTCCATATATATAATATGGTGTACCTCCAATCTTCTTCTTTCCAGGGAGTACAGATTTAGTTTCCGTAGTCGTTCCCAGTAGTTTAGTTCTTTGCAGCCATCGATCTTAGCTGTGAAATGTGTCTGAATATCTTCTAGTTTATTAATTTCTTCCTTCTTGTATGGAAATGTCAAGACTGAGCAGTATTCAAGTTTTGGTATGATCAGTGTTTTTAGCAGGGGAATCATTACTCTCCTGTCCCTTCTTTTGAACGTTCTTACTACCTGTCCCGCGACTCTTTTGCTTTATTTATCGCTATCTGATTTTGTCTCGAATTTCGCATCATCGGTCATTATAACCTCCAAATCTATCGCTTTCGTGCTTCTCTAAATTTCCTGTCTGTGCAGGGCATATGTTGTCTGTTTAAGTTCCTCATTTCTACCATATCTCAAGAGGTGGAATTCTGTTAAATGTCTTGTTGTTCTCTTCACACCATTTGTATATTCTGTTCGAGTCCCTCTGCAAGGCCTCCACCTCTTTTACATCGCTGATATTTCTGCTGATCTTTGTATCGTCTGCAAAAAATATTACTATACTATTGCTGTTTACTTCATTGTTTACACTCTTTACAGTATGTCTGTTAGCATGATAATGAAAAGGAGTGTGACCAATACAGTTCCTTGTGGTACTGTGCGTACTACCGATTCTGATGATGTTATACCTTGAACTTTGACGACCTGTATACATTCTCTGAGGAAGTTGTAGATCTATTTTCCAACTTTGTCTGTTATTCCCATCTGTTTCATTTTATGCGCTATTATACCATGATCACATTTGTCGAAAGCTTTAGCAAAATCCGTGTATATGACATCATAATTTTCGTTGCCTTCGAGTGCATCTAGGATATTGTTATAGTGCTCTATAAGTTGTGATAGGCACGATCTTCCTGATCGGAATCCGTGCTGATTTTCGTTGTCTTTCCAGTGTCTCTCAGAAGTCAAATTTTCTCTCTATTTATTCTTTCAAACACTTTGGTAAGATGGGACGTCAAAAACACCGGTCTATAGTTTTTTGCTCGAGATCTATCTCCTCCTTTATATACAGGAACAATGTTTGTTCTTTTCAAGACACTCGGTACTTCCCGAGTGAAGGGATCTTCTCCATGTGCAGTATATGGGTGAATATAATATATATATATATTTTTTTTAGGTACGGTAGGGGGATGGTTGCGAAATTAACAATCGATTCATCGATTTGTAGTACCTGGTATTCCATACATTAAAATCAAGCTCACCCTCTCGTCTCTATTGTTAATTTCGCAGCCATCACACCTACCTAAAAAAAACATATTACTGTATTAGTCAACACTGAAAATTCCCATGGTGCGCGACTTTTTCGCCATCCTGCGCGCGTGTGTGTGTGTGTGTGGTGTGTGTGTGTGTGGTGTGTGTGTGTGTGTGTGTGTATTATACATATATATATATATATATATATAATATATTATATATATTAGGGTGCCACTTATTTGGGGTGTTTTTCATTTTTTGGGAATTTCTATCAGGACGGGCGCATTTCTGGTGTCATTCCGTCTAAAAACATTGTGTGTAAAATATTTTGAAATAAAATAATAATTAGAACTGCCTCAACGAGGTCAAAGTTTATACTTTTTGTCGAAAAGTACTCATGGCGTTCTGTTATCATGTCAGTTTTCGTTTCGATAGCTGCTGTAGTTTCTGAGTTGAAAAATGATAACAGACAGACAGACGGACGGTCAGAGTCGTTGGTTTAGTCTTCCGCACTGGTGTAGAAGACTAAAATGAGGTATTATACAGGGTGTAACACGAGTTTATCCAAATATTGATACAGGCGAAAGAACATGTTATTCTAAGTAGAAAATGGGTTGGGACGAGTTTTGCCAACACTGACAGTGTTTCATTCTCTTTTTCAGTGAGTTCTGAAACGACGTGATGGCTTCGGCAACAAGATCTAAAACAGCAGTCTATCTCCTGGGGACCGTGGACCACAGCATCACAGGAAGCATGCTGCCTACGGGAAAGCAGGCGCTTCAGTACTTTTTCCACCTTCACCTTGACGTCAAGAAGCCGATCAAGGAAGCAGCCGCTGAGACAGTGACCGCAGTCAAGGAATTCTGGGAGCGGTCCCGTATTCCTACGCAGAAAGACCAACGCGCAAGGGACAAGGTTCTCCGAATGTACGAGAAGTGGCGGGCTCTGAACAAGAACTCGAAACGGCGCACTGTGACCCAAATCAGGAACGAGGCCGAGTTCCTCTCATCCCTTGACCGCCTCTTCGACATCGCACACGAACAGGCGATGTCGATGATCACAATCGAAGAGGACAGGGAGTTCCTGACGGGACAAAGGGCCGAGGTGCGGCGCGGCCGCATCTCCTCCACACGTGACATGACGCTGCACACTGAGGAGGAGCGTGCGAGGAGACAGGAAGCGGAAGGAGCCGCCGGCAAGATGATGAAAGGGCGAACAGAGAGAGCCGAGAAGAACTCGTCGAACTGGCATCGAGCTCCAGCTCAGGTGCAAGCAGCCCGACTCGGTCACGACACGGCGTCGTCGCCGAGAAGAAGAGGAAGAGCTCTCTCTCGGGCCCGTCCACGTCGAATGCAGAAGCATCTACGACCCCTTTACCACCCAAGCGATTCCGCGCGTCGAAAAAGACGATCACCCCTGATCTCTCCGCAGCGATGGATCGGACGAAACTTACCGACCGAGAAGGTGTTTTTTTTTGCTGTCGGCGGCTGCGA
Source organism: Bathynomus jamesi (assembly GCA_023014485.1). Taxonomy (NCBI): domain Eukaryota; kingdom Metazoa; phylum Arthropoda; class Malacostraca; order Isopoda; family Cirolanidae; genus Bathynomus; species Bathynomus jamesi. Next base: position 163,937 of record JAJOZX010006004.1, on the reverse strand, counting down.
GGAGCTTGGGCCACGACCCTGAGGAGCTGGTCTTGAACCGCGAATCCTCCCGCCGCGACCGAGCAAAGTTCCGTGCTATGGCAGCAGCGGAAATGAAGGCAGCCTTCCATCCTACTGTGCCGCTGACCGTTCACTGGGACGGGAAAATCGTACCAGCGGCTGACGGAGGCCCTGCTGAAGATCGCCTTCCAGTTCTGGGTCTGGGGAGAACGTCGACAAGCTTCTGGCTGTGCCCAGCCTCCCCGACGGCACCGGCCGCGCCATGGCGGAAGCCGTCCTCTCTGCCCTCGAGGATTGGGACATCAAGGGACGGATCTGTGCCCTCTCTTTTGACACCACCGCCTCAAACACAGGACTCTCAGGAGGAGCTTGCTATATCATTGAGCAGAAACTCGAGAGACAGTGCTTCATTTGGCTTGCCGCCACCACATCCACGAACTGGTGTGCGAGAAGGCATTCACGGCGTGCCTCGGTCCCTCTACTGGTCCTGACATCCTCCTGTTCAAACGATTCGCCGCCCAGTGGGACTTCATCGATCAAACCAAAGCGAAGCCCTTCGAGGATGGAACCATGCCGCAGCACCTGAAGGACGCCCGCGACGACCTGCTGATCGAATTCAGCCGCCTCCTCGACGGTCAACATCCACGTGATGACTACAGGGAACTTCTGGAGCTCTCTGTAATTGTGCTGGGCGGTCCGAACAAGCGGGGTGCCCGGTTCGCTCGTCCCGGCGCCTTCCATCGCGCGCGCTGGATGGCAAAAGTCATCTATGCCATCAAACTGTTCCTGTTCCGGGAACAGTTCAGATGTCGTCAGGCGAAGCGGCTGGAATCCGGCGATTCACCATCTTCGCCGTGTCCATCTACGTGACGGCCTGGTACAAAGCGCCGCTCCCGGCAACGGCCCCAGCCGCGGACCTCGCGCTGCTCAAGGCCCTCGTCTATTATCCGGAATCAGCGGTGGCCAAGGCGACGGCGACAGTCTTCGCCAGGCACCTATGGTACTTGAGCGAGCGCCTCGTCACCCTGGCCATCTTCGACGAGGGTATCGACTTGGCGACAAAGCGGGAGATGATTAAAGCGATGGAAGAAGAGGAAGGATCGGAGGATCCCCCGCGGCGTATCAATGTAGACCTGTCCACCGCCTCAATCGCCAACAATACATTGGCCAAGTTCACAACGACTACATCAAAGGAGTTCTTCAAGGTTCTGGACATCAGCACCGCCTTCCTGCTCAAGGATCCGGAGGAGTGGCGGACGGACCCAGCCTTCATCGCCGCATCCCGCCGAGTCCAGGCCCTTCAAGTTGTCAATGACTTCGCGGAGCGCGGGGTGGCGTTGATGCAGTCTTTCAACCGGCCCTTACCAAGAGTGAAGACCAAAGGCAGTTCCTCTTACAAGTGGTCGAGAAGCACTGCTGTGACTTCCCAACCGCCCGCAAGTCCACCGTGACCTCTGCAAAGTAGGCAACAATGAGAGGGAGATGGGCGCCCATGATACCCCCCCCCCTTGAGGGGCTAATACTCGAGTTGAGGGGACCTAGAGTTGAAAGTATGAAGTCCAGTTATATGTTTTAGGTCAAGATTAGTAGCTTGAACAAACTAGAAGTGATATTTTATTTGCTAGAGGCATAGAACATCATGATCTAAAATTTCTACTTTTCGAGAAAATATACAAACTTTGACCGTATTGAGGCAGTTCTAAATATTGTTTTATTTCAAAAATATTTTACACACGATATTTTTTGACAAAATGGAACCAGAAACGCGCCCGTCCCGATAGAAATTCAAACTTTCGAAAATAAGTGTCAGCCTAATATATATATATATATTAGGGTGGCCCTTAGTTGTATGTGATTTTCTGAAATGAAATATTTTTCATCTCCCAACCTCCAAAGTTGTTCTAATCCATGTAAAAATGATCTGTGTAAAATTTCAGCTCAATCAGACAATATTAAGATGGCCCCCAAAGGCCCTAAAGTTTCAGATTTTAACAATATTGATATTTTTTCATATAAAACCGTTTTTATCTTCTTTACAGTGTTTTATTCGAAAGAAATATAGAATATGATCGAAAGAGAATTCAATTTACAATAAATTTAGTTGTAACCATTATTTACTTAAAACCAAAATTGGACGAGATATTCACGGAAATTGAAAAGTATCATAAGTGCGTAAAAAACCCACTTCTGGAAGGTTCTAGAAAGTTCTGCCTGCGGCCTATATAAGCGGCGTAATTATTTGTTGTAAATAAAATTCACTTTCGATTATGCTTTGTGATTATTTTCCCAAACAAAGTTTGCAAATGAATTATAAAGGTTTTATATTAGAAATACCAATTATCGGTGAATTTTGAAACTTTAGGGCCTTTGGGGGCCATCTTCATATAGCCCAATTGAGCCGAAATTTTGCACAGAGCACTTTTTTATATATTGGAAGAAGATTAGGGGTTGGGAGCAAGTAATTTCAAAAGTTGAAAAATAAGGGCCACCCTTTATATATATATATATATATATATATATATATATTATATATATATTACAGTGGTGTAGTGCTGTGGGAACGCGTGGGAACGGCGTTCCCTTACTTTTTTTGGAAGACGGAACGGCGTTCCATCACTATTCAAATAAATCCGAACTTACAAATCTCTAACGTCATGAAATTTTAATTCCCACCCCTAGAAGAAATATAAGAAAGAATCATTAACTGCTTCATTTCTTTTAGCTTCGACTGAGGCAATGTTAGCCTATAAAGATCTGGTGAAACAGTCACCACGGCGTACCAGTTGTTAACTTTTTTTTAGTTAATCATTCCAGTTGTTAGCTATTTTTATTGATCGTACTGGATGTCGTATATCTAATGACACTGGAAATACTGCATCTTCAACCTTGGAATCTATCCTAATATCCAGTGCATATGACCTCAAAATATCCCTGAAATTGGTCAGATTTCGAAAGATTTCCCGGGGGGCTTACAGTGCCCCCGGACCCCCAGCTGTATGGGCTCGCCGCGCTCGCCATTGCCCCCCCCCCCCCCCGCATCTGAGTAACAATTTCAAAATGCGTTCCCTCACTTCTTTATTTAGCACTACACCACTGTGTGTGTATATATATACACGAGGGGCGATCAGAAAATAAGTTCACACGGATTATAATTTTGTAACTAAAGGATCTACATTGATTATGTTTGTATCAGGTGAATTCGTTAATCATTGTTGGCAATACTGCACGTCGATTCGGCTGCCATCTACCGTACATTGGTTATATGAATCAGTTGAACATGGCGGCTCGACTGGAACAGTGCACTGCCCTACGGAGCAGTCCAGGACGTTTACGTTTAATGGCCGCTCGTAAACGTTCCAGTGTTGAACAATATGCAGCTGCATTGATTGTTGTGCCTTTTTGCATGAAGTCTGCGAGCAAAACGCTTTTGTGGTCCCAAAACACGGTAACCATCACTTTGCCAGCGGACCTCACAATCTTGAACTTCTTTGGTCCCGGGGACCCAGGGTGGTTCCATTCCATGCTGACACGTTTTGTTTCCGGAGTACGGTTATGAACCCATGTCTCGTCTCCTGTGACAATGCGCTCGAGAAATTCATGACCACTGACAGACTCGGAATATCGTTGTAGAAATGACAGGGGACTGTTCCAGTCGAGCCGCCATGTTCAACTGACTCATATAACCAATGTACGGTAGATGGCAGCCGAATCGACGTGCAGTGTTGCCAACAATGATTAACGAATTCACTTGATCCAAACATAATCAATGTAAATTTATTTTCTGACCGCCCTTCGTGTATGTATATATAGTATATATATGTATATATATGATTATGTATATGTATATTATATAATATATATATATAGATATATATATATATATATATATATATATATATATATATATATACATATATATATATACAGGGCGTCCCAAAAAAATGTATACACACTTTAAATAATTATAAGGCAGTGTTTATTAAAATACATTTCATTTTCAAAATGTAATAGAATCTACAGACATTATTTAATTGTTTTGTCAACGCCTGTTTTCAAACTGACGTCCGTTCTGGTCCAGGCACTGCTGATAACGCGAAGCAATGGAATCGCAAACATCACGAAACATTTCGCTTGGTATTTGTGTGCATTCTCATTCAATGGCTGCTCTCAATTCAGCGACTGTTGCAGGTTTTATAGCGTAGACTTTGTCTTTCAAGTATCCCCATAAAAAAAAGTGTAGTGGTGTGAGGTCTGGTGAACGCGGAGGGTATTCTACGAAACCCCTTCGTCCAATCCACATCCACATCGTGCCAAGTACCACTCGCAATACTCCACTCTTCGGTCCGGATCATCTTCATTAATAGCATGGACTAATCTTGAATGTAACTTTTCCATTGACAGCGCTTCAAAATGCGTTGGACAGACGATTCTGAAATTCCTACCTCACGACTCGCTTGCCGCACAGATTTTCTTGGACTTTGGTGATACGTTTCCAGTACTCTTTCTTGCTTTGTGGGCTTGTCGATGTCCGTGGTCTTCCGGAACGCTTCTTGTGGACATTCTGAACAGTTCCATCGGCTTCAAACATATCTCTAATTCGAGTGATGGTAAGTCGCGTTGGTGGATGTTTGAAACTCCCTCCTAAACTGTCTTTGCACTTCAACTGCGTTTTCACACTTCCAGTAGCATTTTAGAATGAATTTCCTTTGTTCAAAGCTTAGTCTGACTGCCATTATTAATTCTAATGGGTTTAACTTGGAAAGAAAGAAACATCAATTGAGCTATCAGCTGTTAAAGTGTGTATACATTTTTTTGGGACGCCCTGTATATATATGTATATATATATATATATATATATATATATATATATATAGTAAAGAACGACGCTTGTGTAGAAGAACGTTCCGCACAAGATGAGGAGGGAGAACGAACAAATGAAAAATGAGGTAACCACCCGGGAATCGAACCCGGGATCTTCCGATTGCAGGTCAGATATGCTATCCACTACACCATGGGCCTCGATTAATCAGAAGTCGTAATTCTCCTACATACGAGCAGAAACCAATGCCCTGAGGGGGCACCTTCGCATGCCGTACATATATATACATTTTAACTGCAAACAATACACACAGTATAATTAATGTAAAGAACGACGCTTGTGTAGAAGAACGTTCCGCACAAGATGAGGAGGGAGAATTACGACTTCTGATTAATCGAGGCCCATGGTGTAGTGGATAGCATATCTGACCGGCAATCGGAAGATCCTGGGTTCGATTCCCGGGTGGTTACCTCATTTTCATTTCTTCGTTCTCCTCTTGTGCGGAACGTTCTTCTACACAAGCGTCGTTCTTTACATTAATTATACTGTGTGTTGTTTGCAGTTAAAAAAAAAAATATATGTGTATATATATATATATATGGGATTCAACTCAGAATGGTCCCCTGAGGCTCTTTCATGATACACCAGACCGTGCATGGAATAAGGAACTCTTCCGGGAAAATTAAATCCACTATAGACCGAATAAGTAATGGTAAATGATAAAATAGTGTTTATTCTTTTTCATGATGTTAGCCCGACGTGGTCAACGGGGCACTCGCAAAGAGGCCCCAAAAATATAGCTTCCCTCACCAGCTATCTGCAAAGCAGATAGGATCCAGCTTTGGGAAAGGATCTAGGATCAAACCCCCAGATCCTGTCGCAAAGCTGGATCCTATCTGCTTTGCAGATAGCTAGTGAGGGAAGCTAATTTTTGGGGCCTCTTTGCGAGTGCCCGTTGACCACGTCGGGCTAACATCATGAAAAAGAATAAACACTATTTTATCATTTACCATTACTTATTCGGTCTATAGTGGATTTAATTTACCCGGAAGAGTTCCTTGTTCCATGCAGGGTCTGTGTGTATTTTATTTATTATTTATTTATTTATTTATTTATATATATATATATATATATATATATATATATATATATATATATATATATATATATATACTGTATATATATATATATATATATGTGTGTGTGTGTGTGTGGTGTGTGTGTGTGCGCGCTTTTTCATGAAAAGATATGTTGGGGCACGTCAAAAAAATGCCAAAGGGATGGAAAATAAAAAAATAAAAAAGAGAAAAAGTGGTATTAAATAAATAAAACGTATAAATTAAGTACGACCCAAACCCCAAATGCCCACCCCTTAAAAATAACGTCCGACTTTTCATTCGTCCCGTAACCTATTAATTCCTGCCCACTTTCAAACTCCCACTATAATTTTGCCCATGGCTGCCCATTATCTAACCCAGCCGTGCCCCACATTAGCCCACCTCGCGAGTGAGGGCATAACGGAAAGTCGGGGCACTGATCGTAATTGGGTATTCACGAAGCTGGAATTCTTCGCAGTATTCAATGATGTGAGAATTTTTTTTAATTAAATTTAAAGATTGCGATAAAAATTTTGTTTCGAATTCAATCACTTTTTCTTTCGAAATTAATAAATAATTTTTATTTTTTTTAAGTAAAAATCAATTAGTAAAATATTTAATTTACAAATTCATTTTTAAATTTGGTTAATTTCTTCCACACGATTCACAACCGCAACCACAATAATAATAATAATAATAATAATAATAATAATAATAATAATAATAATAATAATAATAATAATAACAGAGCGAAGTTACTATTTACATGACGTATATGATCATAAAGTTTTAATTACCATCAAATGTGGGAATTTGGATAATGCGCGATAATTGGGATAACCTTAAAAAAATATGTTTGAATAAGTAATTTTAGCATTGTAAATTAATCCTTTATACAATATAGTCAAATACTATATGAAGATTATTTTACAATGTTAAAATTACTTATTATTATTAAAATATATTTTTGAGATTATCCAAATTACCACACCGCATTACCCCAAATCCCCCATCTTATGGTATTTGTTTGAAGCAACGAACTAAAAATTTACATTTAAGAATTTTGTCTTCATCAAAAGAAATTAAACCTCATTTCCAAAAAATAATACGGTACCAAAACCATTTCCCTACTACGTCACTCGCATGGTGTAACGCTATTCATTACTACCAGGTGAACGCCATATTCCCAACATAACATTTAACTCGCTCCAACACACACACAACACACACATAATATATATATATAAATATATAAAATAAATCATGACTGTAAATGTGAGAAATATATTTTAATAATAAAAATTGCCATGACATTTCATGAATAAATATGACATTTATTGCGCGGTAAAGTTCTTCTCCGTGTGTGTGTGTGTGTGTGTGTGTGTGTGTGTGTGTGTGTGTTCTCTATCAGCGTGAATAACAAACACACAAACTTCAATATTAAAAAAAGTATAAGCCTAATAAAGAAAAAAAACGTAAAAAATGAGTAATTTGTGAGATATTTTATTTAAAATGGAATAAAGAAAAAATTGAACGAGGAAATACGATTCAATGATCGAAAACGTTAAGAAGAAGAATCCTAAAAATAAATAAAAATAAATAAATAAATAATTTTTATTTTTTTTACCACTTTCAACTAAAATATAAAATTTAAGTCTTCGGTTTTTGTCAAAGTTTCATGGACTCTTTTAAAACAAAATCTGAACCTTTACGCAAACTGACCACCAATATCCTGAACATTTAGGAAACGGCCAACCAATTCCGCATTTCAATCAAGTAGAAAGACGTCAAGACGAGTGAGCCAATACACACACACACACACACACACACACACACACACACACACACACACACACACACACACACACAGTCCCGAAATCAACATTAAAATAACTTCCACTGAAACAAATGTTACGTTCGTTTTTTAAAGCATCTTAACTATGTATGTATTGCATAATATTTTTTAAAATAAAAAACCTGAAATATATATACAGTATATATATTACTGAATCCATTTCGATTCAAATGAAAGTCGAAAATCAGCTGGGTATCTCGCAGTTATACGTACGCGCGTTCGCATAGCAGGAAATACTTTTCAATGTCGTAAGCTCGTCCGGGAGCGCGTGAAGGGCATTAACGAGAAAGAATGCGCCTTTCAAAGCTAACAATTAAAAGTTATTCGTGATTATCTTTACACTTTTAAAGTATACGATACGATATTATAGTATATTATATTACGCTTTATTTCTTACAATGCCCTAAGTAAAATGAATGACTGAGACAGTACACTACTGACATATATATATATATATATATATCTGACCGCTAATCTTCGATCCAGAGGCAAAATACGTCGGAGTTGTACGTTATTTTGACCTTTAGTTTCCTATGGCCGAAAGGCGAAAATTACGAGCACCGACTACGAATGTTACCGCATCATCCGCACGCGAGGGGGCGGGACGATGAGTTCCAATACGATATTACTCACTGTACGGCGTATATTAAGGTCAACGAGAATAAATTTCATTCATTGATGATGAATGGGGTTGGGAGGCATTATCCTTAAATGAATAATGTGGGGGCTTCCAACCCCTTTATATACGCATCGTGTGGGGGGATGGTTCCTCCTATAATGAATATAAGGAACGATCCGACGGTAAAACGAGTTTCCCTCCACTAGTGAATATGATTTCTACACCATAACGTACCGGGGAACCATAATGAATGGGGTTCCCAACTCATAATAAGTACAAATTTATACTCAAGAATGAATGGGATGATTACCATTCCAAACGAAATGAAGATTGTCTAGACAAAGGAGGATGTTCCTCAGGAATTCCAGCAAGCAAGAATCCACTGAGCGACAGATGCATGGATCAACCGCATATCCTAAATTGGACTGATCAAGTCGTGCATTGCAACTAAATTGCATCATTCATTTTATTAAATATAATGACGCGACATTTTAGTGAGAATACAGCGCACTCCCTTACACACACGCACGCTGTTAATTAATTCCGGCTTCAACTAAAATTACCGTAATATATGGTACAACCAGTTGGGGTAAAATAGCTCAATACTTTTCCAGAATTTGGCCTCTTTAAATATTTTTAGAGAAATTACTCGAGAAACGTACGGAGTAATTTCAAAAAGGCGTTCCCAGAAATACCTTTTTGGATCACCCTGTACATATACATTGAAAAACACTAAATACAACTTTGAAATTACTCATTCAAAGTTTACGTTCGTTTGACGTGATAAAAGTGGACATGGATTTGACCCTTCAATATTTATTACTTATTATTACTTTAAGTCTTAGAGGCGAAGGTTTTCGAATAACCCGTAAATGAGATTCTGCCTTTATCAATGCGCCGAGGACGACCATAAAGAGATGAAAGTAGGCGTACCTCTCTAGCCTCCGGGGTAACATGCCCTACTTGACCCGACCTCTCCCCGCACTCTCCTTTATGAAGGAGAAACGCACGCCCTTTCCCACATTCGGAGCATCAGGCACCTCCTCCACTTCTGCATTCGACTGCGAGTTTCCGTGGTAACGAACTATGAAGTCGGCATTGGACAGACACGCATCGAATATATATGGATGAATCCCTTATAAAGAATGCTCGAGGAATTGATGGAAAAATATAACAGCTGCATCAACGTTCTTAAATCGAATGCTGACGACAGTTGGTTAAAAAAAAAAAATAATAATTTGCACAACAGCTGAGATGGAACTTTACACCAAGAAAATAAATATAAAATCTGTACGAACTCGTATAGGTCCATTTGTGATCGTAGAATTTATTGTGTGAATAGGACGTTTTTTTAGAGTCCATTTTATTTTTCTACGCAAATGATGAAACTGACAGAGCAAACTGGGTACGGCTCTGCGTCAATATAAGGTCAGATACTAAAAGATGGACTATTAACTGGGGGTAAACTAAATGATTACAAACGGGCTACGTCCATTTTCAGTGAATTGAAACTATGGAATGACTTAAATGCCGATATAAAAATATTGTGAATGTAAATTTGTTTAAAACCAAGTTGAAATCCCGATTAATAATGGCATACTAACAAATATCTAGGATTATTATTGTCCATTATTAATTTCTCGTGCGTAATCTAGTATTAAAAATACGTTTCTTGAGATTGTTCAGTTCTTAGTTCTCGTGTATAATATTGGTTTCTTTGTATGGTATTGGTATAACACCTTCAATGGTGACCTTGCATTTGTCATGTCAGTAGTGATAATTTAAGATTAATACATACTGTAACTAATTAATAATACTTACTTATGTTTATTATTAATTAATAACAACTAGCTGTTTATTTTTAATAAGAGCCCAGTAAAGCCTAAAAAGCTTAAGGGTCAAATTAAATAAGATAGATATTCGAGCTTCGCAATTATTCATGTCATTTGTAAATTGTAAAACGAATGTATTTATTTTATTATTAATAAAGGTTATTCTATTCTACGTCGTAACCAATGTCGTAACACCGCTTCCCGTTGATCAGCGACGTTAAGCGACATTGGGTCTGAGTAGTAGTAGTAGTAGTAGTTGGATAGGAGACCGTCCTCCGCGTCAAGATCCCGCGTAAAGCTGTAGGCCCCCTCCGTCATATGACCTTAGATGTTACGAAGGAGGTTAAACAACCCAATCATTATTATTATTATTACGTAGCCTACATCGTACAGTGAATTAAAAACGTCCCATCTCCAAACTCCCCGTTTCTCACTGAAAAATATCGATAAAAATCATGGCGTTTCCCGGCAAGACTTTTTTGAACAGATCGTACGCGTACATGTTGAACTAAAATCCTGGGTTTTGTATTTATATAGTGCGGTGTTATTGGGCTTACCACTATACTGTACATCCTATTCTTAACAGGTTGAAGTACACAGTCTGTTGCAGTTAATGATAAGGAGTTAACATTTTTTAGGCCGAACTGTTGAACAAATTCCATATAATTTCGGAAGAGTATAATAATAAGCGAGCGATTTTACTCCATTCTTAAACAACTTTAAACGTTTTAACAATACAGACATAGACCGCGCGTTAAAGCCCAACCCAAAATCATTACCAAGATGTATAAAAAAGCAAATATTTAGCCGATATCGCAAACTAATATTAATTCACACTCCTCTTCCCATAAAACAAGTGTGATATTCTAGAAGATCAGTTTGAGCGGATCATTTATTTGGATGGATTATCGGTTTACTCATTCAATATTCCATTACAATAGACGTCAATTGAAAAAACTTGTCAAACGCGGTTTTTGTTTACTTTAGGCCTTACTTTTATCTTATCGCACCAAGGTTAACTTGAGAGTTCTACGAGGGAGACCGAATAATTTGCATGCTGAACATCCACTGAGGAATTTAAAGACTTAATTTCTTATAAAAAGTATATTTTATATATATATATATATATATATATATATATATATATATAATGACAAAAAGACATTAAATTATTTCTTATTGTTGTTTTAAACAAGCACTTACGCATGACAATGGGCAGGAACCAAACTACATTCATTGACGTGTTTGTTGATTTCTTCATTATAATCGGTTTCCTTGTATTGCGCATAAAACATGGGTCCTTCTATCCCCAAAATCAAAGAATGTACATTTAATTGAGGAAAAAAAGCCAGAATGACCATAAAAAAAAATGTGAACGATGAACTAAAGCGATGTAAAGTACCAGAAAGATATATAAAGAAAAACCAAACAATGTTAAGTTAAAAGAAAAAAAAGTGACTCAAACAAATGCCAAATGTACGATAAATCAAGAAAAAAAAATCGATGAGAAATAAGAGTGAAAACCAATCATCACGACTAACTGCAATCGAGTACCTTTAATTTCCTCTCCTCCTATTCCAGAATCTAATATACTATTGAGCTAAAATGTGTGTGTGTCCGCTTTTTTCGGCACCGTGCACAGCCTAAACGGCACATCGGAAAATTCTGCAACCATCACCAACTGATAGCCCATGAGCTGACGATGTGCTCTGTCAAGTTTCCCGGCCCTAGGTCACCGGTTACTGGGTCCGAAGGCCCCAGCACCGCGATAAAACTACAGAAAAGAACGCAGCCGTGAAAATCTTGAGCTTCACATTTATACTGTGATATATATATATATATATACTATACGTACTGGGGAGAGGGGGTGGGGTAATTGGGGCAGTGGGGATGGGGGTAATGGGGAGAGGGGTGAGGTTAATGGGAGTAATGGCTTTTTTACTTTTGTGTGTGGGGTAATGGGGGAGTGGGGGTGGGAGGGTAATGGAGTAGAGGGGGGGGGTAATGGCGTTTTTTTAATTTTGTAGCTTAGCCACTTCTTCCTATGAGGACTTCATATAATATAATTTTAAATCTACAACCAATAAAAAAAAACGAAGTAGTGAAAAAAAATCCGGAGGGCGATAGCGAGCTACCGCTTGTCATGTACTATAAAATTAGCACAAAATTTTCCACTTAAATACTCGAGTCCCATTTAAATGGAACAGACGAAAGAATTTTCCCGTTTCGATAAGAGAGGGGAAAATTCTGTCGGGGAAAATTCTATCAAACACTCGCTGACCCCGTAAGATCTAAAAAGACGCACACATACTACTGCGAGTTAAATGTGACGTATGTATACTTTGGTATTCGCTCACTTTACGAATAAAATGTAATCCTCGAAACCCAACTTTTAATATTTAAAATATAAAATCTGGTACACTTAAAAGGGAAAATTCAGCCACAAACTAGTTACAGGACCTATTATTACACTCTTCAAAATAAAAACCTGCAGCGAAATAATTATTTTAAATGAGTAGGGCGCCGTACGAAATCCATAAAACGCGTATAAAATTGCAATTGCGCGGGTACACAAAGAAAATGAACCCCGTTTTTGAAGCTGTGCGTGGCATAGCGGGGTTTTGAAAACCGAAGTGCCTCCCTCATACATAATGAAATTGCCTTAACCTTACTGTGTCGATCTCAAAACGCGTATAAGGCTTATGCAAATCAACTCTTCCTTGTTAGGCTCAGGACACATACTAAAACTTGAATATTTTGAACTTTTTTGAAACTTTCGCAATATTTTTTTAACATCTGACTCAAATAAATGTGGGTAATTAATAACTGTCCTCGGCAAAATATAAACTTGTCATATGGGATAAACTGGGAAGCAACAATCTTGGTTTTAACAATGACGTACATAGGTAGATTGGTTAATTAACTATTTATATTGGCTAAGCCACTAGATTACCTTACACACACACACAACCATAAACGAGGTACAACTAAATCCACATATCTCAAAAACTAATTGATTAAACCTATTTTAACCTAACCCAATCTTAGTGCCATCGAGCCGAGAAGTGTTTTGGGCGAAACTGAAGGCTCGAAGGGTGGTTTCAGTTAAGTCATTAACTGGTGAGGTACTTTCTAATCTAGCCAAACCTTAACTAACCTAAACTAATTAGGACTAACACATTTTTCACGATGGTAAAAATATTTCTAGATTTTTTATATAAATTTTTTAATGTCCCAAGATACCAAACGTGTTACCTCGCAAAAAGAAAAATTTACCCCACTACATCCGAGAATTATTACACCATAATATACCTCACTTATGCCCTGTTGCCTACGCACCCACACGCATACAAACACATTCTCACTGATCTTTGGGTTGGGCCTAATTTAACTTTATGAACTGCGCATATTACAATAACTGGGACATAAAGACGCTAACTCGTCTATTATGAAGCTCGATTCAAACCGAACTCGCGATCAGCTTTTTTAGGAACTCCTGTTACGAAGTTGGCCAACTTTTATAACAATTTCCACGCACATGTTAACTAAATGCATTAACGCAAGCCCAACACGCACTCTTTTTAAGTATTTTAACTAATATTGCCTTTCATTATCACGGGTTATACAGGGTGACCATAAAGTGTGGAAACATAGGATTGTATTAAGGACTTATTAAGGTGATAATGCGCAACGGAGAAAAAGAATTATTGTAATATATCCTGTTTCAGACTTTATGGCCACCCTGCATACATACAGGGTGTCCACGTTGAAAGGTAAAAACTATGAAGCATCATAATTATATATCCATGAATGTATGAATGTTGAGCGCATCACGGCGGCGGTGGCCTCCGTCACACCCGCGATGTTAGACAATGTGTGGAGGGAAGGGGTGTACCGTTGTCACATGGTTCGTCCTAAGAATGGTACGCACGTCGAATATGTACCCAAATGTACATAAACCAGATGAAACTTGAGCATATCGGCTATAAGTTGCACGCATATTAAGCTGTTCACATTATTCACTAAAAATATATAGGGCCTCAAAGTTGTTACTTTTCAATGCGGACACCCTATATTATATATATATATATATATATATATATATATATATATAATATATATATATATTATATATATATATATATATATATTAAGTTCGGGAAGAACCGATTCGCCTCTATTTAAAAGAGCATATCTCGGCCGAAAAACAAAGAAAAAGTGAGAGGAAAGATAGAGGAAAAAGAAAGGGTGGACGGGACAGTCGAAATGGAAAAAGACCAAGGATGACAAGGACTGCAGGGTCGAGCCCCATCATCCTTGGGTGCTAGGGCCGGGAGGGTGCACGTGAAACCTCCGGGAACAAGCACATACAAATGAACACAAAGGGCACGAGCTTAGAACCCCCTTGCGGGGATATATATATATATATATATATATATATATATATATATATATCGCAGCGTTTTGTACGTATCATATTCAGGAGGTCTCGAGTTCGACTCCTCTTGATGAGGGGCATTTTCGTATATATATATATATATATATATATATATATATATATATATATATATATATATATATATATATATATATATATATACAGGGCGTCCCAAAAAAATGTATACACACTTTAACAGCTGATAGCTCAATTGATGTTTCTTTCTTTCCAAGTTAAACCCATTAGAATTAATAATGGCAGTCAGACTAAGCTTTGAACAAAGGAAATTCATTCTAAAATGCTACTGGAAGTGTGAAAACGCAGTTGAAGTGCAAAGACAGTTTAGGAGGGAGTTTCAAACAGATCCACCAACGCGACTTACCATCACTCGAATTAGAGATAAGTTTGAAGCCGATGGAACTGTTCAGAATGTCCACAAGAAGCGTTCCGGAAGACCACGGACATCGACAAGCCCCACAAAGCAAGAAAGAGTACTGGAAACGTATCACCAAAGTCCAAGAAAATCTGTGCGGCAAGCGAGTCGTGAGGTAGGAATTTCAGAATCGTCTGTCCAACGCATTTTGAAGCGCTGTCAATGGAAAAGTTACAGTCCAAGATTAGTCCATCCACGATGTGGATGTGGATGTGGATTGGACGAAGGGGTTTCGTAGAATACCCTCCGCGTTCACCAGACCTCACACCACTAGACTTTTTTTTATGGGGATACTTAAAAGACAAAGTCTACGCTATAAAACCTGCAACAGTCGCTGAATTGAGAGCAGCCATTGAACGAGAATGCACACAAATACCAAACGAAATGTTTCGTGATGTTTGCGATTCCATTGCTTCGCGTTATCAGCAGTGCCTGGACCAGAACGGACGTCAGTTTGAAAACAGGCGTTGACAAAACAATTAAATAATGTCTGTAGATTCTATTACATTTTGAAAATGAAATGTATTTTAATAAACACTGCCTTTATAATTATTTAAAGTGTGTATACATTTTTTTGGGACGCCCTGTATGTATGTATATATATATATATATATACAGGGTGTCCCGTAAGTCTGGACCCATAGGGAAAAATAATAAAATTACAAAATAGTCCAAAAATTTATTTATAATATATTTTTATTATTATTTTTATTATTTTTTTATTATGATCTTACTCCGCTGGAGTTTTATTTGTGGGGCCACTTGAAAGCCAAAGTGTACGAGGTCAAACTTCAGAACATTTTCCACCTTAAAGCACGCATTGTGGAGGCGTGTCAAGAAATTTCTGCGACTGTGATTCAGAAAGTGCTGTCGCAGTAGAGATTACGTCTTCAACTATGTGTGCGACACAACGGCGGACACTTTGAACAGATTATGTAATAAATTTTTGGACTATTTTGTAATTTTTATTTTTCCCTATGGGTCCAGACTTACGGGACACCCTGTATATACGACTCAATACATAATTTAGTACTGGTATACCTTTGTAATATAGTAACTCCCGGAGTCCGTCTACAGTTCCTACATACATATCCTTCTATACTTTAGGTCTTTTCAGATCAAACTACTTCAATAATCACACGGAACGTTCTACAGGGTGTCCCGTAAGTCTGGACCCATAGGGAAAAATAATAAAATTACAAAATAGTCCAAAAATGTATTTATAATATATTTTTTTATTATTTTTATTATTATTTTATTATTTTTTTATTATGATCTTACTCCGCTGGAGTTTTATTTGTGGGGCCACTTGAAAGCCAAAGTGTACGAGGTCAAACTTCAGAACATTTTCCACCTTAAAGCACGCATTGTGGAGGCGTGTCAAGAAATTTCTGCGACTGTGATTCAGAAAGTGCTGTCGCAGTGGAGATTGCGTCTTCAACTATGTGTGCGACACAACGGCGGACACTTTGAACAGATTATGTAATAAATTTTTGGACTATTTTGTAATTTTATTATTTTTCCCTATGGGTCCAGACTTACGGGACACCCTGTATAGTCTATACGAACGCTATCTCATATAATTGACCTCATTATATATATATATATATATATATATATATATATATATATATATAAAATTATATATATACCGAAGTAGTCCCTTTTATATAGTAACTTCTTTTCGTATTGATAAGGTGCAGCCAGTGACAATGCTTATCGATTAAAAAGTGCAAAATTAGTTTTTTAATCGAGCAACGTTAAGATAAATGAATAAATTAATAAATATACAATCTTAAATAAATAAAATAAATAAATGCTCAAACCTTAACACAAAAAAAATAATAATTTCATCAATCTCGAACCACCTGCAAGGATCGGAGCATGCAAAGCCACACAACAAAAAAATCTCGTGTGTATATATATATATATTTTTTTTTTTTTACTTCAATAAGATTACTACTTAATAATGTAAAAGTAAAATGAGAGCAAACTCTATATTTTTGTTACCCTTCGCATTAATAGAGTATCTCCGCATATTTTTTTCTTTAATTTAAAAATGTTAATCCATTAATCTCCTCCCAACGTTACCTCAAATTATACAAGATAAGGGGTTTTAATTGTCTCCAAGTTCAGTTTTTGAATCGTATAAAACTGCGCATGCGCGAGAATTGTGGGCGGGTTGGTTGGTTATACGTATACACATTCCGCTGAACATTATTGTATTCGCCCGTACAGAGATCCAAAACTGGTGTCGAAAGATTAATATATTTTTTTTTTTTTACATAAAGCAATTAATTAAATATGAATAATTTATCAAAGACTGGTGAAGTTTTTATAATTTATACGACTACTTATGACGTTCAAACACTAAAAAAGAAATAGGCTGATAGGCTCAACCTGTATTTACAAATAGGCTTTATACGGTTACGGAACTTCGATTTAATTGTTTCTATGGCCTTTAAAATGCTAATACTGAGGCCTTCCCAAGCCTATACGAACTGCGGAGCTCACTGAAACGGGTCCCTCCGGAGACCTATAATCCAGTCCATAGTAACCCTATAATAAATAATTTTATTTGAAAGTTGTTTCTGATGACACCGTTGGAATGAAAACTCGACAGTGTGTGTGTGTGTGTGTGTGTGTGTGTGTGTGTGTGTGTGTGTGTGAGCAAAAAATTTAATAGAATCCGATGGAAGGAATTTAGTCTCTCCCCCAGGAAAGAGAAGCACCCCGGGAGAAAAAAGTTTCGAGACAATCGCGTAATCAGGCGGAACGTGATTTAACAGTGGAAGAACGGAAGTAGAAGACGGAACGAGATGAAAGAGCAAAAGACCGGAGGTGATAAAGAAGAGAAGGTGGCGGTGTACACGATGAGAAGACGTAAAATAAGTAAAACGGATGCGTAGAAAGTTTCGAAATAAACACTGCAAAAAACGCTCGATCAACCCACAAAAACTTCAATCCAGACTTCAAAATGATTCCAGACAATGTATGAATAACACCCACCGGACTACTACTACTACTACTACTATAATAATAATAATAATAATAATAATAATAATAATAAAACAAAAAATTTTACACACGACTGTAAACCAAAAGTTAATAATAACAATTACCAATAATAAAAGGGGAAAATAATAATTAAAATCAATATCACGACTTAGAACGAACTAAATTCAATTATAAACGCTTATAACGAAGCGACGGACGCTACGTATGAAATTTCTTTCGGCTTAAACTAAAAAACTTTCGGGTGAAGCGAAAAAAAGGATGCTGGGGGCTTTGACCCCATCGGGAAATCCTCATTTAAAGTCTTTACAAACAAAATTAAACTAATTAACCCCCTCCCCTCTAATCATTTAACGAAGAATTCTAATCTAGTTACGTTACACTAAAAATTATCATTAACTAGTTTTAGTACTAAACATCGTTAGCTTCATCTATTTAATTTATTCATATTTATTCATTTATATACCCGTCATTTACTCATTTATTTATCGACGTATTAAGCAACCTTCATAACGCGATTACGTATAATTGAATATAATTTATTATTCCAATTCGATTACATTTAATAATCATTAAAAATCCATTTGTACATTTTTCTTTTCCAAAACGAATCGACAATAATTGTTTTTGCACTTTAATTAATATAATTTAATGGAATATAATTAACGGCATTGCGAGAAATTTAATAAAATTTTAATTCCTTTCATAACGGCAATTAACATTTAATACGCACTAAACACCCTCTCGATCTTCGGCCCATTTAGTGATACTATAAAAATATTATGATTTTTTAATAACCAATTTTTAAAAATAATTTTAAAATACATTTCAAACTACAATCTTTCCTTTCTTGTTTTTCACACTCGGTCACCTTCATTTTTACTTCTGACGGAATTGTTCATTCTGACGAAGGTCAAGTTTGTCACTCCACTTTAGACCTCCAGCTTAACGCGAAAACTGAACCACGGGTGATCAGAAGTTACGAAGTCCTCGCCCGGACTCGATCTCATCACCCGATCAGCACTCAGCAGCAGCAGCAGCAGCAGCCCAGCGTCTTAACCACTAGGCTACCCATGTATCTACCAACCAAATTTTTTTATACGAAAGAACGAACAACTGGGTGAGCTGTGCTTGGAATCGAACCCGAGGGGTCGGTGGATTCGTAGTCAGCGATGCTTACCACTACACCACTCTACAATTATTTTGCGTTTGAAAGAGTACAACTTTTTGCGAACGTTTCGCAATATTTTTCGAAGGCGCTTCTTACGTACTTTTAGAAGATATCATAGCAAATGGTTTTCAAAGACTTTTCACGCCTCCCCGCGCGATACCACGATACGAGTCGATGCGTTCAACACCGGATTAAATATTTTTTGAACCCTGAATTGCCGATGGGAAATCGTGTCGACTGATGTAATATAGTGTAACAACGCTAAACACCGTAATCTCGTCAATTTATTATTCCCACGTTTAAAACGACAAATCCATAAATTCTTTTAATAATTATTAAGTCTCGAAATGTATTGATTTCGATACTTACTTTGAATCCCCGTGGTTCAAACACGCTACGCCCATACACGCCCAAAATACGCCTACAGCAGCCAAGGAACACTGTGGCCCGTAAAATTACTTTCTTGACCTCTCGATTCCAATGACATAAATTATCAAAAATATGTAAGACTTTTTTTATTTACAAAGAATTTGCTTTTATAAGTAGCAAAGACAAGATAGTGATGACGACCATGATGTGGGTGATACGATGAGCATATAATGAACTACACACACACACACACACACACACACACACACACACACACACACACACATATTTAAAAGCCCAATTATTCATTTGGAATGTATAATTAAACATAATTAAAGCTAGCTGTAATTGGACATATTTAGGGCCCTCCGAAACAATTCGTGCACGAAACAATGCGTGAAAAATAAACAATGCAACAAAACGAAACACAAATCACGCTTTCGCAATTCGTGTTTTAAATGTTCCGCACAAATTTTCGTTTAAATACTGAAAAGAACGAGAAATTTTAAGAGCATCAAAGAAATTCAGAAACTCCGAGACGATCTGCGTTATTCCGCAAACCCTTTACGTATAGTCTTTCAGCTTCAATTCAAAACCACCCTCAATTCATCGTTCAAACCTTCTCGTAAGTCTACTATTTTACCATTTATCGAAGTCTTTTAGCGAAATGATTACAATTTCTTTTTCTCCCTATTATGACTTTTTTCACCTTTAAGTTTTTCGCTCTAATCATATTCCCAAACGTACTCCATTCGAAATTCAATATCTATAGTTTCTATACTCTTCCCAGTTTACTTTTCACTCATACATAAAAAGTCACGCCGCGAGGAATATACGCGTACGCTTCACCATATATTCACTCGCGTGAATTTACGAACACCCCGTATTTAAAAGGGTTATTTTAAACTAATATAACTTAAACTCATTTCGAAATAAATGGTGAGAGTGAAGTTGAAAAGGGAAGTTCAGCATCCGGTTAAACAAAAACCTAAATTATGTCGTATGGTACACGTAAAAAAAAAGATTTCTACACCGCAGTAACTCATCGAGTCTAACCCAAATTTGAGCTTTAGTCCAATTTGCTACATAAACATTTGAATTGCCATTCTTTCTCGTATATCGTCGGAGTTACTCTCAACCATTTTACTTTCTCATTTAATACTCTCGTAAATTTCGGGAACATCGTAGTTCGCCCGTTCTTTTTTTTTATAAACCGCAAGATACTCTATCACCGTATCTTAAACACTAACGGTTATCAATGTACCCTCGCGAATGAAGCCCATCTTTCGTTGACTACCTCATTACAAAACTATTTTCACCCAGATGATCAATTTACCCGATAACTCACGTTGGTATTCCTATTAAACTAATGTTCCCACTCGTGCCTCATATCTGCCTCATATCTGCCTCATATCTACCTAATGCCCGATTAAATCCTTTCACTGGCACCATTTTCCTCTTTTTAACTACTACTACTACTACTTTCTTTGGCACTCCTACTAAATCTTTTACTTATCCGCCGTTAAGTTACTCCACGTGTTTTTCCTCTTTCAATGCCGATAACAAACAAAAACCTTTATTCAAAAAATGAATACAAGCTGCAAACAGCTTCACAGTATTTTTCACTATTTTTTTTCTGTACAATTTAGATATCTGATATGGCATTAATAAATATATTGTATTTATAGTATTCTAATCTGAATATACCGTTGGAACAACGGAAGCTTTTTAGGCAAAATTAATGGGATTTAGTTTAGCACGTAAGAAGTGAAAATGGCAAGTAGTAGTAGTAGTAGTAGTAAAAAATTAAAAATTTACAAAAGTAGTGTTTTAAATAAAATAATTAAATGTATAAAGAGGTTATATATTTAGAAGAAAATAAATGATGCTTAAAAGAAAATAATGAAATTAAAAGTGTTTAATGAAATCAGTATATTTTAGATAGTTAATTATAAAGTGGGAACTTAATTACTACGGTAATAATAATAATAATAATGCCCGTAGTGAACTCGTACATCAATAGGAGCTAATGCGGTAGTAGTACTTCGAAATACATTAGTGATGAAACTGTCTCATATTTATGGGAATCGCATTCCATACATCATCCGCCTCTTTGAAAGAGTGCATTTCTGCAGTTCCCATTGTATAGTTTGGTTCGCGTATAAAATCTGTGGGGAGTCTAGCGTTAAAACGATGATGATGAATTTGACGGTGGGGGTAGAATGATTGCTCTTTGAATGGGTAATGTATCTTCATTTTTATCGATAACTTTGAACATACTGACGGCAACACCGAATTTGTATAAATCATTTAGTTTTAAAAGATTTAGCTCTTTAAACATTGAGAAGGTGTGACACTTCGTTATTGAGAGGGTTCGCGGACATTTTTTATAAATGACTTCCAAAGGGGGTTTTTTGTTTCTATGTGGCAATGCAGTATAATAAATAGGGATGGATGAAAGAATAATACGGGATGAGGAGTACGTTTTGAGGAAGATTCTTTTTTTTAGTTTAAAAAATAATATGAACATAAATGCATAAATGTTGTTATTTTGTATCTGACAAGTTTTGTACATTTACTTATTTTATTAACCTTTATTTATTGATAAAATCAATACAATTTTACAATTTTCGTCGTTACAATAATTTTAACAAAATAAATAATCGTGAAACTGGACTATTTATTTTATTTAATTTGGCCCTAAAACTTTAGGCTTTACGAGACTTAGTTTTTCGTCTAAATTAATGCCAAACACTTTAACTTCATTCACCTTTGCGAGAGTAGCATTCCCAATTTTTATTTGACAGTTTGTATTTATACGTTCTATGGTAACAGTGGCGGTTCCTCATATGGGCAATATGGGCAGCCGCACAGGGCGGCATTTGTGGAGGGGCGGCATGAGCCCTGCAAAAAAAAAAAAAAAAAAATAAATAAATAAAAAAAAAAAATAAAATAAAATAAATAATAAAAGATCAATAAATATATTTTTATTAATAAAAAACCATCTATTGCATTTTCCATAAACCTTCCCATAAAAGACCTAAACAATGCAAAATGCTTCCAGATTAATATTATTGGGAATAAAGGCCCATACTTTAACATATGTAATGTTATTTTTCTGGGTTTGGTTAAATAGTGAAATGTATATTATTTATTACAGAACGAATCTTCACACTAAGCCACTAAGGTGTGTCAAATAACCGCAAATGGATAAGAAGAGGTCAAAGCTATCAGGTGCTCAGTTTAGAAAAAAGAGGAAAGAAGAAGAGGAGAAACGAGCAAAAGATAAAGGTATAGAGCTATGTCATCTACTCTTCACTGCTATATTGCACTGCTATTTTGTGATATAGCTTTCTGAGTCATTTGAAGTGTACTATTATGTATATAATTAGCCATTAACCAAGGAGGTTGTATTATTCATTTGTTTCCTATTCTAAAAGTTTAATAAATTGTGCTTAATAACATGTTAAATTAATTGTACTAGCCTATTCATGCATTGGTCTGTTATGTTCTATTTTACTATTTGCAGGGGCACTTTTGAAATATTTTGGAACACCCTCTGCCACTAGCCAGGATGAGAAGCCGTCTACTTCTGCCATTATTGAGGCTGAGGAGCCATCTACCTCCTCAGCCTCACATATGTCTCCACAAATGCAGTCTGATCCTGAGGATGAAGACCCATTTGCTTCTACTTCTCCCCGGCAGGACTCTTCAGGTGAGTTTGTGTGCACATATGTCTGTGAGTGTGTGCGTGTGTGTGTGTGTGTGTATGTGTGTGCATCCCTGCAAAGCATTTTGCAAACAGTTATAAATTATAATGTTATTATCACTGGGTCTGGGTTACTGGGTATGTGTGGTGTTTCACCACCATAATTCCATAACACCACCACCATAACAAAGTGCTGTGAATAATGTGTTATCTAACTTAGGTGTGTATACTAATGAGTAATGCTCTTGTTCTTTCTATTAGAAATGCCTGGAGCAGAATCGCCTCCTGAGGATGAGTCTCTGTCCACCGACCCTGCTAACTGGCCTTCAGTTCTGACTGAGAGAATTCGGACACAACTGGTTTCCAGGGGACCAAGTCAAGTACCATCTGACTTTGTATTCCCTAGAAACGACAGTGACGGAAGAAGTTTCCACCATCAATACTTCAGGAAGTCATTGGTTAGTGGGGAAAATATAACCAGAAGTTGGTTGGTCTATTCCTTAAAAAACAACAGCCTTTTCTGTTTCTGTTGTACATTATTTTCCAAGAGGAAAATAAATTTAACAAGTTTGGGACTCTCGGACTGGAAGCATGCAAGCTCATTGCTCACATCACATGACAACAGTTCAGAACACCTAAATTCTATGAAAATCTGGAAAGAACTGGCAGTGAGGATGAGAAAGGGGGAGACCATTGACAAGCAGGAGATGGCACTTCTGGAGGCTGAGAAGTTGAGATGGAGAGCGGTGCTGACACGTCTCACTGCTATTGTGCATTCTCTGGCAGTTAGGAATTTTGCACTAAGGGGACATACAGAAAAATTGTTCTCACCATCAAATGGCAATTTTCTGAAAGAAGTTGAACTGATGGCACAATTTGATCCTATAATGCAAGAGCACATTAACCGTGTCCAAAAAGGGACCTCCAGTCACACCAGCTACCTCGGCCACCACATACAAAACGAACTCATTGATTTGTCGAGCAGCAAGACCATTTCAGCAATGGTGAGCGACATCAAACAATCAAAGTTTTTTTCAATAATTCTAGATTGCACTCCAGATATCAGCCACACTGAACAGTTGTCAGTTGTGATTCGGGTTGTGTCACTGGAGGGGAAGCCCCATATAAAGGAACATTTCATGGCGTTTTTGGAGGCAGAGGAGTCCACTGGTCAACATTTGGCATCTCTGATTCTGAAGAGACTGGAGGAGCTAAAAGTTCCTTTCATGGACTGTAGAGGACAATCATACGACAACGGGGCCAACATGAGGGGAAAAAACAAGGGTGTTCAATCCAAGCTCCTAGAAATTAATCCCAGAGCTCTGTTTGTTCCATGTGGGGCTCATTCTCTAAATTTGCTTGTGGCCGATGCTGCTAAGGGATCTATTGATGCCACAATTACTTTGGCATCTTGCAGAAGCTTTACAACTTGTTTTCAGCCTCCACACAACGATGGGCCATTTTGAAAAAACATGTGAACATCACATTGAAGATGTGGTCTGATACAAGGTGGGAAAGCAAGATCAAGAGTGTGGAGCCCCTGAGATATCAGGCAGCTGCAGTGAGAGATGCACTGATCGAGGTGAGGGACCACACCAAAGACTCTGTAATAAAGGTCGAGGCTCAATCTCTGTCAGAGGAGGTTGGGTCATACCGCTTCGCCATTTGTTCAGTGGTGTGGCATGACCTGTTGTGCCAAATTCAGCATGTGAGCAAGCAGATGCAGTCTCCAAGCATGCACGTTGATGTTGCAGTAAATCTCCTAAAAAAACAGAGAGAGGTCTCCGCAATTACAGGGCAACAGGTTTTGTGGCTGCACAAATGGCAGCCACAGATATCTGTGAACAAATGAATGTGGAGGCTGTGTTAAAACAAAAACGGCTGAGGTCCACAAAGCGGCACTTCTCCTATGAAGCATCTGATGAGCCCTTGATTGATGCTTTGAAGAAGCTGGAGGTGACATTTTTCAATGCAGTGGTTGATGCTGCAACATCAGCCATTCAGGAAAGATTTTCCACGTTGGAAATTGTGGGAGAGAAGTTTGGAGTGCTGACACATTTCCAAAATCTCACATTTGAGGAGCTGACAGAACAATGTGTGAACCTTAGTACTACACTACACTTTAAGGGACAATCTGACTTGGATGGCAGAGAGCTTGCACAGGAGCTGAAGAACTTGCCTGACTTGCCATCAAAGACCATATCCTTGCTTGAACTGCTGACATTTATCCATGAAAGGGAGCTCTCTGAAATATATCCAAATTTGTGGACTGCTCTCAGAATTGGTCTTACTCTTCCAGTCACTGTTGCTGAAGCAGAGAGGAGCTTTTCAAAGCTGAAGCTCATCAAATCCTACCTGAGGTCAACTATGTCACAGGAACGCCTTACCGGTCTGGCCATCATCAGTATAAATCATACAATTGCTGAGCAGATTTCATATGATGATTTAATTCATGACTTTGCATCAAGGAAGGTAAGAAGAGTCAGGCTTTAGATGGCAGTTGTGCTGTGGTGCAATTTATTTTGTTTCTTGTTCAAAGTGTAGCATAATAATTACCCTCTCTTAAGTGTCTTATTCTATTTATGTGATAGAGCATTTGTACAATTTAGAAATTTGATTCTCTAGTTTATTTATGGCAGTTGTGCAATTTAATTTGTATTTTTCCTGTTCATAGTATCATAATTACATTCTCTTAAGTGAGTTATTCTATTTACGTGATGAAGGATTTGTAAAATTCAGAAATTTGAGTCTTTGTTTTGGTTCTGAAGTTCCAACAATTAGTCCAATAAAAAGTTATTTTGTGAAAGAGTTATGTCTGTCCTTTATTTTGGGGGGATTCGAATGTGTGTGTGTTGGCGAACAGGGGGGGGGGGCGCTGAAGGTGAGGTTCGCCCAGGGCGTCATGTAAGCTAGGACCGCCACTGTATGGTAACAATAATAATATAAGATCACTTCGTCAGGCTTAGTAAAAGTTTATCAGCACGCATCCATTTATACACACGTTTTCTAATTGCCCGTTCATTTAATGAAACGAACGAGTCTGGCAATGGTGAAGAAGCGAGCGTGGTGTCATCCGCATATTGTAGCAATTTAATGGGGTTGAGAGATGAAAATCGTTTATGTGAATTAGAAATAGTAATGACCCAAGAATAGATAGATCCTCGTGGAACCCCGCTAGTAGCATCGCCTTGTCAGATAAATTATCTTTTACTTTATTGTACTGATAACCATTTCTTAGATAGGATTTAAACCAATCAAAGATACTTACTCTTATTCCGCGTATGTGAAGTTTATTCAATAAGGTTTCACGCGAAACTTTATTAAATACTTTTGAGAAGTAGAGGAAGACGAAGGCAGCTTTTTTTTTTTTTTTTTTGTCGTTTAGAATTTAGATTATGGTACACATTTCCTAATGGCATTTATGACGTTGTATGCCCACCTCTAAACCCAAATTGTTATAGTTAAAATATCATGTATGATTAAGAATTTAATAAGTTCATCGCGCGCGATTTTTTTCAAATACTTTATTTACTTAAAGTATTTGAATATGGGGCGATAATTGGATAGTGTTTGGTTTACCCGAATTAAATACGGGGTATACTCTGGCTTCTTTTAGACTGTCAAGAAATATACCCAGTGTTGTGTTACTGATTCAGTCATTCATTTACTGAGAGTAGAACCGTCATTTCATCCGATAAAAGAAATACCATTTCCACAATGCTTTCCTTACCCTTTATGCTGTTCATTATACTTCTACAAGTGTGTGTGTGTGTGTGTGGTGTGTGTGTGTGTGTGTGTGTGTGTGTACTACAGAATAAGTAGAAATGATAAGGTATTAAAGGTTTTCCCAATTTTATTCTGGGTTTCGTTTTTTGGTAGGTTATTATACCTTAAGAAGTAGTGTGCTTTAAATTTTATTCCGTTTGAATATAAAAATACAGTGTTTTCTGTGTTGAATCTATAGATATATAAAAGTATTATTCTAAAATAAATACAGGGCTGTATACGGACGGACGGTTTGCGATTGCGGATACTCGTGGTTTTTGGTCTAGTTTGTGTAGAGCAAGCCTGAGGTAGTACGAGTATGACTGCGATTGATACGGATAAATCCGCGCTGCCTTAGGGAGGAAATACGAGCTTGCGGCGCATCTTGCTCCTGAGGGATCACGCACCAGGATTGATAAGAACGAACTGTCCGCGATACAAACTAATGAAAACCTCAATACTGTAAATTTAATATTGCGATAAATTTAATTTAATACGAGATGTTCTTTCGACGAGACAAACGCGGAGCATCGTCGCTTTCAAAGTAATGAACCGCGTACGGAAGCTTCTTCGGTACTTTGACCCCCCTATTTGCTTGGCAATGCTGCTGCGAGCTGCTCGTACCCTGAAATGGTCGTATGAGTAGAATGATGGTCTATGCGTAAAGATGTTTAACTCCTCCACTTAAAATATGAATGCATCCATGATTTTATACAGCAATTTTCAGTAAAGTTCAAAACTAAAATCTAAAATTTAACTGTGAATGCATCTATATACTGTACGTACATATATATATATATATACGGTATATATATATAACGTAAAGAACGACGCTTGTATAGGAGAATATTCCGCGCAAGATGAGGAGAGAGAACGAAACAAATGAAAAAATGAGGTAACCACCGGGGAATCGAACATTTATGGCATTTGTTCGAGTGAGGCCCATGGTGTAATGGTTATCATATCTGACCGGCAATCGGAAGATCCCGGGTTCGATTCCCGGGTGGTTACCTCATTTTTTCATTTGTTTCGTTCTCTCTCCTCATCTTGCGCGGAATATTCTCCTACACAAGCGTCGTTCTTTACGTTAATTATACTGCGTGTTTGCAGTTAAAATGTGATATATATATATATATATATATATATATATATATATATATATATATATATATATATAAGCACACCG
The DNA here is from genome assembly GCA_023014485.1 of Bathynomus jamesi. Taxonomy (NCBI): domain Eukaryota; kingdom Metazoa; phylum Arthropoda; class Malacostraca; order Isopoda; family Cirolanidae; genus Bathynomus; species Bathynomus jamesi. Next base: position 135,629 of record JAJOZX010006004.1, on the reverse strand, counting down.
GACAAAAAATTAGTCACCCCTAATAGCACCAATAGTAGGAAGTTCAAGGTCACACAGAGGGCGCTGATGTAGCATTGGTAAGTGACAAGTAGCGGTGACGTAGCACACAGGATCAGATCTGTTTCGTGAGGTGGTGAAGAACAAAGTGTGTGTTGGATATAGTCTGCAAAATGGGTCGTGAGGCAGACGTTCCTCAGTGGCAAAAAGGAGCCATCGTGTTTGGCAGAGCCCACGGACACAAAATGTCTGAAGTAGCCCAATTTGTTGGTGTGTCAACGCGTACTGTCCAGCGAGTTTACAAAGAGTGGTGTAGTTCGCAATCAACTGACAATCGACGGCGTAACTGTGGCCGGAAAACAATTCTCGACAATAGGGGCCGCCGCCATGTTTCTCGTCTAGTAACTGCAAATCGTTTTCAAACCAGAGAACAATTGCTCCAAGAAACCAATGAGGTTCTCCAGCGACCAATTTCCGAACGGACATTGCGACGAGAACTGCATGCGATGGACATCTGGAGCAGGGTACCACAGAAGAGGCCGCTGTTAACAGCAAGTCACAAATTGGCACGTTATAAATGGGCTCAGAGGCACAAAAACTGGACTGCGGCAGATTGGAAACGTGTAATTTGGTCCGATGAGTCCCGTTTTTGTTTGTTCTCCAATGATGGGAGCGACGAGTACATCGCAGGTCCAATGAAGCCTTTAATCCTGAATGCGTCGAAGGTGTTGTTCAGGCTGGAGGTGGTTCCGTGATGTTCTGGGGATGTTTTTCGTACCACGAAATGGGCCCTCTCGTTCCAGTGACGATGAATTTGAACCAGCAGGCGTACCTCCGCATACTAAACTCGCCGGATTCGTGCGGTTATCAAGGCCAGAGGCGCCGTCACACGTTATTAGGTACATTCTGAGAGGGGTGACTAATTTTTTGTCCGGTGTGCTTATATATCGCGCGCCAAGGGGGCTCTCAAGTACCCCCCGGGGACTATTTTTAGTGGTAGACCCGCGATGCGCAACGGAACGAGTCTGGTGATGGTTTTGTACCGTTTAAGCCACCGCTTATTATTCACATTTGTTGGTTGATTACATTACCGTTTTGCAATCTTCGTTTATACTCTTTCTTATAAAAGATGGAAAGTAAAAATACAAAAAAAAAAAATCTTCCTTTAATAATTCCTCCTTTTTTTTAATATTTCACAATTCAGAGATAAAGTCACGAATAAATCCATTCCAAGTTTTGCGATCATTTAAACAAAATTTAAATGAAGGAGTTAACAAATAAAGATAATTCGTAGAATTAATTATAATGAGAGCGAAGCAAACGTACGATTATGTAACCAATTTCGACTAAAAAATTAGTCTAACGAAGGGATAATCGCCGTTAGTTATTATTGCATTTTTTTTAATGTACAAAGGGAGATAAGACGGGTGGCCGCGAGAATGCTCACTGCTCACCTTTATAAGAAAGAAAGCCAAAATCAAGGTCTCGAGGTTCGCGATGCTATCTTTTTTTTTTTTTTCAATTTGGAAAAGATTTTGTAGTGCGTAAAATGTGCGTACGTGTAGAGAAGAATAGAGGGAGAAACGCGTGTTTGAGAGTATGCTAGAGCGCTCACGGGGTAGATGAGACCGAAAAAGATCGGCTAAAGAGGAGTGACGGGAGAAACGGGAGTTCCAGTACTCCCTGTCTCCCGTAAAATGTCCCCTCCGGAGTACTTCCATGGTCGATTGGTGTCTACAATTCCTCCTCGTGAAACTTGTGATATAGGAACTTAAACTTTTTTTTAAAGAAAACGCGTCACACACAAATTCGTCAGATTTCATCAGCACAATATTTACAGAAGGAATTCAAGGCAAAATAGAACGGCGATCTTAGATGGTTCTCAATTTTATATTATCAAATTAAAAAAAAAAGTGGAATTTTATAGTTATACACTGCCTAATTCTATCCTATGTTTAGGAGGAGAAGGTTGTAAACACCACTCGACCGGGAGGGACGTTAGGCAGAAGAGTGGAAGTGCTGAACTCCCGTTTCTCCCGTCACTGTTCTCTTTGCCTGGACTTTTTCCGTCTCATTTACCCCGTGAGCAGTCCAGCATGTTCTCAAACACGCCCTTTTCTCCATATTCTTCACTACGCGTACGCGCATTTTACGCACTACATAATCTTTTCAAAATTATACAAAAAAAAAATTGTAACGACTTCAAGAGCCTCTGAGTCCCCGCTTCTAGCTTCCCCGCTGCCGATAACGGAAACGCAGACCCGGGAGCGGGGTTGGTTCTGCTACTGCCTATTCGAAATATCCCGGGCCTCTGACTGATCCACTTTTCAATAACTTCCGCAACATTCGTGGCCTTTCCTCAAATTTCCAATCTGCCGCACACCGCCTCTCCTCTAATGCTCAACTTCTCTTCCTCACTGAAACTCGGGTGTCTGGGACAACTGACAGCATCTCCATTTCCGTAACCTCCTACTTTCTCAATACTCAATTTCATTCCAAAGGTAGGCTTTAGTTTCAAACTAAATACATCTGTGCTGTCTACCTTTTACCAATTCTATTGACTATCCAAAACATCCTTGACTACCTTACTTCCAAAGTGGAATACATTCTAACCCACTCTCCCTTCCCTGAAATTTCCATTTTAGATTTCAGTGTTCACCACCACCTTTGGCAAATTTGGCTTTCCTCCTATTCCATTGACGCCGCTGGTGAACTAGCTTACTTCTCTATCCTGGAAGACCTAGAACAGATTGTACAGCACCCTACTCGTATCCCCGATCACCTTGGAGATAGGCCCGACATTCTGGATTTATTTCTCCCCTCTCATCCTTCTTCTTACTCTTTCAAACTTCTTTCCCCGTTGGGCTCCTCCGGCCACAATCTTATGTTTCCTATCCTATAGCTCCAGCTTAGCCTTTGAATCCTCTTAAGAAGTGCCGCTGCTGATTGGGAGGCCCATAGGCAATACTTCTTTGATTTCCCATGGGATGATTATTGCTTCCGTGGCCAGGGCTCTTCTGGGTGCGCCGAGCGCATCACGGAGTAGATTATCTCGGGTATGGAGGCGTACATTCCATATTCTATTCTTACTACTAATGCAAAAAACCTTGGTTTTTTACTACTACTGCTACCCGCAACAGAGCGGAAGCTTTCAGAAGGTATCGTCGCCATCCAACTCCTGACACTCACTAAGCTTATATTTCTGCCCAGAATCGTGCAAAATCTGTTTTTCGACTCGCCAAAAATCCCTTCATCAGACAGAAATGTGAAAATCTATCGAATTCTAATTATTCTCGCCCCTTCTGGTACCTAGACAAGAACCTCTCCAACAACTTTACTACTACCATTCTGACGACTCAGTTGCTGTCTCTTCTCCTGATAAAGCTGAACTGTTCGTTCAGACTTTCGCCTCCAACTCAACCCTGGACGATTCCTCCTTTCGGGATTACGGTGAAACCTTTGCTATTGCGCTAGACATATCAAAAGCGTTTGATACAGTCTGGTACAAATCCTTAATTTCCAAAGTGCCCTCTTTCGATTTCTATCTGTGCCTTCATCTCTGATTTCTTTTCTGGCCTATCTATAGCTACGGTTGTAGATAGCCACTGTTCTTCTAAAGCTATTAATAGTAGTGTTCCTCAGGGGTATGTCCTGTCATTCACTCTTTTCCTTTTATTTATCAATGACCTATTAAGTCGCATTTCTTTTCCTATCCACTCCTATGCCGATGATTCCACTCTTCACTTCTCTACCCGCTTCCCAAAGCGTCCCTCTCAACAGTCACTCTATGATCTGAGTAGGACGGCGATGGTGCATCTGACCCGTGATCTTTCTACTATTTCTGATTGGGGGCAGAGAAAATCTTGTTGCCTTCAATGCTTCAAAAACTGTTTTTTCATCCGTCCACTCGTCACAATATTCCACACAACTATCCCTTTAGCTTCAACAATACAGAACTCAATCCTTCCTCTTTTAACATTCTTGGCGTTTCCTTTTCTTGCGATCTTTCCTGGAAAGATTACATATACTTTTTCCAAAACAGCGTCTAAGAAATAAGGTGTGCTGTACCGGTTCCGCGGTTTCTTCACCCCAATTCAGTTGCTGTCTCTGTACGGGGGTCTTGTCCGCTACTGTATGGAATACGCTTCTTGCGTGTGTGGAGTGGCTCAACCCACGCAACTCTACTTGACCGGATGGAATCAATCAAAGGCTTTTCGTCTCATCAGTTCCCCGCCTCTTACTCACTGTCCTCAATCCCTTTTTCTTCGCCGAAATGTTGCTTCACTCTCTCTTTACTCTCGCTATTATAAAGGACACTGCTCTTCTGAACTCTCTAACTGCATTTCAAGGGTGGAGAAATCCTATTTAAGATACCCGATTCGTACAACTGGATTACAACTTGAATCATTCACAAGTTAAGTAAACTTATCTTGGGTCATGACTCACAATCATTCACCCTAGATTAAGGTTTCTGATAAAGGCTTTTAATGTTCGCCAGTTCAACACACAAGTGTAGAGTTCATCTTTCTCTAATAGGTGTTTTTAATGTTTACATTTCAAACCACAGATGTGGCGTTCATTTTTCTCGGGCACACAAACAAGGAATTTGCGCGGGGAGTAAAATTGTGAGTTTATGTACGTTGAGTGCATTTGTGCACGCAATATTTGTTGTTTTCTCTTTCTCGTCTTGCGCGGAATATCTCCTATACAAGCGTCGTTCTTTACGTTATTTATACTGCGTGTTCTTTGCAGTTGAATGTATATAATGATACGGCAAGCGGGAGGTGCCCCCTTGGGGCATTGGTTTCTGCGAGTATGTAGAGGAATTACGACATTTGGAAGAGTGAAGTCCATGGTGTAGTGGTTATCGCGTCTGACCGGCAATCGGAAGATCCCGGGTTCGATTCCCAGGTGGTACTTCATTTTTTCATTTGTTGTTTTCTCTTTCTCGTCTTGCGCGGAATATCTCCTATACAAGCGTCGTTCTTTACGTTATTTATACTGCGTGTTCTTTGCAGTTGAATGTATATAATGATACGGCAAGCGGGAGGTGCCCCCTTGGGGCATTGGTTTCTGCGAGTATGTAGAGGAATTACGACATTTGGAAGAGTGAAGTCCATGGTGTAGTGGTTATCGCGTCTGACCGGCAATCGGAAGATCCGGGTTCGATTCCCAGGTGGTACTTCATTTTTTCATTTGTTGTTTTCTCTTTCTCGTCTTGCGCGGAATATCTCCTATACAAGCGTCGTTCTTTACGTTATTTATACTGCGTGTTCTTTGCAGTTGAATGTATATAATGATACGGCAAGCGGGAGGTGCCCCCTTGGGGCATTGGTTTCTGCGAGTATGTAGAGGAATTACGACATTTGGAAGAGTGAAGTCCATGGTGTAGTGGTTATCGCGTCTGACCGGCAATCGGAAGATCCCGGGTTCGATTCCCAGGTGGTACTTCATTTTTTTCATTTGTTGTTTTCTCTTTCTCGTCTTGCGCGGAATATCTCCTATACAAGCGTCGTTCTTTACGTTATTTATACTGCGTGTTCTTTGCAGTTGAATGTATATAATGATACGGCAAGCGGGAGGTGCCCCCTTGGGGCATTGGTTTCTGCGAGTATGTAGAGGAATTACGACATTTGGAAGAGTGAAGTCCATGGTGTAGTGGTTATCGCGTCTGACCGGCAATCGGAAGATCCCGGGTTCGATTCCCAGGTGGTACTTCATTTTTTCATTTGTTGTTTTCTCTTTCTCGTCTTGCGCGGAATATCTCCTATACAAGCGTCGTTCTTTACGTTATTTATACTGCGTGTTCTTTGCAGTTGAATGTATATAATGATACGGCAAGCGGGAGGTGCCCCCTTGGGGCATTGGTTTCTGCGAGTATGTAGAGGAATTACGACATTTGGAAGAGTGAAGTCCATGGTGTAGTGGTTATCGCGTCTGACCGGCAATCGGAAGATCCCGGGTTCGATTCCCAGGTGGTACTTCATTTTTCATTTGTTGTTTTCTCTTTCTCGTCTTGCGCGGAATATCTCCTATACAAGCGTCGTTCTTTACGTTATTTATACTGCGTGTTCTTTGCAGTTGAATGTATATAATGATACGGCAAGCGGGAGGTGCCCCTTGGGGCATTGGTTTCTGCGAGTATGTAGAGGAATTACGACATTTGGAAGAGTGAAGTCCATGGTGTAGTGGTTATCGCGTCTGACCGGCAATCGGAAGATCCCGGGTTCGATTCCCAGGTGGTACTTCATTTTTCATTTGTTGTTTTTCTTTCTCGTCTTGCGCGGAATATCTCCTATACAAGCGTCGTTCTTTACGTTATTTATACTGCGTGTTCTTTGCAGTTGAATGTATATAATGATACGGCAAGCGGGAGGTGCCCCCTTGGGGCATTGGTTTCTGCGAGTATGTAGAGGAATTACGACATTTGGAAGAGTGAAGTCCATGGTGTAGTGGTTATCGCGTCTGACCGGCAATCGGAAGATCCCGGGTTCGATTCCCAGGTGGTACTTCATTTTTTCATTTGTTGTTTTCTCTTTCTCGTCTTGCGCGGAATATCTCCTATACAAGCGTCGTTCTTTACGTTATTTATACTGCGTGTTCTTTGCAGTTGAATGTATATATATATATATATATATATATATATATATATATATATATATATATATATATAACGTTGGAATAAAAACCAAGATAGAAAATGATAAATTCCTTACATATTTTCTATTTTCATACCAACCAAATTATACTCGTGTGTGTGTGTGTGTGTGTGTGTGTGTGTGTGTGTGTGTGTGTGTGTGTGTGTGTGTGTGGTAAACTTTCAATAAAATTCTGAAATTCAAGCTAAAATAATTTAAAATTTAAACTTTTTCGATTGCAATATATTCATGAGCACTATTTTAATTTACATTTTTATCGCACATCATTATTTGCATATAAAAAATGTGTGCCGTTACCAAAGCTGCTCGTTTTGACACAAATATTAATTCATTTCTTCGGAACACCTGACGTCTCTTCACACCCCGCCCTAAAACTCTTAGAAACGAGCACTGCGCCCTCCTTCGTAACAATGCACGTCATAAAATGTCCTTTGTGGATGAAATCACAAAACATCTTTTACACACCAACGCAAAATTCCTCCATTCTCACACCGTACAAAAACTACGCACTTATTTTCGGGCTAAAATGTCGAGCATCGGGGACGAGACTAAAAAAGTTTGTTTACTACAGTTACGTAAAAGGAGTTGGGACACTGTAAGGAATTTATTTTATACCCGATGCGAATTATACGGCGAGTGAATATATTTGCCCAACAACTCCTATACGAAGAATTAAAAAAAAAAACAATCGCAAAAGATTAGATCGCGGGTTAGGTTCGACTTTCAATACGAACTATACCAACATTTCACGAGGCCCCATATAAGCCTAAAATAATAAACGTACAACTCGTAAAAGGGTCCCATATTTGAAGTTATTTTAGTGATGATATTAACTCAAAAATGGATCATGAACCATTAGGAACGCTTTACTAATGCTCAATTGGAAATAAGGGAAAATGTAAAATTTATTCCCAATAAATGTACGCCACTTCACCTCCTAAAACCCTTTACTCGAGCAACAAAAGCCGTGAGAATCGGCACACTATAATAAGTAAATATTAGAAAAAGTGTATATGCTGAGCAGAATATACAGGGTGATTCAAAAGTCAGGTTACATAGGGAAATACTGTATTATGTAATGATACAGGGGAATAGTCACATCACATGTTCGATATGGCCACCGTTACCGGCAATGCACTCGCGCAGCCAGCTAGGAATATCACATCAATGCGCTCCTCCTTCGATAACATCTCATAACTCATTTACTTGCAAAGAAACAGAAAAGCCCTATGTAACCTGACTTTTGAATCACCCTGTATATTTATATCACTGTGCGACAATTTCTTGTTTATGTTGATTTTTCGATCTTTTCTATATGTTTCGGCCACGTTGATTACGGATTTGGCATCGGTTTTGCTCGGAAAACTATAGTTTTTATGATATGGTCAAATTTAGAAATCTTACTTTTTCGCCATTTCTAAGGCATTTTTATGAGAGAGCAAAAGTAATTTCAAGTGCAAAATTCAAAATGTCCCCAAAACTGGGGTTTATTAGTAATGTTTTTATTGTTTAATGCCCATTATTAAATATTTGTACAAATTTGGTTTCTTATTTCTGTTTATAAAATGTTTTTCTTGTATTTTTCAGATATTTGAATTAGAATTTTTGGTGTTGGCTACCAATAGGCCCTGCAGACACTGCAGATTCATTTTATGTTATGTTTGCGGCCATTACATCAATCCAAAACGAGTAAAGCACAAAATTGACACAGGCACGAAGTTTTGTACAGCATATCACGCTTACTTTGGCATACCCATGGGCGATCAAGATAAATTATGGGCACCACACTTTTGCTGTGGAAGCTGCCGTTCCACATTAGAAGGATGGCTGCGAGGTACCAGAAAAGGCATGCCATTTGCTATTCCTCGCATTTGGAGGGAGCAAACCAATCACCACGATGATTGCTACTTTTGCATAGTAGACATTTCACTCTACAAGACAGGTAAAGGTCGAAAAAATGTCCAATATCCAAATATCCCATCTTCTATTGCCCCAGTCCCCCATAATGAAGATTTACCCGTCCCATGCCCACCCACCGGGCCACCATGGAGGAAATAGAAGAAACGCCTTTAATATCCTCCGATGAAGATGAAGACTTCGAGGCAAGCTCCAATACGTCACCCCATTTCCCCAACCAGAAAGACACAGACGACCTAGTCAGGGATATGAACCTTACGAAAACCAATGCAGAAATTATGACGTCCCGCCTTAAAGAGTGGAATCTTTTGGACCCAAGTGTCAAGATTTCTTTCTACAGGAATAGGCATTTGCGATACGCTTCTTTCTACTCCTGTTTTGCATCGAGCTCTCTCTGCTACTGCTGTGATGTGAATGGCCTTTTTGCTGAGATAGGAATTGAATACAGCCCTATTGATTGGGTTTATTGACAGTTCAACTAGAAGTTTAAAAGGCGTCCTACATACGTAATGGAAACATGTTTCCATCTATTCCTGTGGCTCATTCGGTTCAATTGAAGGAAGAATATGAAAATGTAAAGCAGTTGCCAGACAAAATAAACTACAGTGAACATAGATGGGATGTATGTGGACTTCAAAATGCTAGGATTCCTGCTTGGACTACAGGGCGGTTACACCAAATATTCGTGTTTCCTCCGCCTTTGGGACAGCAGAGCAGATGGTGAGCACTTTGTCAGAAAGGAATGGCCCGTGAGAAATGAGTTTAATCCAGGCAAACACAATGTTCTTAACGAAGCCCTTGTTCGCACAGACAAAATTTTGCTACTCCCGCTGCATATCAAGCTTGGTCTTATTAAGCAATTCATCAAAGCTTTGGATGCTGAAAGTGATGCTCTTTATCATATACGTTCAATGTTTCCCAAACTTTCTGAAGCTAAAATCAAGGGAGGTATATTTGTTGGACCTCAAGTCAGACGCATGTTAGCATCTAAAGCAGTGGTCGGGGAACAGGGGTAAATTACCCAAATGGGGTAAATTTAAAACTTTTGGGGGTAATGCGTGCGGTATGAGAGACACTTTGTGCTGATATTTTTTTCGTATATTTTTATTTTATTTTGTTACATAAATGTGGCGTTATTCTAAATTTTAGAATATTACGAATTTACGTCCTGATTACGTCCTCAAATATATTTTGGGGTAATACCCAAAAAAGTTCGCCGACCACTGATCTAAAGAGTTAGAAGAAAACATGACAGCTATTGAAAAAAATGCTTGTCAGTCATTTCGGTTTGTAGTCCATGGATTTTTAGGTAAGAAGAACGACAACTACAAAGAGCTAGTAGAAAATGTACTCAAACACTTTCAAAGGTTAGATTGTAGAATGTCCCTGAAGTTACACTATCTGGACTCGCATTTAGAATTCTTCAGACCAAATTTAGGTGACGTAAGTGAAGAACATGGTGAACGTTTTCACCAAGATATCCAAACCATGGAGAGGAGACATCAGGGAAAATGGGACGAAGCTATGATGGGCGACTATATCTGGTGTTTAATACGAGATAATCCACGGGACTACGAGAGAAAAAGTCGCTCAAATGTACATTTTAAAGTATTATCCGTTTTGATTTGTGAGCATATTGTGTGCATATTATATTTGGGTGCATTACATATACATTATATACGCATTATATATACATTATATACATTATATGAGGGGTCCCGCGTCAGAAATCGCCTCCAAAGTTCAGCAATATTCTGGCAATAGTATCTGTTATTAATTGAGCTATAACGTTCATTTTTGGCTAAATTAGAGTTCTAAGTATGCTAATGAAGATGTTGTTGAGTTTTTTGAATAGATTTTCATATTATATATATATATATATATATATATATATATATATATATATACTGTATTTTTTTTTTTTTTTTTGCCGAACTTTGGGTGAACTTTTGGCTGGCGATAGAGGTGAAAAAAGTAGTTCGCTTCATAAGGTTTTCAACGATACTTCGTGTCGTAAGGTCATTATAACCCAAACCACGCGATAGAGGAAGGGTGAAAATAGTGATAAACATCAAAAACACGTTTTCGCCTGTGGTGGCGCTTAGGTACCTTAAGACGCGCGACCCCTCATATGTACCTTATATATCTTTAAATATAAAATATATTTATTTTCCTTTCCTTTTCTTCATTGTGATTTTGCTCTCTGATAAGCCACTCGGTACAAAATATAGATTATGGTTTTCAGAAGAAACTAGAGTTTTCACGAGAAAACTAATGTGATTTTTTAATTCAGCGCACCCAAAAACAGGAAGAAACACCAAAAAAATAAGATAAACACAAATTTTCAAAAATTTTGTTACATACTATAATAATTACAGTATTGTTATTATGCCCAAGTAACAAATATCAACTACTATTCCTTTGTACACTAAAATTAACTCCCCTCTCTCCCTCCCTCACACACACACACACACACACTTTTTCTCTCCTTTCATAGTTTTCTAATTATTGTGTCTAGATTTGATATAAGGTGGTAACAAAGGCCACGCCCCCAATACATTTCTATATGAAAGTGAGAAGGAAGAAGGAAATCAAAGTTAAGTGGAAGGTTTCACTATTTCGCAATTTATAGTAATAATTATAAAAATTATAACGCAGAGGTTAATCGGTATTCTCAGTTTTTCACCTAGTCAAACGGTCAACTCTGGAACAATCTTCCTCAATCCATCTTTCCCCCCGGCTATGCCTTCTTTCCACCCGTCTATGCAGTGTTCAGGCATCTCGAAAACGCTGAACCTTTATTTCGGCTCTCTTCTTCTATTGGAAGAAAGGGGAGGGCATTTTTGCGATCGCTCGCCCTTGGCCCCTCCTTCATGCAATATATATACATACACGCTGGCTGCTGGTGGGGTGTGGTTCGGATTCCACGTTAAACTGTAGGTCTAAGGTGGGGTGAAAAGCTTGAACTTCGTCAAAATGAACAATTCGGGCGGAATCAAATCAAAGGTTACACACGCACACACGAGTAAATCTGGATTAGCATTTAACGGGTGTGTGAGGAAATAATTAGGGTTACCCCCAAATCAAAGAAAACGAGACTGACTTCCAATTTGATTGTTATGTTAAAAAATAATAATACCCCTCCCCCCTACACTTATGGACAGACTGGTCAACTTCTCACCCCGATCCATTCAGCAGGTTAGGTTATTTCTGTTAAGTTACGCTACAGGTTAATTTAAGTCAGATTAAAATTAATACAACATTAATGCTGTTGGTTCTCAGCAATATACCTAATATACCTAAATTGGTTTTAAACCTCCTGATGGAGGACTCGGCGGTAACGCAGATTGAGATCAGCACCCATTGCACACCTTTATACAATCCATAAACAAAAAGTTTAAAAATAAAAATAGTTGTAAGAGGCCATCCATATTAGTGATGGGACGATTGTCATATTTCATACAATCGCTGTTGCGATTGCGATTGCGATTGTCAGAATTTGAAAATCGCGCGATTGCGATTGCGATGTTTTAGCTTTAGCCTCACATAACGCTCATTTATGCTTTAAATATACCTAAACGCGTTACCTACCATAGGGTTAGCTTGATTTTTTAACATTCCAATTTTACATAGAGCAAATAAAGAGGTGTACTTATTGTTATTATTAAACCAATTTTTTATTCTGTTTTCAACTAATTCGCAACCCGTTTTCATTTCTGTTTTTGACTTATTTATTATTTATTTATAATTCCGTATTGTTGTTAACTAAACTTTCCTTTAAGTACGCATGAAAGAGCAGCTTTCATAGCAACTTTTGTAGAGATTTAAATCTTTTGTTCACGATCGCAACAATCGCACTCATTAAATGCGATTGCAATTGCGATTGCGATTGTAAAAAATGTGCGATTGTATCGCGATTGCGATGCATCGTCCCATCACTAATCCATATACAGTAGATATATAGTCAAAATATCCGTATAGATATATAGCCATCTAAAAAGCACTTTTGGTCCCCCTCCCCCTTGTATGCAACTGTACAAGGAACCCCCTCTCCCTTGTACACTATCCTTCAAACTTCTCTAACGTACATACTTCTTCCTCCCCACGATACATTATCTCAACGGCCCACTATCAACACGTACCCGTGTGTATTAATAGCAGTCCGTGGGTAGGTTCCCTCGAACAGGGAGTGGTTGTTTAATAAGTGTGTTCTGGTTTTACCCAATAAAAATGCATTAAAAAATCCAACTGAAATGCAAACTTAATCCAATAATTCTATGTATGGAGTGCCTCAAAATTATTTCAAAATACCGACGCATAAATTTGGGCCACCTGGATTGCTTCCATCATGATCATTTGTACCCATCTACCCATCATGAGTAGCGTGTAGCGTCATGAGCGATCTGGAGGCACATTTCAGGTTTTGTACAACCAACCTTGCTGATTTCAGAAAAGAAATCAAAAATTTTCTGCAACAAGCAGAACACCACCTTTTTCGCATGTAAAAAATACAAAATTCTTGTTAATTACAGTTGGCAACACTGACTGACATGGTACTTCTGGCAGCTTTCTAATTATTCTCAGTGAGTCATCCCTGGAATTTCTTAGTTCTACGCTAGCTCGCTTGAGAGAAACAAGTGTTTTTTCTGTGGATGGGGTGTTCAAAAACCCCAAGGTACTAACGAAAGGTGCGTTTTGTGATATATACATTATACACATTTCTTTGTTGTGTTGTGTTTTACATTGTTTATAAGTTTGTTATATGTCTTAGCTTCTTAGGGTATATATATACCTATGGATATTTATATACATAATACATGTGTGTGTGTGCAGTATATTTATATATATATATTGGTAAACTTAGTTTACCAATAAACCAAGCCTTATATATATATACACTGAGAAAAAAAGTTCATATGAACATGTGTCTAATTCTGAATGGTTATGGTGATAGAGCTGTTTGAATCTGAGCGCGCGCGGCTCTTCTTCCCCCTCCGCGGTGGTCCCATTCAATGGCCACCAAGGTCTCCAGACCTCTCTCCGTTAGATTATTGTTTGTGGGGATGGATGAAAAATCAAGTTTACAAAAGAAAGGTGGATACACGAGACGAATTGCTCGCGCGCATATTGGATGCTGCTGCCCAAATAAAAGAACGTCAAGATCAACTCAGGCGAACAACATGCGATCTTGGCACACGAGTTGCAAAGTGCATTGAGGTTGACGGTGGGATTTTGGAAAACGTATTGTAAACTATAACAAATTTGTCATTTCTGTATCTGATACCATTCAAAATGCCAATGTTTAAACATTAAATGTTAGAAACAGTAATTGGTTTCCTTGATTACCATTAACAATGCTTTTGTATTTGTTGATTCAAACCACTCAGAATTAGACACACGTTCATATGAACTTTTTTTCTCACAATGACCGATACTATCACCTCCCGAAGAATTGACCTTTCCTCCTGAAACACCCTGTATACACTCATAATCATATATATTTTTTATTTATGCGTTTGTGTTTTTGTTTCAGTGTTCCTGTGTGATACTTGTTGAGTTTTGCTGGTACAATGAGCAAGCAAAGAACACGGGGCTCTGCCAGCCACATTGTCTTTGGTTCTCCACTATCAGAGCTTCCTCTGTCTGAACTTCCAACCCGTATACAAGTTGCAAGGCATTTCCTCTTCTTGAAGGAGAACAAGTACACCAGCAACAGGGAGATTCTTCCGGAGGTATGCCAAACACTCATTGACCTTTGGATCGTGCTAACATTCCATCACAGCCAATCAAGAATGTGAAGACCAAGCTGCTCCGATTGATGGAAAAAGGCTCACAAGCATCGAAGCAAGGCAAGTAGCCACAAAAACCTAAGAGTTCGAGGAAAAGCCTGAATCATTGTTTGACATAGCTGGTCTGCCAATGCGATGATCTATCTGCATGCCACTGTAAAGAAGAAAAGAAAGTTCCACGACGAGAGCATGCCTTTCTGATCGACCTAGAAACACGCGGATCATGCAGATCAGTCGGGTGGATACGAATTACTCGAGATGATGGAGAGAGGAAGTCAAGAGGGAGGATCGGATGCAAGAAGACAAGAAGAGAAATAGAAAAAACGGAACGGCAAGAGGTAGCATCCTCTGCAGATGTGGTCGAATCAGCTCAAGCAGAAGCAGACTCCGGTGGTGAAAGTGTTGGTGATGAGTGGATGGGTGATAGTGCCCAGGAGGACAACATCACACCGATTCCCACTGTTGCTTTGGAAGCTGACCGGTATGGTGTATCGAATAGGGTTGCTGCAGCTATCAGCACTTAACTTGGTTGACTATGGCATCATTAGTTCTGATGATCAGATAAACGTAATTGACCACCACAAAGTATGGAGAGCGTACGGAGGTGATCTGAAGGAAGCAGTAACTTACCACGATGTGGAAGTCACTGCTTTATTTTTGATGGGCAGAAAGACATGACACTTGTCAAAGAGAAAAAGGGGAACAAATGGTACAGCACAAAGAAAGTTGAGGACCACTATGTGCTGGTCGGAGAGCCTGGAACCTTCTATCTAAGCCATCTGACAGTGGAACGAGGAACTGGCACTGTCATTGCGGATGGACTTCAAAATGCGATTGAAGAAATGGGTATTGCAGACAAGATAATTGCAGTGGGAGCCGACAGCACAGCCACAAACACAGGGCACAGAATTGGAGCAATATACCTGCTAGAGTGCCGCCTGGGTCGCCCTTTGCACTGGTTCATCTGTAGTCTGCATTTAAATGAACTCCCACTGCGCCACTTGTGCAAGGAACTCATCGGCCCAACAGAATCTACAACTCAATGGAAAGGACCAATTGGCAAAGCTTTGGCCACATGTGAAAGTTTGCCACTTTCCTCTAGAGGAATTCAATGTATTGCTGATGGCCACACTCTCCCGGATGTTGACCTTACTGAATTGAGTCGTGACCAAGCCTACCTCTACAGAATGATGAAAGCGATAAGGACTGGTGTCATTAATGAAGATCTACGAGAGAAGCCTGGACCAATCTCCCATGAAAGATGGGTTACAACTGCCAGCAGACTTTGTCGGCTATATGTAGCGATGGCGCAGCCAAGTGGATGAACTGTATTCACTCACACAGTTTGTCGTGTGCCACTATGGACCCATGTGGTTTAGCATCAAGTGCCATCCAAGGTACACAGATGGCCCAAAACATTTCCTGGAGCAAATCAAGCTGCTACGATTACTGCCACCAGCTAGCAAGACTGTCACATGGCGTGTGATCCAAAGAAATGCATATTGGGCTCACCCTGAAAATGTTCTACTGGCAATGCTTGCAGATGCAGATCAAGGAAACCGGAAATTGGCCATCGATGAAATCAAGACCATTCGACGAGCTCCCAAACCTGCTCAACAGCAAGTCAGAGAATTTCGGCCACCAAAAATCAAACAAAGTGCTCAAAATTTGAAAGATTTACTTCCACCAGTGGAGGAGTGCACAATGGAACCACCACTCACGAAGCAGTTCTCTGTCGAACAACTCGATAAGATCACTGAAGAGCCCCTTGTTGTCCGGATACCATGTCACTCCCAAGGTGTAGAACGCTGTGTTAGGGTGGTAACTGAAGCGTCTGGAGCAGTGTATGGAAAGGATTCAAAGAGATGGTTACATTAGAGCAGTACTTAAATCCCGTGACTTTATGCCGTCATTCAAAACTAAACAAGATTTTAATGCAGCATTTACTAAGTAAAACTATCTAGTCTACCTACCTACCTACCTACCAGTGTATATGTCTATTCTAAAAATAAATTTTTCTATTTTTCGTGAAAAGCAGTACATTGTAAGGGGTCAAATGATAGCTCAAACCCTAGGAAAGCGAGTGTCCAAAAGTTATGGGTAACTAGCAATTTTCACAATTTTCACATGCGAAAATGGAGGTGTTGCACTTGTCACAAAAAAATTTTGTTTTCATTTTTGAATTGAAGGTCAATTGTACAAAACCTGAAATGTGCCTCTTGATCCGTTACACTTTGCCCAATGACGCTACACGGTAATCATGAGGTTTCTCGGTTATTTTTTCTGTATCTATATAATAATAATAATAATAAAGAACACCAGAGAACTCGAATTAAAATGATAACTTTAGTATCCGAAGAAGTGTCAAAACATTTTTAAATAATCCCTTCTGTCTAACACGCGACATAGAAAGGATAGTCATTGTTACAGATGACGCCACACAGTAGACACGACGTACGTAAAGTTTCGGATAAAAGTTCGACTAAGAAAGTTCTGAAAACCACGTAATATTACTAATTAGTAAGGACTGGGTTTCGTTTTTTAAATTTTGTAACCGTTACCAAAAACAAACAAAAAAAAACTTTATTCAGAAAAAGAATAAAAGTTACATAAAGTTTAACAATATTTTTCAACATTTTAGATACGTGATATAACATTAATATATTTACACTATTCTAATCTGAATATGCCGTTGGAAGCATGGAATCATTTTACGCGAAACTCAAAAGATTCAGTTTATTTATTGCATGAAAGAAATGAAAATGGCAAGTAATAATAATAATAAACCAAAGGTAAAAATTTACGAAAGTAGTGATTATGGGACATTTGAGGACTGATCAAACTACTACTACTAAATTTCAAATTGTCATATCTCATTCTACAGGGTGTCCCGTAAGTCTGGACCCATAGGGAAAAATAATAAAATTACAAAATAGTCCAAAAATTTATTACATAATCTGTTCAAAGTGTCCGCCGTTGTGTCGCACACATAGTTGAAGACGCAATCTCCACTGCGACAGCACTTTCTGAATCACAGTCGCAGAAATTTCTTGACACGCCTCCACAATGCGTGCTTTAAGGTGGAAAATGTTCTGAAGTTTGACCTCGTACACTTTGGCTTTCAAGTGGCCCCACAAATAAAAATCATAATAAAAAATAATAAAAAAATAATAATAATAAAATAATAATAATAACATAATAAAAAAATATATTATAAATCCCTATGGGTCCAGACTTACGGGACACCCTGTAGCACAAAAAACACCTACAGTTAATGAATAAAAATTTAGATAATTTTTTTCATTTGGGAGACCTTTCCCCCGCCCCCTGATATATATATATATATATATATATATATATATTTAGGGTGCGTCAAAAAACGAAGTTGTCACACGCGTTCGCTCGCTTGCAATTTTGATCCACTTAATGAGAAAATCTGACAGTATAAAAATCAGTTCAATATATCAATGTTTAGGGGTCGCGCACAGTGAATTAATAACCCTATTTATACCGGGGTGGGGCCATATGATTTTTATCAGTATATATGTCATATGGCCCCACCTTGGCTGTTCTTTTCGTTAAAATACCCTGGAATACATGGGGGTTAAGATTTTCTATATGAGGCTCTCTATTAATTGTTGGTTTCTTTTCTTCCACCATCTTGAAATCGATACTGCGTTCTTGTCAATGCCCCCCGCGGCCTGGATAACATCAGACGGGTACAATCTGGGGAAGGAACGGGTAGGGAAGCTCCTCGTGACTAACGACACTGCTGAAAGAGGAGTGGCCCTCATCCAGGAGTTCACGGCAAAGGGGAGTACCAAGCACGAGGATCAGCTCCAATACATGATCCAGGTGGCAGAGGATCATCGGCGAGCGTACCCGAAGACAGCGAACAAGAAGGACCTTCTTCGCTGAAAAATACTTTCTTTCTGAAGGCTTTTAGTTCTTTTCATGCCACTTCCGAGTATTGTCAATTTCTTTCGTTTTGTTGGTGTTCACGTAGTACGGGGAAACCAATCCCAGAATATAATATATAAGTTTAGCTGTTTTGTTTCCAATTATTTTACAGTGTTCATTCCAGTTTAAGTTCTTGTCAAAGTAAATGCCTAGGAAATTAAAATGATTAACATGTGTTGTGGAATTACCATTAATTCTGAGGTCTGGAATGTGGTTGCTATTTATAGGTTTTTGTGGAAATGTATTTTATAGTATATTTTGTTTTATTAAATTATCTGTTTTTCAATACATCCTTAACAAAGTGTATTAGCAAAATGTATTTTTATAAATATAAAACACGAATTATGTCTTCATATGCTGTAATGTTTTAAATATTAAGTGTGTTAAACAAGACATAGTTTTCATAGTTACTTTCCCTGAAAATAATCAGTACGGGGAAACCAATCCCAGAATATATGTAGTATGTAGTGTACAAACTTTGTAGTGGATGCGCGACCCCTAAATAAACGGCTACTCAAATGAAAATTTGTCTGTGGTGTTTTCTCCTTCAGTGGCTTAATTGAGAAAACGAGCGAAAGAAATGGACCACCTTCAGGCTTTCTCCCTTATGCAATGACGCACCCTTATATATATATATATATATATATATATATATATATATATATCTTTTACCAAAAGTATTCGGACACCCCACCACAATTACGTACTGTGGACTAGCACATGCGCAATGGCTTGGAAAGTCCTCAATATAAAACCTGCATGTCTGCCTGGGCAGTAGCGGTGGATTAGACGCCAGTATGCCGCGTAGAGTGAAACTTACAGACTTTCAACGTGGGATGGTGATTGGATGCTACATCAGTAACCTTTCTGTGCGCGCGACTGCGAGCCGTCTGAACATTCCGAAATCTACTGCAGCGGATGTTATTCAGAGATGGAAGGCTGAAGGTGCCACTACAACAAAAAAACGGTCTGGACGGCCTCACAAACTCACGGAACGTGGTCGAAGAGCCTTACGGAGGAGTGTTCGTGCCTCACGCACGTCGTTTGCGGCAAACATCACGGCGGAGGTGCAACAGGCCATGGAAACATCTGTCAGCACGTCAACTGTTCGTAGGGAGCTGCATAGACTTGGATTTCATGGCAGGGCAACTGCGCACAAATCCAATATCACCGCCACAAATGCAGAACGCCGATTGGAGTGGTGTCGTGCTCGACGTTCATGGACTTTTGAGCAGTGGCAGAGAGTGGTATGGAGTGATGAATCGCGCTTCACATTGTTTCGTTCTGATGGACGTGTGTGGGTGTGGCGATTGCCTGGAGAACGCTTCTTCCGGGACTGTATCGTCCCGACTGTAAAGTTCGGTGGAGGTTCTGTGATGGTATGGGGCTGTTTCAGCTGGATGGGACTTGATCCGTTAGTTGTCGTGCCGGAAACCGTGAAGTCCAAGACGTATCTGGATATTTTGGATAATTCTGCGCTCCCTACGCTCTGGCAGTACTATGTTAATGGGTCCTGCCAGTATCAGCACGACAATGCTCCATGTCATACCGCAAAGTGCATACAGGACTGGTTTATGGATAATGTCGAGAAGTTGGACTGGCCGGCTCAGAGTCCGGACCTTAACCCCACTGAACACCTTTGGGAAGAATTGGAGCGCCGCATCAGACTTCGGCCAAATCGGCCTTCTTCCAAACCATCTCTGGGAGTGGCTTTACAAGAGGAATGGAGGGATATTCCGATAGACCTACCGGAAGTTGGTTGAAAGTATGCCAAGGAGGGTTGAGGCTGTCATTCAGGCCAAAGGCCTGTATGTATTAGGTTTTTGCATTAAAGACCCTTTTTGCAACTACCTATGCGTGTCTGAATACCTTTGGTAATATAGTGTGTGTGTGTGTATGTGAAACTGAAATTCAACTCTCTCTCCATCAGTGGAAAGCGAGAAAAAATGTTTTAGCATCTTAAAGGTAATGTTTTTAGATTTAAATGATGCTAACCACCAAAAATTATTTAACTTTTTCTATAGTTATTTAGTAACACTTGACCTGCCATCCTTATTACGAGTTAATTTACTGAATGATGTGGTGATACGTAAATATACACCTTACAGCAGTGAGAAATGGAAAAAAAAATTTATTCATATCCAATGAAGAACTTTATTCACAAGTATCATATAAATACAGTCCAACAAAACTTAAAGAATAACATCATTTAACCTGAACATTGACTGAACAGAGTTGTTTTGTAGTTACAGACAGCTGTATCGTATATTTATACAATATGTACACAAATTGAGAAGTCCAGGCATTATTCTAAGTCCGCCCTAGAGACCCACTACTTCGATTTCCTTTGGATGGAAAGAGTAAATAATTTTAATGCCAGGAAAATAATAATTATTTGGACTTCCTGAAGAGGTCAAGAAGGTAATTTGATAATCACCAAACTCCTCTGAAGTATCTAAAATTATTCCAAGCCAAACTTTATCATCATACTTGCGGCAGTGGTGGGCACCGTTAACCAAAAAGTTAACTTCGATAACGATAATCTAACCCCAATTTTTAACTCCGATAACGATAATCCGATAATTTTACTACAAAGTTAACGGAAGTTAACGATAATCCGTTAGCGATAACTATTTCTTTACTAACATTTAAAAAAAATCAAGGAAAAAAGCTTTAAAACCCATAGAAAATGTTTATTTATGCAAAATCCAACAATAAATAGGTATTTAACTATTTTTATCAAGTTTTGCAACTTTTTTGCTTAATAACTTTTTTTTTAATTTTTAATAAAAAATGTACTGATTACATGTTTTGAAACCCTTGTAACCACTAACCATTAACTAAATTTTAATTTACCAGAGAATTATTATGGCGGGAACTGAAAGGTAAAATTAAATTTTAGGCACATTTATTAAAGACTATGACAATGTGCTGGTTGCCCTTCAGAAAGACCAACTTCTCAAAGTTAGGCCCAACTGGCAGTCTTGACCTCTTGGGCCTCAGGATGTCCTTGCCGAGAGAGAAGAGCCGTTCCACTGCGGCAGAGGACGGAATTGGCAGACTGAAGTTATGGCGGTTTGAATTCATTCGCGGAGCGGTGATCTTCCGTTAGTGTTAACGGACTTTAACAGACTAAATATCGAGTTATCGGAAGTTAACTGGTCCGATAACGATAAATGGAAATTAACTTCTGTTAATAGTCCGTTAAAAAAAGTTAACTTCGTTAATTAACTGTTATCGGATTAACGCTTTAGTGCCCAACACTGACTTGTGGGTAACATATTGGCCAGTATGATACTCTTTGTCTTCATTGTCACTGTTGACTGACAGATTGCTCTCATCCTGTTCAGTTCTACTAATTCTGAATAAATTAGAATTCTCTTGAATAGTATCTGAAGTCTGATAAGCCTGTATCTGATTCTTTGACCTTGGTACAATTCTGTGATATTTTCTGTTACCTTTCACTGCTAAATTTTCATCAGACCTACTATACAGATGTAGTTTATTAGTCACAAGTTGCTCTTTTGAAACAAAGGAAAATTTGATTACATGAAGCTGTTTAATGCAAAAATCATAAAAAGCTCTTGGTATCAAAATGTGACCACCAGTTCGTTGCAAACTACCCTTTGCTACACCCGTTTTAACAGTTCCTCCAATACCATCAAGTATTTTTGCCATGACTGGGCAGCAAAGAAATTCCACTTGGCCTTCAAACCAAAATCTTGTTCTTGTATTGGCCACCACAGCCACCAGAAAAATAATGCAGTTTTTGTACATTAGGGAATTCTTCTTTTACATCCTTCATCAAATGCTGCTAGATCAGTGGTTCTTAACCTTTTTACTACCATGCCCCCTCTAGGAATTGGTCCTTCCCTCCACGCCCCCCTTCAATCAAAATAACATTCTCAATAACTTCTCAATATTAGCCCATGCTCTCGTTAAGAGAATAAATACAATTAGAGAAATTCCTGTTTCTAGGGGGGCGCGCCCCCCCGATTAAGAACCACTGTGCTAGATAGTGTAAACTGCTTGAAGTTGTACGCTCAAGACAGTCACTGATGATGCAGTAACTAGTATGATTTAATTCCCCAGCCTTGTTTTTATGATACACTATATAAATAGGTGGATTGTCTGGATTGTCACCTGATCATTTGTCTAATGGAAACTTTGAGGTACATCTTGGGTAATAAATGAAATTTTCAGCAAAATCTCCGAGTACAAGAACTTCATGATGAAGATTCTGTTTCAATGCTTCAACTTTTTACAATGTAGTGATAACGAGTAAGAGAGATGATCATTTCTGAAAGAATTTCAATGAACTCATTTGCAGGAGCTATATTTTTCTGCAAAGCAGACCTATCAGCATTCGTCCATTGAACATATTCTACTGAATCTGTCTGTCTGTCAAGATGAACATAGCATTCAAGAGTATTTTACCAGGACATTCTCGATACTCGTGTAACATACACTTAATTATTGGAATCACAAACACTCTTGTCAGTAAGGGTGTGGTAAGTCAAGCTTTTTTCACCAACTGAAGATACCATCAGTTTGGGATTTTGGTGGTAGATACAAACACAAACTGTGTGTGTGTGTGTGCCTTTCCCTCTGCAATCACATACCATTTAGGTCTCAAATTTGCAAATGATGAAAAACCTACACTATCCTCAGTTTCTTTATATTTTTTATACAGTACAATTCTTTCAAATTGCCCATAAGAGGCATGTTTGCTGTTACTCCTTTTCACCATCTCTTTTTCTATACTAACACAATCAGATTTGCTTACACACAACCAACTTACTTCATCATCTTCATAGAATGCTTTTACTTTAGATATTGCCTGGTCACTCAATTTTTTTACCTTCACTATACTTGGTAACCTCAAGAAGAATGCAAAATCTACTTTTCAAATACAGTAAACTCTGTAGAATCCGCCACTCTTTGGGATTTGCATGTGCCGGATTTAAAATATGCCGTGTTTTCGAGAGGTCATTTTATAATAATAATAATAATAATAATAATAATAATAATAAAGTACAGGGTAAACAAAAAATGAACATGAACTTACTGTTTTATTAATCCAAAGATCGTAGTTATAAGAAAGAGCCAATGGGCCAGTAATGTGTTATAGAACATCATTGTCAATTAAACGTAATTAAGGAACTTTATTTATTTGAAAATTGTATTCTAAACTTAGTCTAAAAACATTGTTGTTGCTACGTCGACAGAATGGGCCCAGAAATAGCAACACCTTCTGACCTTTTTAAAGCAAACCACTCGTATAAAACTTTATCAAGTTGATCTAATTTAGGTTTATGCAATGATTTCCGCTCACAAATGGATTTATTAGTCTCTGAAGCAGCGTGACTCGTTATTATTTTCATTTATGATTTTAAAATTAGTGATTTCAAAATGTGCCGGATTTTGGAGTATGCAGGATTTTGAAGTGCCGATTTTTCAAGAGTCTACTCTATCTGGCTTTGTCAACAAAACACTCTAGTGCCTTCGAAATTGTAAAAGGTGACAAAGTAAGTATTTGAAGCCGTTGTTGATAGGAAGATCTGGAATTGAATTCTTCCTCGAGTTTAACCACGAGTGCCTCATATCTGAAAAAGAGAAATGGAGATGCATAAGTAACTAGTTTTAATTGGTTCTGTGATGCTTGCATGACGAGAGTTCATTTGGAATAAGTTAAAATTCGACAGAATGCAGATTAGATAAATTTGTAATATAATCAAATTCAATCACAGCTACTACCTCTATGTTATAAATATAAATTAACTGATCCGCTGTACCACATTCAAGCTTCATATTTAGCATTTGGATGTGTAAATGCTCATACATTAAAGTTAATTTAAAGGGTTCTATATCAGTTTCACAGTTTCTTACCTTTCAATCTCTTTCTCCATTAGACTGATTTTCTTGGATGGTCTGGCATCATCTGAAACTTTTGACGATGAAAGTGTCTCTTCTAACCTCTTCAGAGATGATGAAGCTCTCTTATATTTTAGCGAAGCCATCTTTGATTTATTGCTGGTGTTCAAGTCATCTGAAAATCAAATTTGTACCATCAGATACTTAGAAAAAACTATTGTATTATTGCGTGTTCTACCTTTGATATATTTTCAATCTTGTTTATGATATATTAAATTTAATATGGCATTTCTCTGAATACTTACTTAATTTCACTGGGATGACGGCAAGCTGTTCAAGAGTTCATCA
Organism: Bathynomus jamesi; assembly: GCA_023014485.1. NCBI lineage: Eukaryota > Metazoa > Arthropoda > Malacostraca > Isopoda > Cirolanidae > Bathynomus > Bathynomus jamesi. Next base: position 111,085 of record JAJOZX010006004.1, on the reverse strand, counting down.
TCAACACTAATTGAATGTTTTGCTGTAGACTTGCGAGGTGTAGAAGCTTCATTTGAACTTTGTTTTGAGGTTCTGAATAAATTATGGTGGTCATAATGGCTGGTTTTTTCACACAATTTGAGCAAACTAGTGATGAATGACAAACTATATTCAGGATCACTATTTTCTACCACAACATTTGGAAGTGGCCTAAAATCTTTCAATATAGGCTTTTTGTGTCTTTTAAAAGGGTCACAACAGCGGTTGAGATTGTTTTAATAAGAAAGTGGATAAACACTCTTTCAAAAAACAGCTAAATAACAAAAAGGTGAATGAACCAAAAGATAATTCCTAACTCAAAACTAATAAATTATTAATGTCAAACATTTGCCATAGTAGTAGGGTGTACCATTTTTGGGTCATTTTCAAAAAGTCAAGGTCCAGGAGTCTAATGTTGTGCCAAATGATGTCCTAAACACGAATTTAACAAGCATTTTCTAATCCAACAAATTTTGAATCCCCCCCACCCCCTTGAAATTTGCCCATCCCCTTTTCCTAAAAACCCCATATATCTAAAAAACTATCAACTTTATCGAAAAATGTTATAGAATAAAAATGATTTAGAATCAAACGTTCTATTAGAAAAGTTCATTAAGATAGAAATTTACGTAATTTTGAAAATTTTCATTTTCTTTTGTCCAAGAGCACCTTATTGTATTAATAAAAATAAGGTGCTTAAGTTACATTATTTATGAGTATATTGTGAGTATAATCCAAATTTAAAAATCCTTTTTTACATTGAATTTTAATAAACAAGCATTGTTTTTACTCTTATTGTTTCTTTTCAGACTGCTTTATTTGAAAAATAAATAAAAAATGAGTCAAACAGCTACAAAACAGCATGACTTTATTCTTGGTCGCTTGCAGGCTGATATTATGAGTTCATCTAAAATTGTTTTACCATCCAATAAAGATGTTCTAAGCCATTTTATTTATTTACGGAGAATGCAGTATAAGGGTCCAAAAGTTACAAAAGATTCTACTGTTAATGAAGTTCTACAGAAGCTACTAATAATATGGCAAAAAGCATGCATTCCTACTATAGATATTAGTAAAAACCCTAAAGGCAGGAAGATGCTGTTAAATCTAGAAGAAATGCATAATAATTTAATCAAGCACAAAAAAAGAGCAAGCTTTGAAAATGAACTCTCTAATTTCATGAAAATTATGGATTCCCTTTTTGACATCTCTTCTCGACATCTCTTCTCAAAATGCCGTTGAATTAATCCAAAAAGACCGCATGAGAACTGAGCCTCAGAAAGCATATGATATTTCATTCTTAGAAGATCAAAGAACAAAACGAGAAACATGTTTAGGTTTGCTAGATGCAGATTATGCATCAAAAGTACAGCGCAAGTACATTAGATTAGAGAAAGAGAAACGCAAAGAGAAACATAAATCAGTGAAGCAAGTGAGTGCTACAGCCAGAACATCAGATACCCTTCTTTCTAGCACGACCAGTTCTGAGACAGACAGCTATGAAGAGTTTCCGACAGAACCTACAGCAGGACCTTCAAATGCTTCCAGCCCCAAAAATATTCTTGCCTCGCCATTGGTTTCCTCCACTGCAGACAGACTTAATCTCTCTATTGGACAACGGACTGTTTTTGCTGCTGCAGTAGCCATTAGGTGTGGCAAGGATATTGAAAAACTGTCTCTCTCCAGGACCACATCTGCAAGAGCCGCTCGAAAGACAAGAAAACGAAAATATGAAACTTGCATCAAGGATTTTACTCCTCCTGATCACTGCCTAGTACATTGGGATAGCAAGCTGCTTACTAAATCATGTTCAGAACAAGAAGACCGCCTTGCAATACTTGTTACTGGATACCCAAATGTAGAAAAACTTTTATCAGTTTCTATAATAGATGATTCCACTGGATTGTCTCAAGCCACTTCTGTATTTCAAAGTATTGAAAAATGGAACTTGAAGCAAAATGTCTTTGGAGTATCATTTGATACCACTGCATCCAATTCAGGATGGATGAAAGGTTCCTGTAAGTTACTTGAAGAACTTTTGCAAAAGAAATTGATTTGGTTAGCATGCCGCCATCATGTGGCTGAAAGAGTTTGTGTGCTGTGTATGAAACCATTTTTGGCCCAAGTAATCTCCTGAGTTTGAGTTATTCAAAGAATTTCGCGAGTCTAAATGGAAGAAAATTAATACGAAATCTACATACAATGTTCTTGATGTTAAATCAAGGTATCAAAGAGGCCTAAAGGAAGAATGTGTAGAATTTATGACCCAATGTTTAAGAAAATCTGACTGCTTTCCACGTGATGACTATAAGGAAGTTGCTGAAACAACTTTAATGCTTTTAGGAGAGGTTTCCAGAGAAAACAGTCATTGGCGGAAACCTGGTGCAATGCACCGTGCCAGGTGGATGGCAATGATTTTGTATACAAATAAAATGTATGCTTTTGCCCACCAAGCATCATATGATGAATCATTGATTAAGAAATTAAAGAGAATGTGTCTATTTAATGCATTAATTTATGGAAAATACTGGCTTTTATGTTCTAATTCACTAGATAGTCCAGCTAATGATCTGAAGTTTTATCATGATTTGGTGAATTACAAGAAGGAAGATAGGGAAGTTGCAAATGCTGCTTTGAAATCTTTTGCCAATCATTACTGGTATTTGACGGAGGAAGTGGTCCCTTTGAGTTTCTTTGGATCGCTAAGTAATGATGAAAAAGATAAGATCGCAAAATCCTTAAACAAATATCCAGTTCCAGAAAATTATGTATGTGGGCAACCTGTTTTCCCCATTTTAAAGGAAGACACAAAGCTTCATCAGCTAGTAGGTCCAATTTCATTGTCTTTTCTTATTTTTATGTTTAAAAAGCTCTTATATCAATGATTTCTAATTAGGAAACTTGTTTCTTTTTATTTTTTTGAGGAAAGTGTTGAATAAAGGAAAAAAAAAAACGATGGGACCTCACAACTATAGATAAAGTGTTAATTTTTAGCTTTATTTTATATATATATAGTTTTGAGGTTGTCCTCACTTTGTATAGGCTAGTTATAATAAAAACTAATTATGATTTGCATTATAACTAGCAAATACAAAGCCCATCGCCGCGAAGCTGCATTGGGGTGATGCTTCAAAGGTGGCGGTAACACCTTATTTAAGAAGAAGGCACTGCAAGCAAAAAAAAATTTTAATTTAAATTTTTAAAAATAAATGAAAATTTTCAAAATTAAGTAAATTTCTATTTGATGAACTTTTCTAATAGAACTTTTGATTCTAAATCATTTTTATTCTATAACATTTTCGATAAAGTTGATAGTGTTTGAGATATATGGTTTTTTTAGGAAAAGGGGATGCGCAAAATTTCAAGGGGGGGTGGGGGGATTCAAAATTTGTCGGATTAGAAAATGCCTGTAAAATTCGTGTTTAGGACATCATTTGGCACAACATTAGACTCCTGGACCTTGACTTTTTGAAAATGACTCAAAAATGGTACACCCTATTGCCATAGAGAAACTATGAAAGCAACTATTGAATATTCATCACTTTTCACTGCACTGACACCACTGAAAAAGGTTACCCTGAATTCAGCTACAGTTTGATGAGCTAATATAGCAATTTATACCATTGGCTTTTGATTCAGGCTGCGTCTTCTAACTACTGTAGTTAGTAAAATTTAAAAAAATGGTACAAATGCTGACACACACACACACATATATATATATATATATATATATATATATATATATATATATATATATATATATATATATTATATATTGTAGATGATATACTGCCGATTCGTGCCTATGTGAAGTGGCATATATCTCGGCGAGGCAGTGCGTAGGGAGTGTTACTACGGTGGTGGAGGTGAACTCGGAGAGGGAGGGGGGTTCAGTTACTGAGTAGGGGGAAGGGAAGGTATAGTCTTAAATGCGGTGAAGTAGATGAGAGTGAGTCAGGAAGGAGGATATTGCTTCTGTTGAAGATTGGGATCCTTCGGCAAGTATGGACTGGAGGCGCTTGGGTGCAAAGATACGGGACAAGAAAGGGAAGCACCTATGGTGGAGAGCAGAGAAATTTGGCCATTCGACTAGGTGGGCGACAGTGATGGAAGTGCGGCAGGTTGGGCAGAGCGGGGCTGGTAACTTGGCCATGAGGTGCCCATGTGTTAGGCGCGCGTGTCCTATGCGGAGACGAGCCAGAACCACCTCTTTATGTCGGGATCGATGAAACGAGGAGGCCCAATATCCCAATTGTGATTTTATCCGGTGAAGCTTGTTATCTATGGCTTGGTCCCACTCTCGTTGCCAGAGGGAACGGAAGTAGGATCGGAGAATCGGGAAGAAGACAGTGAAAGGGAGGGGTCGGGAGGAGTCTGGTAGCAGGCAAGCAGCCTTCGCCGCGCGGTCCGCCTTCTCGTTACCCTGGATACCGACATATGTCGGGATCCAGCAGAAGGCGACCGTCTTGTGTCTGGAAGTCGTCAGGGAGTGGAAATTCTGTTGGATAGGGCAGACGAACGGGTGGGGTGAGGGGGGTTGAATCTTTCGAGGGAAAGTGCGCGCGCTTTGGGAGTCGGAATATATTACAAAATCTCTGGCCGGGTGGGTGCGCACAATATCGAGGGCCTCTAAGATGGCGAAGAGTTCTGCTGAGAACACAGAGGCCTCGCGGGGCAGGCGGACACTTCGGGAAAGTGGCCGGGGTAGTGTTACCACTGAGGCGGCCGTGCCAGCCTCCGAGCGGGAACCGTCGAGTAGATGGAGACAGTGCCCGTCTGCCCGAGTACCTAGTTGTGTGTTCCCAGAAAAATGACCTATATGCTGTGGTGGTAGTGGTGGTCTTTGGCAAGGCACACAAGTCCCTGCAGAACTCTGCAGAACGAGATTGGGTTGAGGCGTCAAGGGGGATAGGTGTGGTATGTGATGGGCATGACTGAGGGAGGGGGCATGCTGGAGAGGTCCAGGAAGGAGCGGACCGCTTCGGTGAAGTGCCACCTCCGTCCGTGGGGAGGAAGTTCGGGAACTACCGCGCACAGGAGCGAGGGTAGCCTCTGTGCGCGGAGGTAAGTTCTCATGAGTAACAGATCCCGTCGGAAGATGAGAGGGAGGTACCGGTGGAGAGGCGGGGGCCCATGTTGAGAGGCTGGTCCAGAATACGGAGGCGAGCGAGCGCTGGAGGCGGAGCCAAATATCACGCTTCCATAATCCAGCTTCGACTGAACCATGGCAGTGTACAGGCGAAGGAGCGCGCGTCGGTCGGCGCCCCATGTGGAGTGGGAGATGATCCAGGAGAGCGAGGGGACGCTGGAGGGAGTTCTTTAGGTGCCTGAGGTGGGGCGCCCAACTGAGTCGTTGGTCCAATATCATGCCCAAGAACAGCGCAGAAAGTACCACCTCGAGAGGTTCGCCGTATGGCGTGACAAAAGGGGGGGGGGCGTAAAGCAATGGGTCTTCTCCTTCTAAAGAGCATGCACTTGGTCTTGGAGGTGGACAGGCGGAATCAAACCGACGTCGCCCATCTTTCCACCCGATGTATGGCGAGCTGAATTTGCCGTTGAACGACGGCCGGTTCCTACCCCGCGAAATAGATCAACAGAAGCTAAGACTAACAAAGACCCGAAGATCCACTCTAAGGTTAGCCCGAGAGAGAGTAGGGGGTTAAAAGAAGAGAATAAGGGGTTAAGTAAGTAGCAAAACCTATCATTCGTGGGTTAACATTCATTCAGAAAAAAGAGAGAGAAAGACTCACCATCATCATCATCCGTCGGCCACTGCCGACAAGTCGGGAAAATAGTCGAAGAGAATAGGAAAGGGGTGAAAGTTGAAAAGAAGTAAAATAAGAACGCTTACAAACCATGCAAACACAGTCTTAACTCAAACACTGTCATACCATGCAAACTAGACATGCAAATAAAAAAAAAGTATGGAGAGTATAACAAAAAGTGGGTTAGTTTACGCTACGAGGTACATCTAAGTTCGTGTTAGTCTATTTTTTTTTTTAATATAATTTTGTTGCTGGCATAAATCGTCAACAGACTCAAACCTCGACCATTACCCCCAGAGCTCCTGTTACTAATTGTTTTATTTTAAACGACGTTAATATTTTTAAAATACCTATCCAAACAGTTTTTAAACATATTAACGCTGGTACAGTTCACGACGGACGCGGAAAGATTATTCCATTTATCAATTACTTTAAACGTAAAGTTTTTAGCGATATTAGTAATGAAACGTCTGCCACGTAATTTAAATCCGTCGTTATGAGTATTGCTATTATCGAAAATGAACAATGTCAAAATTTACGTTATCGATTTTATTAACGATTTTGAAAACTTCAATAAGCTCCCCCCTTTAATTTCCTAGTTTCGAGTGAATGCAAGTCTCTTTAATCCTATCTTCGTAAGACTTGTTGCGTAGTGACGGAATTAGTTTCGTGGCGCGTCGCTGAACCCTTTCCAACTTATCAATATCCTCGCGCAAATACGGGCACCAAAACTGAACGGCATACTCTAAGAGAGGTCTGACTAGGGACTTGTAAAGGGGCAATATAATATTCTTCGATTTAAATTCGAAATTACGTGCTATGAAGGCTAACATCCTATTAGCTTTTGCGCAAGACTCCAGGCACTGGTTCCTAACTTTCAAATCCTCGGATACGCGTACACCTAAATCTACTTCCTCGTCAACGTTCGCTAACTGTCTGTCATCCATCGTGTACGTGTAATTGTTGTTACGAGGACCTATATGCAAAACTTTACATTTGTCTACGTTAAATTGCATCTGCCACTTATCCGTCCACTCCATAATCCTATTTACATCGTCTTGGAGCCTATTTCTATCGTCCACGTTAAGAACTTTACCGCCTATTTTAGTATCGTCCGCGAATTTTGACACGTTACTGGTCAAGCCTACATCTATGTCGTTAATGTAGATTAGGAATAGCAATGGTCCTAACACTGAACCCTGAGTGACACCGCTACCTACATCCAACCACCCCATTTTTGTAAAGGGGCCTACGATAACGTCTTTCAAATCTTTCGTTTTTTTGGATAAAGCGCGTCAGGGCCTGGAGCCTTGCTAACTTTTAGTTTATCGATATAATGCGCAATCTCACCTCAAAAACAGTTATTTCATTAAAAATAGTCTCGCTACTAAATGGAACGATATCGTCCACGTCGGGGACATTATTTACGTCTTCTATGGTAAAAACTGTCGCAAAAAAGTTGTTAAAAATACCCGCCATTGCCTGAGCGTCGGAAGCCAAAGCGCCGTTAGCGTCCACTAGAGGGCCTATGTTATCTTTTATCGGCTTACGATTATTGACATAGTCAAAAAACTTGTTCGGATTATGTTTATTATCTGCAGCTACAAGTATCTCAAAATTACGTTCAGCATTCCTAACAGATCTTTTAACCTGACGTCTAAGCTCGATATATCTATTAAAGTTAGCTACCGTGTCATTGCGCTTATTAAATCTATACGCTCCGTTACGCTCGTTTATGAACTCACCTCTTTCCCTAGTCCACCACATGGGCCTACCATGATTACTAGCGCGCTTGGGCCTACGCGGATAAACTCCCTTTCGATATTCAAAAAGCTTTCGGTGCTTTCCTGTTAACGGGAATACCCAACCGCCCGCCACCAAACTGTTTATGTATTTTTGCTCTCGTCATTTTCGTTTAAACTAACGAAAATATCACAACTTAACCTAACCAATCATCAAGGGCGTACAGTTGACCTAACCGGGCATTGAATTAACCTAACAGGTTAATATAACGGAAAATGTCCGGTTAGGTCAACTGTACGCCTTTGGTAATTGGTTAGGTTAAGTTGTGATATTTTCGTTAGTTTAAACGAAAATGACGAGAGCAAAAATACATCATAAACAGTTTGGTAGTCCCGATAATACGTAAGTACCGAATTTATTAATCATTTAAATGAAATTAGTTAATATGTAAGCGATAATCAGTTAGTCGGGGGCCAAAATGTCTTTGTCATCTAAAATCGCAGAAAAAACGTCGCTGCTTTCGGTACGTTGTCGCCACATGAATTCCGCAAGATACGAGTCCAGATGATTGCGGGCGGTTGGGTATTCTTGTTAACAGGAAAGCACCAAACTTTCTTTAAACGGCTCCCAATGAAAATTTGCGTCATTACCCATAAATAAATTATCCCAGTCGACTACTCTCACCTATCCGCAAAACTACCAAAATTAGCCCTACGAAAATCAGGGACTTGTATTACGTTACTATACTATCCTTACTGTTTTCTATCAATAGCTTAAACCTAATACTTTGATGATCGCTACATCCCAAACTCTCACCTGCTTCTAAACCTTCGACTATATTATCGTCGTTCGTCATCACCACGTCTAAAATATTGTCACCGCGCGTTGGTTCGGTAACCATCTGTCGTAAAAAATTATCTTCCACGAAGTCAACCAGTCTCAAACCCTCATCATTACCAACAAAAGTCTCGTAATTAACATTAGGGCAGTTAAAGTCTCTGACAATTATACTATCCCGATTATTAATAAAGTTACCAAGAAGTGAGTCAAATCTAGTATCTGTATCGAGGGGTTGAACGGGAGGTCTATAAACAACAACAACAACAAAATTAAAACTAATACTACGAGCCCTAACTTCAACGCATATCGCATTAATTGCTGCCGGAAAATCTATCTTTACCTCGATAGCCCTAAGGGAATTACGAATGTACAGCAAAACGCCTCCACCAATCCTATGTAACTTACCATTATTAAAAAGTTTAAAACCCGCTATATCAAGTTCCCCCAACAAGTCTTAAGTCGCGGTATTTAACCACGTTTCGGTTATAGCAACTATATCGTAGTTCCCGGAATAAATTATCGCCTTAAATTCGTTCAATTTATTTCTAATATTACGTGCGTTACAATAAAAGATGTTTAAATTATTTTTTACCACGGATCGGCGTTTTAAACTATTTTTCACGTCGGGCCCGCGTTTCCCGGACCCACAACGTTTAAAGAAGGCTTCGACCTATACAGCTTTCACACGTTTTCGTCTATTAACCTACCTAGCCTAGCATTCCCTATTTCATTGAAATGCACCCCATCTTTTATAAAAAGGCTAGGATCACTAAATTCTGACCACAGCTTTATGAAGGGTACATTTTCCTCAGCACAAATCTCTTCTAATTTAGTATTAAAAAATATTGTTTTTGACGTAATCCTAAAACCGAAACCGTGCCTAGGGGGTAATACCTAGAACTAAAGACCTATCTGACCTTACCTTCAGGGACCTAATTAACCCCCTCTTATCTCTCCAAAAGGTCAGGCACTCTCGTATCGGGCCTATACGAGTCGTTGCCCCTTACCATCGTCACCAACATCGAGTGATGGGAGGCAACATCAATCCTACCTACTTCGTCTATAATTCTGTCAACCCTGGCCCCTGGTAGACAGACCCTCCTCCGTTTGGTTGGATTCCATTCAACGAACTCTTTATCCATATGGCGCACTAAAGAGTCCCCAATTAAAATAGTTTCCCCTTCACATCCCTATCCAACTGGGCGAAAGGGTTCGAAACCTCGATAGGAGCGGGGATTCCTATCACCTAACGTACGTGGCCTAGCTCCACCCTTAACTTCTCTAAATCCCTCCCCGTCTAATAATCTCGGACCAACTTTAACCCCTTGCTCAACTGTCTAACCTTCCCGATAAGCTACCTATACTAGAAACTAGGTTCCTCACCTCACCCTTCAAATTACTAACGTCTTCAACGTTAGTATAGGTTCGGCCTTCATCAACTGTAGCCCTATCCCTGCCCTCATCAAGCGTTGCAAGTCTGTCCGTCACCTCGCGTACACTACGTTTTATATCAACTATTTCTTCCCTTAAATCACAAAAGAAAAACCGATATCTCGGTAATCGCCATAGGACCGCCGTTCTAATCCATAAAATCGTATACCACCGATTAACCCCACACCTAGCACACGACGCTTTCTGCGACGGCATCGCGTAAGTTAAATTAGTTAAAGTTTATAACCGTCAAAAGTTTAAATTAAATTAAGCCGGCACGCTTTGAAAACTTCTAAATCACGAAAAAACGAAAATATTCAGTTACTTAACTATAACAATGTGAATATAAACGCAAATATATAAAATTCAGAACTTTCCAACAGTAAATTTATCGGCAATATCCAAAAGTAGAAACAATATCAGAGAGCCCAGGGAATGCGTCCACTCAGTAAGGAGTCTGGCTGACGAAAAAAAAATAATCGCGAGATCATCCGCATAGATGGAAGAACGGACAGTGGGTGGGAGGCTTTTTGATATTGTGTTCATAACTACAGAGAAACACAGCACACTAAGGATGCTTCCTTGTGGGACCCATCCTCCTGTACGAGAGTCCGAAAGGACTAGGCCCACCCGCACTTTGAAGGTTCGGGAGGACAGGAAGCACCTGATGAAGGTCGGCAGGGCTCCGACGAGACCCAAACTTTGGAGCTGTTTGAAGATTATATGTCGACAGGTGGTATCGTAGGCCTTCTTTATATCAAAGAAAATGGACAGGACGAACTGTCCACTGTCGAAGGCGTTCTGCATTTCTCGGCTGAGAAGCACGAGGGAAACAGTAGTGGAGCGAAACTGTCTGAAGCGGGACTAGGTAGGCGGAAAAAGAGTCACTATTTTCCAGGAAAAAGGAGAGTCGCGTAGCGATCATTTTTTTGAATATCTTGCAGGCGCATGTTAGGGCGATCGGTCTATAGTTTTTGGGGTCAACGGGGTCTTTGCCGGGTTTGAGAATAAGGATTACATGGGCCTCCCTCCACCGGGATGGGAAGGAGCCTTCTATGGAAAAGAAACACTTCATATTAGTTACGGAATTACTATGACAAACTTCAAATACCAAATACAAACTACAAATTCCACAAATCTGTGTAGTTTTGTATTTGAAGTTTGTCATAGTAAGGTAATTCCGTACTAATATGAAGTGTTTCTTTTCCATATTTCTAGGGTCGACCTGAAACACCCTGTATATTCTTCAGTGGTCTATATTTGCATCTCTACTTCTTAAGCAGGTATATATTTTTATTGTAACTGAACAAATTACTTTTTACAGTATTTCAATGAGTGTTGATTCTGGACCAAATTGTGGATTTTTCAGTAAAATTAGCAATATTCAAATGTAAAACACCACCCTTATACGCTGAAACACAATTTTTTCTCACTTTTCACGGATGAAGTGTGTGTTTAAATTAAATTTCATTGAAAAAAAAATTAATTTATTATATTAAGGTGCAGGTCCCCCAAAATAAAAAAAAATTACCTAACTTTTTATTCATTAACTCCAGTTGTTTTTTGTGCTTATAATGGTTTATTCTTTCGGAAATTGCCTTTCAGGTGCTTTTTGAATCATTCTTTTATCTGAATTAGGGACTGAAATGACAATTTGAAATTTAGTAGTACACGGAACCTCCCCCCCCCCCCCCCCCCCCCCCCAAAAAAAGTAGGGGGTACCATACATTTTTAAACATAACTCCGATTGAGCTATATAATTTTATATTTTGAGTTTGTTCGTTCAAACAATGCCACATTCCAAATTATAATCAAATAAGTTTTTTTTGTTTTTTTCACGATTTGTCCTGGAATGCCCCTTATTTAACAGTTTTAAATAAAATGATCAACTGTATATTTAGAAAAAAAAATAAATGATGCTTAATAAAAACTGGATAAATTATGAAATTAAAAGTGCTTAATGAAATTAGCAAATTTTAGATAGTTAATTATAAAATTGGTACTAAATTATTCTGGTGTTAATGGCAGTAATGAACTTATACATCAGTAACAGCTAATGGAGTACTTTCTTTAGTGACTTGCGAAATACATTAGTAATGAATCCTGTCTCGTATTTATGGAAATCGCATTCCATACATCTGTTTTGAAAGAAACTGCAAGAAATGCAGTTTCCATTGTATAGTTTGGTTTGCATATAAAATCTATGTTATAACGATGATAAATTTAATGGCGGTCGGGTAAAGGGGTATACCCCATGTTGTAAATAATAATAATAATAATACCCAAAAAAGAGAATATTGTCAATTAATATATTTTTATTCATTTTACAAATTTGTTTCTTGAACTTTCTTCCCCCACAAAGGTATTCTCCTGTGCCTAACCCTTCCCGCTACGTACGCGAGCGTACTCAAAATCATTAACCTTTCTTTGCGTTCGTACAATATGGATGGCCTCCAATCAGTGACAGTATCTTCAAGTTTTTAAATTTTAATAAAAAATTAATAAAATTTAATAAAGATTTTAGTAGTTGAGGAAGTTATCAAATTAATTATTTCCTAATTGAACAATTATAAAAGTTTAAAACGCCTCTCCGGATAGACAGAGAGAGTGCCAATGAGTGACCTCGGTCCCTGGGAACTTCACCGTTAACAACTCCAGAAAAGAATCTCACACACACACACACAATTTGATTTGTATTATATAGGGTGAGTCAAAAGTTCTGCCTCAAAAGTATTTATTCTATAGTTACTTTTGAGACAGGACTTTTGGCTCACTATATATATATATATATATATATATATATATATATATATATATATATATATATATATGGGAATGAACTCAGAATGGTTCCCTGAGGTTTTTTATGATACACACAGACCCAAAGCTGGATCCTATCTGCTTTGCAGATAGCTGGTGAGGGAAGCTATATTTTTGGGGCCTCTTTGCGAGTGACCCGTTGCTCACGCCGCGTCGGGCTAGCATCATGAAAAAGAAAAACTATAGTATTTGTCATTTACCATTACTTATTCGGACTATAGTGGATTTAATTTTCCTAGAAGAGTTCCTTGTTCCATGCACGGTCTGTGTGTATCATATATACCTTACCTTACAACCTTACAAAGGTTCCGCGCGATGATTTCTCACTTCGCGAAGGTCAAGCTTGTCGCCCCTCCTCTATAGGATATATAAGCAAACAACCACAGGGAAAAGAAAAAAGAAACACGAAATCCGAGCGCTTTCGTGATATATTCACCTCTTCAGGGAAAAACAAGAATCCTATTTCTTGTTTTTCCCTGAAGATGTGAATATATCACGAATGCGCTCGGACTTCGTGTTTCTTTTTCCTTTGGTGGTTTGCTTATTAATAAGATCACGTGTTAATGTGTGATTTTAGTGCATATATATATATAGAAAGAAGGGGTCAAGGGTGGATGTCTGCAAAAATACCCCTTTATAGAGAGAGAGAGAGAGAGAGAGATGAGAGAGAGAGAGAGAGAGAGAGAGAGAGAGAGAGAGAGAGAGAAAATCAAGGTTTCCGAGGCTCACGATGTTACTTTTGTATAAATTTTGAAAGGATTGTGTAGTCTGTAGTGTGTAAAATGCATGCATGTGTAGTGAGGAATAGAGAGAGAAGTGTGTGTTTGAAAGCATGCTGGACTGCTCATATGGTAGATGAGACAGAAAAACATCAGCTGAAGAGGACAGTGACAGGAGAAACTGGAGTTCCAGCACTCTTTCTCCTGCCTATATATAAATGTATATAAAATCGAACAAATAAAATGAAACTCTGGAACTACAAATAAAAGCGGGTACACGAATCCCATACTCGTAGGACTACACAAACTCGCCCATCATTTTTCACATATGATCATTCCTATTATTAGCCTTTCTCATATATTCTCACGTCATGCAGTCATTCCTACGATGAGGTTTTCATGAAATCACTTCAAACTAGGGTCAAGTTTACACACACACACACACACACACACACACACACACACACACACACACACACACTTGCTGGACGAACACGCATCGTATACTCTCGAGCATTTAAAAGGATTCATGATTTAACTGGAAGACTCTTAAATTGGCACTCAAACAGACCCAAACAAGCCTTAAATTAGCACGCTGGATAGGCCTCACATCGTAAAAAACCAACTGCCTCTTAGGTACACCACACCAATTTACTCGTGCAGTGTAATTTGCTCATTAAAATAAATGAACATGCGTCCGCCACACGACCTATGCATTTAAGGTCGTGTGTGTGTGTGTGTGTGTGTGTGTGTGTGTGTGTGTGTAAGCATTTTAAGGCAGCAGGTTGGTACTTTAAACGGCACTATGGAAACGTATGTTAAATACGTAAATACGTTGTACATACGCAGCCAAACAATGTGTGAATACACTAAGGTCTCTTTATTATGACAAATGCGTACATAACCGCTTCTTTGAAGAGTTTGGTTGGATTCAACTCTTTCAATGAGTGATGCGCTAATGATTAAGGGAATAATTTTCTATTATTACATCATCTCCTGAATGAATTTTAGAAAATAATAGCCATGATTCATATTTCGCAAGTAATATATACACACAATTATATAATTTGTGTGTGTGTGTGTGTGTGTGTTCAAAATGTTGCATGCGAAGTTTTAAAAATTGGTGACAAAAATATGTGAAGTACCAGACTACTGTAAATAATACTTTATTTGTGGGTCTATATTATTATTATTATTATTATTATTATTATTAAGCTTCCATTCCCAGTTTTTATGGATAATCTTGCCGCTATATACCTTAATTCATTATTGAAATACCAGGTGTAGATTGGATTTCCGTACCCCAAAACACAAATAAGGTAACCCATGAAAAATTCCTTTTTACTATGGGCAGTCATGGCTTATTTTTATGCATCGTTATAAAAGCACGATCACAACCTATATGGAACGGCAAGAGTCGACGGCATAAAAAACCCTTCAAATTTCGCAAGAAATTCAAGCGTTTAGACCCGTCAGGGTGGGTAGAATAGGGTTGAACTGAGGTTAAAGGTATGTCACTTACTATAAAAACGATAATTCGGAGTTAATCGCAGAGCCAATTAAACAGACCATATATATATGGTGTCCCATAAGTCCGGCATCATAGGAAAAATAATAAAAAAAAGGCAAAACAAAAGCTTTTATTTACAGAACGTGCTCAGTATGTCCACCAATGTTTTCAATACACAAATTCAGACGTGATACCCAGTCAGCAAGCACACGTTGAATGATATCAAGAGTAATGGTGTTACATGCCCCAATAATGCGCTGCCGCAAATGTTCAACACTCCTAATTTTCTCTGCGTATACCAGCGTTTTCAAGTGGCTCCAGAGATAAAAATCTAGTGGCGTGAGATCCAGGCTTCTAGCTGGCCATTCCACAGGCCCTCGACGTCCTATCCACTGACCAGGGAATTGTTGGTACAGGTATTCCCTTGGGTGCTATAATGTGCAGAAGCGCCTTCTTGCTGGAACCATGTTGGGAAATGTCCTTCTTCGTTCAAGACACTGGGAAATGCTTCTTCCTTGAGCATACGTAGGTAGGTGCCTCCAGTGACATGTTCATCGAAAAAGAGGGGACCTATGATGCGATCCTTCCAAATGCCACACCATACCATCATCCGAGATGCACCTTGTTCATTTGAAGAAGTATACCAGTGAGGGTTGTTTTGAGACCAGTAGCGGGTGTTCTGTCGATTTACCTCACCATTTCCATAAAAAACAGCCTCGTCACTGAACAGAATGGTGGACGGGAAATTGGCATACCGAGCATATTGTTCCGTAGGCCATTCACAAAATTCCATCCGCCGGTCGGGATCATCATCTTCGCTTAATTTCTGTAGGATCTGAAGTTTATATGGATGCCATTTGTGAGCCTGAAGAATGCGATGGATGCTACTTTTCGACACTCCTGTCTCGGCGGACAATCGCCGAAGAGACTTATTGGGACTTCTGTTAAAATGAGCCAGGATAGCAGTCGCTGTATCATCGTCAGTGGACCTCCTTGAAGGTCCACTGCGTGGTTTATCTTCTATGGATCCTGTTTCCTTAAACTTTGCAACAAGTCTGCTAACACAACTCTGTGTTATTGGCTCGCGGTCTGGATGCAGTCTGTTAAATTCAGCAGCGGCCTCTCTTTGACTCCGATTTCCTATGAGTAGAATTATCTGGATTCGTTCTTCCTTGCTCACAGGCATTATGGCCTGTAAAAAGAGAAAAATATGAATTATGGTTTGTAGAAATAGAAAAATATTAATTTCTCCTATGATGCCGGACCTATGGGACACCTGTGTGTGTGTGTGTGTGTGTGTGTGTGTGTGTGTGTGTGTGTATGTATGTATGTATATATATATATATATATATATATTATATATATATATATTAGGATGGGCTGAAAAAAAAAATGTTGGAATGGCACATTGATATTTTTTTGTGGTTATGGTCAGGATGAAAGGATATGGCAATAAAAATCTCCGCATATTCTAAGTGCCGCATTTTTTACCATAAAAAAATGGCGGCGAAACATGAAGATTGGCGATTTTGAGGCATTTCTAGGCAGTATTTGGAAAATATGCATATATAAAAAGTCTTAACTTTCGATTTTAAGACTTTTTTTATATATACATATTTTCAAAATACTACCTAGAAATGCCTCAAAATCGCCAATCTTCATGTTTCGCCGCTATTTTTTTATGGTAAAAAATGCGGCACTTAGAATATGCGGAGAAGATTTTTATTGCCATATCCTTTCATCCCGACCATAACCACAAAAAAATATCAATGTGCCATTCCATTTTTTTTTCAGCCCACCCTAATATATATATATATATATATATATATATATATATATATATATATATAATATATATATATATATATATATATACAGGGCGTCCAAAAAAATGTATACACACTTTAACAGCTGATAGCTCAATTGATGTTTCTTTCTTTCCAAGTTAAACCCATTAGAATTAATAATGGCAGTCAGACTAAGCTTTGAACAAAGGAAATTCATTCTAAAATGCTACTGGAAGTGTGAAAACGCAGTTGAAGTGCAAAGACAGTTTAGGAGGGAGTTTCAAACAGATCCACCAACGCGACTTACCATCACTCGAATTAGAGTAAGTTTGAAGCCGATGGAACTGTTCAGAATGTCCACAAGAAGCGTTCCGGAAGACCACGGACATCGACAAGCCCCACAAAGCAAGAAAGAGTACTGGAAACGTATCACCAAAGTCCAAGAAAATCTGTGCGGCAAGCGAGTCGTGAGGTAGGAATTTCAGAATCGTCTGTCCAACGCATTTTGAAGCGCTGTCAATGGAAAAGTTACATTCCAAGATTAGTCCATGCTATTAATGAAGATGATGATGATCCGGACCGAAGAGTGGAGTATTGCGAGTGGTACTTGGCACGATGTGGATGTGGATTGGACGAAGGGGTTTCGTAGAATACCCTCCGCGTTCACCAGACCTCACACCACTAGACTTTTTTTTATGGGGATACTTAAAAGACAAAGTCTACGCTATAAAACCTGCAACAGTCGCTGAATTGAGAGCAGCCATTGAACGAGAATGCACACAATACCAAACGAAATGTTTCGTGATGTTTGCGATTCCATTGCTTCGCGTTATCAGCAGTGCCTGGACCAGAACGGACGTCAGTTTGAAAACAGGCGTTGACAAAACAATTAAATAATGTCTGTAGATTCTATTACATTTTGAAAATGAAATGTATTTTAATAAACACTGCCTTTATAATTATTAAAAGCGTGTATACATTTTTTTGGGACGCCCTATATAAGGGTGGGTCAAAAGTCTGGCCCCATAGGAGGTTTATGTTCACATAGACTAAAATTTTTGTCTATAATTATTTTAATTTTTTCAGATTGGTAGATCGTCGTAGGGAGTATTGTCAGTGGTTTATGCAACATAGTCAGTTGGAAAAGCGTATCATGTTCACTGTTCAGTGACGAAGCAATTTTTTACCTAAACGGTTCAGTCAACAGACATAATGCACGATATTGGGCTAAAGAAAATCCACATTGGATTGAGGACGGACGCTCGCAGTACAACCCAAGAGTTATGGTATGGGCTGCTATGTGGGGAGATACGATAATTGGCCCATACTTTTTCCCCGACAAACTGGTGAATCATACCTTCATTTGTTAGCAAATTTCCTTACGCCTCGATTGTATGAACTACCATTACGGCATCGGAGAGCTATGTGGTTTCAGCACGATGGGGCTCCGCCGCATTTCGCAAGGGTCGTTTGCGAATTTTTGCAAGAAACATTTCAAGGGAAATGGATTGGTCGACGTGGGCCAATTGAATGGCCGCCCAGATCTCCGGACCTGACTCCTTTGGATTACTTCTTATGGGGACACCTTAAATCAGTTGTGTACGTTAACAGGCCAAGAACAATACAGGCGCTAAAGGATACCATAACAGCAGAATTTGAAGCCATGAGAACGAATATTACCATCCTCAGGAATGTGCAAACGTCTTGCGTCAACCGGGTTACAAAGTGTTTAGAAGAAGGTGGACGTCAATTTGAACACCTATTGTAATTTCTGAATTAAAACATTAAGGTAGGCCGAAATTTTCTTTTCCATTATAACTTCCTATGGGGCCAGACTTTTGCCCCACCCTTATATTACAGAACTTTTTAATTTATGGTTTATTTATTAATAGAGAGCTAAAATTAATGACACAAAAGATATAAATGACGAGAGTTAAACTCTAAACAAATGTAGAAAATTAAAATTATTCAACAGAAAATACAAATTAGAAAGAGGCTAAAACAAGATCAAATCAAAAGTAAAATATATAAATGACGCAAAAAATATAGGAATGATAAATGTAAAAACTAAAACAAAAATCATTCAAAAATAAAACTCCTAAAAAACCTTCACAAGTAAAAAGTTAAACTGAAAACTACAAAAATAAACCGACACGCCTCAGACGCCTATATTCAAAGAACAGCCACAAGAAACTGGAGCAAAAAGAAGACAGGGTCGCGGAGAAAATTTAGAAGGTTGTTGAACTAGTTAATGTAAAGGGGATAACAGACAGAATCAGTGTTTAGACTAAAGTTCAAAAACTTAATACATAAAGATTCATAAATACGAAGCGAGGACGAGCATTTTAATGATTTAACAATTTTTAAATTTTCAATAGAGACGTCAGTCTTACAATTAATGGAATTACTTCTGATAGCAGACTGTTCTTTTCTCAACAAAACCTTCCCCGTCCTATGACTAACACCCATATGGGAGCAAAATCTCGCCGCCCGCAAAGAACGAACTGTAGTTTGCCTGGGAACACCTAGGGCAGGTAAACAAATAAACGACAGAATAGCTCATTGCAGTGGGATTTCGTCCTTACTTCGGAAAAAACAATCCAGGGTATTACTACTATTTCGAAAGGCAATCTTAAAATCAGTGTGAAAATAAAATTTCCTCACAATATTTAACGATTGTTTTTTCACCAAAGAGTTAAAATGGTAGAGATCATCAGGTAAAACAAGATATTTACAATTCTTAGGAACATCACACGTTGGAACAATTTTAAGGGAATATACATTATTAAGAAATTTACCAATAACACCTCTTACAAAATTTCGTGGGAAACCATTTTTAAAGAAATAATCAGTAAGAAATTTGGCTGCAGCCAAATATAATTACTTTTTTGCTCTACGTCTTCGTTTTTTATCCTGAATATTTTATATATATATATATATAGGTGGTGCTACTATAGCGTGCGGTCTACAAAAATATCTTTAGTCTACAAAAGATTTTGCGTTGAAGTGACCTGACCTGACTTGAATTTGTGCTGACCTGACCTGACCTGAAATGACATGACTATATCTTTGGGGACGAATGTGAGGTGAAGGCGGACTATAAAAGGGGGAATCATGAAGACAAATATTAGTTCAATTACATTAAAACAAACAATTTAAAGGACAAATAAAACAAAATTCATTCTATGGGATATAATGCCCGGTTAGGTTAATTGAATGACCTAACCGGGCATTATATCCCATAGAATGAATTGTTTGTTTTATTTGTCCTTTAAATTTTTTGTTTTAACAAGCAGAGCCTTCGGCTCTCTGCCCTACGGGCACTGCTTGTGCTTCGCAAACTCGCCTACGGCGAGGGCACCGAAAGTGCCTGGGTTACCCCTTTGGGGGAGTCATTCTCCCTCTCCCCAAAACCCCCTTACCCCTCTATGCAACTTGGGGGGCCTAACCCCGCTGCCCATTACCCCCCAGGGGGAAGGGGCTGGCACCTTGCAACAAATGATCAACATTGTAATTGCATATATACACTTTAATTTTTTTTTCACTTAGTTTTTCATGTATTTTTGTATTGGTATACGATGTGACTGAATTTGTAAATATGTTGTCGACCGCACGCTATAGTGTAAATATCTTTGTAGACCACAAGCTATAATAGCACACACATAATATATATATATATATATTATATATATATATATATATATATATATATATATATAACTTTCGGTGCTGTCGTGGCTAACATCGCAGACTAGACTATGAATCCATCGACCACGGGCTTGATTCCCATCGCGGAAGGCAACGGGCAGCGTTCCCAGCTGTTCATCCTTCGTTCGGTTGGTAGATGAATGTGTACCATACAATTTTCCAAATTAGGCTGGATGTTCCATTGGGATCGAATACAGGTCAATCCTGAACGTTTGTTCAAAAACCCAATGACATAAACCTCGGTTAACCTTGGTTTTACTTCCGACCGAATTGTTCATTCCGACGGTTAAGCTTGTTGCTCCACCTTGGACCTACAGCTTAAAGTAGAATCCGAACCACGACCCCACTAGAGGTGGTCAGAAATTATGAAGTCCTTGTCCGGACTCGATTTCACCTCTCGATCAGCAGCCCAGCGTCTTAACCATTAGGTCACCCAGGATACCCATTTATCTACCAACCTATTTTTTCTGGAAGAATGAACAGCTGGGTAAGCTGCGCGCCGCCTGCTTTCGTCGGAAATTGAATTTTATATATATATATATTTAGTTGTTTTTAATGCAGGAAGGAGGGGCCAAGGGCGAGCACACGCAAAAAAAATCCTCCCCATGGAAGGAGGAAGAGGAGGAGGAGAGAGCTGAAGTCAAGGTCCTATGTTTTTAACGATACATTTCTTTTTATTTTCTAAAACATTGTGTAGTGTGTAAGATGCACGTATGTGTAGTGAGGAATAGAGGGAGAAGCGTGTGTGTTTGAGGGCATGCTGAACTCACAAGGCAGATGATACACGGAAAAACATCAGCTGAGGAGGACAGTGACAGGAGAGACGGGAGTTCCTCCAGCACTCCCTATTTCCTGTATACTGTATATATAACATTTGACCCGTAAACACTACAAAAAGTCATACGAAACTAATAGCAAAAACAATGCAGAAATGTTTCTTCCTATAGAAGCTACGCCTATAGTAGAGGGTTCAGTAGTAGTTCCATACTCATAGGTACTAACAGTCCCGTAGCCATGACATCCCAAACGGGGGGGAGGGGTGTCGAAATTGTAGGAAGGCGGACCTTTTGGTGCAACGACCTAGTCACTGCGGAGGGAGTTTATAGTAATTAAGTTTAGAATAGTTTATAGTAGTTTGTGAAGTTTAAAAAAAAAAAGGCAAAAAAAAATTAAAAGTGTTTATTTACTAAATGATGTTATATATTATAATATCATATCATAGGTCATAACTACTGTTACAAAAAGTGAACCTTTCCTGTCAAGGATAGGAGGTCGTTCGACCCCCCCCCCCCCCCCCCAACCCCTCCCTGGCTACGGGCCCGACTAAATATATAGAACTTTCAGGTCAGTCAGTCTTAAGAATAAGTGAATATAATAATTATAATTTCTAGACGGTCATTTACTCTTCAAAACAAACAATGACTAAATTCAAATTATCTCCGATAAAATTAGGTGGTCATTTACTACAAGCTGTAAAGAAAGCGCGAGATGCAAGGTCATTACGAACAGATAAAGGCGGGATTTCATTATAAGGTAATCACGATCGATTATTTGAAAACACACACACACACACACACACACACACACACACACACACATCTAGTTAAAAGTTAAATTAAAGACATTGTAGGATATCAAATCATGTCGAAAATGGGATGGTTCGTGTTTGTGATCCAATTCCACGTAGAAACGACAAGCTGAGCGATCAAATATCGCTACAAATGAAACCCGTTTGGAAGTTAGGTTACATACTGTTCTGTTTCATTTTATTTATTCGTAACCTCATAGCCTACAAACGCATTTAATTTTGAGAAAGACATTCGATAGCCGAGCTAGTCTTTTTATACGAGGAATTCGATCAGGAGAGAATATCAGGATGAACAAGCTTTCATTAAGCTAACAAAAGTTCAACACCTTTTAAACTATCAACAAACCACCATTTATTTTGCCAACGTCTCTATCTGCGTTATAGCGGTGTGTACGCGTACGCCAATTTTCTTACTAAGAAAAAAGAAACCCAACAACATTCCTCAGTTCACGATAAACAGTAATGATGGGAGGTAACAAAGGAAAATATAGTAAATTACGAGAAGTTGCGAGTCATGGTTTAACAAATGGGCGTTCTATACCCTGGTGACGTCACAAACAAATACTGTATATCGAATTGATTATAAGGGAAAGACACTTTCCTTAAAATTATTATTATTATTTTCATATTAATAAAGAATATTAATATAAAATTTAACGATGAAATTTCTCTCTCTACGTTTAGCGAAAGATGAGGCACCCTTAACAAGCATGAATAAAATTGGGTATTATGATAAACCTGTATACATTAATCTGAATTCATTTAAAAAAAATACAATTCCATACGAACAGTCAATAGTCTAAGACCTAAGTGAATAGAAGTAGAAGCGTCTTCTGTCGGGTCGCAACGGCAGACTTTGGCAGAGAAAAGGGCGGAACACACCCGTAGATGACGATAGTGGGTATTATTTAAATCCGTTTATATCGTCGCGATTAGTGGGTAGAATATTAAAACGCTTCTAACTACTCTCCCCATAAGGGTCCTCATATTACACGAATTTCATATAAATTATCAAGGCGAGAAAAACGCTCATACAATTCTTCCTGAACAGTAGCAGTTCCATAAATTTGACAGCAACAATCATGACGATACTAAAACTGGAAAGTTTCGACCTTTTCTCACTGGTCACAATTAATCATGATTAATCACTAACAGATGCGTGATTTTAACGCCACTCGCAAACGGTAAAAACAGCGTGTGATTATGACGCACAAATCCTTTAAAAGTAATTTGTAATGCGCGATACATAACGGAATTTGTACTGTTGCAAAAGTGGCATCGTAACAAAGTAGTAAATTATATTCTAAAATGTTACTTCGATATTTGATTCCGTAATTTCCCAGAGATAAGAAACTGATAACTTATCCGCACATAAAAATTACTTCTATAACTCAAATGTAGGTCAAATAACACACACACACACACACACACACACACACACACACACACACACACACACACACACACACACACACACACAGCTAATTATAGTATAATATAAGGCTACACATAACCGCATATTGGGTCATATTTTAGAAAAAAAAACTCTCCAATTGCTTCTTTCATTTGTGAAATGCCAATTGCAGAGTATATCTGCATGCAAAATTACGTTGCTATTTGCAAAAAGAAACCTAATATAGAAGACAATCTATTTTCTTTCTCTCTGCTAAAAGTAGAAATAAATAAGGAAAACACATTTCTTCAACCAAGATCGTATCGGGTCTAATGATCGTAATTTAAAAGATTGTTATATTAATTCGTGCCGATGTACGATGTCTTACACCAACATATATGTAATTGATAAAAGGGACATCGATGTTATGATTTATAACGGGTTCCTAATAAAAGTTATTATTATTTATTATTAATTAATTAATTATTAGTTAAAAAATATATTGCTAAAATTATCGTATTTTATCAAGGTTTTAAAAGCGGTAACGGTGTTCTACAGTATATACAAACACAAAGAGAGGATACCAAATGAGTAAGCTGTTACCTCTATATTAACGTCAGGACCTAAGTTTAACTGTAAATTCGACCTATAATTTATCGAACTTTTTTCATATAAAGCAACACCACCACCACCACCACCACCTGAATAAACCAATTAGAGGGAAGGAAAGTCAAGGAATAACACGACTACATCCATGAGAAAGGTATTGCAGCCAGATGTTCTCACCCACGGGAAAAAGGTCATATCCCGCGCCTAGCAAGAATCTAAGACGACATCTGGTGGATGGTAGAGAATCAACCATCTCCTACAACCGCTTTTGTACGAACACGAATTAATATTAGCGGGACTACCAAACTGTTTATTATGTATTTTTGCTCTCGTCATTTTCGTTTAAACTAACGAAAATATCACAACTTAACCTAACCAATCATCAAGGGCGTACAGTTGACCTAACCGGGCATTCAATTAACCTAACCGGGCATTCAGTTGACCTAACCGGGCATTCAGTGAGTGCCTAATACTAAAAGACCAGAAGATATTTAGGTGAAATAACCAATATTAACCCGTTAGGTTAATTGAATGCCCAGTTAGGTCAAATGAATGCCCGGTTAGGTCAACTGCACGCCCTTGATGATTGGTTAGGTTAAGTTGTGATATTTTCGGTAGTTTAAACGAAAATAACGAGAGCAAAAATACATAATAAACAGTTTGGTAGTCCCGATAATAAGTAAGTATCATATTATCATACATTTAATCGTAAATTAATCTTTCTGAAGACGCGAAAAAGGGAAAAAAAACATTTCCGCAGTAGCGGTTTTACATCGTTTCGCTGAATGTAAACAAACAAACAAGAAAGAACGACTCATTTTTTCTTAAATTGAGAGCCCCTTCAGCAATCGACATGAAAGCTTTTACAGATTACGTTACCGCGTATATGCATTCCGTTACTATATAAAAACTTTTGCGACTAAATGAAAAAAAAAAAAAAAGAACCCCTATGAGTATCCTTCGTCATGAAAACAATGAATTTGGATTGACTATTTAATTATTACTTAAAACTATATAATTTAACTACACTAACTAATCTAATCTGATACTTCGTCCACTACCACTCACGCCTTCAGGGCTTGCGACCTTAATCAAACTAAAGATTAGGGGGATTTAAATGGGGAGGGGGGAGGGGGGGGAGGGGGGCGTTTGTAAACTTTTGTTTACCTTCAAGTTTTTTGTCTAGACGTTAAAATACAAAGACGTTAAAATACAACTAAGGGGGAGATTTAATTAAGAGACGTTAAATAAAAGTCAATAAATAAGTGAAGGATTTTAATGGTTATGAATCTTATGATGCAATTCTCGCGTGATCATAAACTATATTTTTTAAAACCAAATTCACCCCGTGTAATTCCACCGAAACGCATTTTTATG
This sequence comes from Bathynomus jamesi, assembly GCA_023014485.1. Taxonomy (NCBI): domain Eukaryota; kingdom Metazoa; phylum Arthropoda; class Malacostraca; order Isopoda; family Cirolanidae; genus Bathynomus; species Bathynomus jamesi. Next base: position 85,777 of record JAJOZX010006004.1, on the reverse strand, counting down.
TCGGCGTCCGTACCTCAGTGGGTAACACCATTCATTTCCCCGTAAGCGAAGCGAAGTGAAGGCACCGAGGTCAAGGGTTCGACTCCCGATAATGCTCGTAATAATAACCCGAAGGGGTATGGTAGTGCACTGGGCCGCTTTAATTGGTCCGAGCGCTGCTGCGCTAATTTCAGTTCCTCCTCAATGATTATATTAAAACTTTTTTAAGCGAGCCAATAACCAATCCGTAAGTGGTAAATCAGAGGGGGGAATGGGAGATAGGGAGAAATGATATAAATATACTGCAAAAACAAAAATGCGTATTTATTTTAATATCGCGAACATTTCTAACGCATCTTCCTCCCCCTCCCCCTAACACCCCACCACTTCCAGCAACCAAAATTCATAAAATGAATGTAAGGAAATATTCATCACATTTTTTTAACCCGAAATTTCGCCATTGTAATCACTCAACCGAAAGACGCTTCTAAGTTCTACGTTCGTACTTCGTACGTAAAAGCAATTAAAGAAAAATATTACGTTATATTCACTCCCTTATTACGTAGCAGTTTCTTAAGTAACAAATTAACGTTATAGTTATTACAGTATATCCAAAGAGACGAGGACATTTCTTAACCCGTTTCATGAAAGCGAAAAACTACACGACATAAATTTGCTCCGAGAAAGTTGTAACAACCGTCAATTGAAGCTTTTTTTTTTTTTTATTTCAATTAAAAATACATTCAACTTTGTAAAGAGAAACTGTGAGAAATTACAAGCTGTACTAATAAATTAATTTTCGTTAGGGTAAAGCATATTTATGAAATAAACTGTGATCCTAGCAGACTTTAAAATGAAAAACTACTTTACAACTGAAGACAGTTTTCAAAGCAATAATAATATTTGGGGGATTGTTTGACCTTTATGACATCTCCTCTAAAGGTCATCTAACGGAGGGAACCTACATCCTTACGTGGGATCCGAGCCAGCACCCCAGCAAAGAGGACCCATAGAAAAACCCCAAGCCTACAACTAAGCTGGGGTTTAGGTGGATTCTGAGGGAGTATAAATAACAGACGACCACAATCGTCTACCACCTATCTCTGGAGGTCAAAACTGTCAATTACTACCTATATAAAATTTATAGGTAATTTCTTACTACAGAGGTAAGGAGGGCGTTGGAGAATGAGAGGGGTTATCGCGCCCTCCGGGATCGGAGGGCGTGACCGTCGCATCCCCCAACGAAGAGAGGGGAACCTATTAACTGAACTGCTACCAGGTGGAGTCCGCCCTCTCTTACAGGTGTGAGCGGTGAGTTCTCTTCCCGAATACTACTATCCCACTCTCCCCCAATCCCCCTACCTCCGCTTTACCACACCTACGCACGCAGATACATATACTGAACATTCTCTTATCACTGCAATTAATCCCCTGGTTTATTTATATTATATATATATATATATATATATATATATATACCTTACCTTACAACCTTACAAAGGTTCCGCGCGATGACTTCTCATTTCGCGAAGGTCAAGCTTGTCGCCCCTCCTCTCGAGTTGGCCTGGTGAAGTAGTGAGTTGGATTCTTGCGCTCTCCACCTCACATAGCGAGGTACGCCCGGCTCATCGGGGATTGTTCTGAGCCAGGCGTCTAGTCTTCTTTTGAAGATTTCCACTGCAACTCCCTTCGTGTTTCTTAGGTCTTTGGACAACTGATTAAACAGTTTTGGTCCTCTCACTACAAAACTATTTTCTTTCAGGGTTAAGGATGTTCCCTGTCTCGCCTTCAATTTGGGAATACGACACAGTCTACCGCTTCTACTTTCCATCGTTGTTTGGGGAGTTATGGGATTCAGAGTAAGATTAGGGACTAGTTTCTCCATTATTTTCCAAGTGTAAATAATGGTGTGTCTCTCTCTTCTCCTTTCCAGTGAATAATAGGTCTAGTTCTCGTAACCTTTCCCAGTAATTTAGTTCTTTGCACCCATTGATCTTGGCTGTGAAGCTTCTTTGGATCCCCTCCAGCTGTCTAATGTCTTCTTTTTTATATGGGGATGTTAGGACCGAGCAGTATTCCAATTTGGGTATTATCAGGGTTTTCAGTAGAGGAATCATTACATTCCTATCCCTTCGTTTAAAGGTTCTCAATATCTGACCCGTTATTCTCTTTGCTCTGTTTACTGCTATCTTATTTTGTTTCAAATTTCGCATCATCTGTCATTACAACCCCTAAATCTTTTGCTCTGGAATTTCTCTGAATTTCCTGTCCATTTGGGGTATAATATTCCTTGGACTTTAGGTCGTCTCTTTTTCCGTACCGTAATAGCTGAAATTTCTCGGTGTTAAACTTCATATTGTTGTCTTCAGTCCACTTGTAGATTTTGTTTATGTCGGTTTGTAGAGATCCTATGTCTTCTGGGTTTCTTATTTTTCTACTGATCTGTGTCATCCGCAAAGGATGTTACTGTGCTGTCTCTGGTAACGTCCTCATCTATGTCAGTTAGCATGACTATGAAGACCTGAATATAGTAAGCTAGGCGTAGCTGTAACCCCTACATCCTGTCCGAAAGCTGGGTCCTATCTGCTTTGCAGATTGCTGGTGAGGGAAGCTATATTTTTGGGGCCTCTTTGCGAGTGACCCGTTGACCACGTCGGGCTAACATCATGAAAAAGAAAAAACCATAGTGTTTGAAAGAATAGTTAGAGAGAAAATTTATGATTTCCTGGAGACACGGGAAAGATTCAACGAAAATCAGCATGGATTCCGATCAGGTAGATCATGCCTATCACAACTAATAGAGCACTACAACAATATCCTAAATGCATTGGAAGGCAATGACAACTACGATGTTATATACACAGATTTTGCTAAAGCTTTCGATAAATGTGACCATGGTATAATAGGACATAAAATTAAAGACATGGGAATAACAGGCAAAGTGGGAAAATGGATCTACAACTTCCTTAGTGATCGTCTGCAGGTCGTCAAAATTCAAGGTATATCATCATCAGAATCGGAAGTACGCTCAGTACCACAAGGGACAGTACTGGCCCCACTCCTGTTCATTATCATTCATTATCATGCTAACAGACATAGACAGCGGAGTAAACAGCAATAGTATAGTAACATCCTTTGCAGACGATAAAAAGATCAGCAGAAAAATCAGCGATGTACATGACGTGGAGGCCTTGCAGAGGGACACGAACAAAATATACAAATGGTCAGAAGACAACATGTCATTCAACGCCGAGAAATTTCAACTCTTGAGATATGGTAGAAAAGAAGAACTTAAACAGACTGCATATTATGCTCCAGATAGACAGGAAATTCAGAGAAGCATGAAAGCGATTGATCTCGGGATAATAATGACAGATGATGCGAAATTCGAAACACAAAATCAGATAGCGATAAATAAAAACAAAAAGTCGCCGGACAGGTTCTAAGAACGTTCAAGAGAAGGGGCAGGACAGTAATGATTCCCCTGCTAAAACCACTGATTATACCAAAACTTGAATACTGCTCAGTTTTGACGTCCCCATATAAAAGGGAAGAAACTAATAAACTAGAAGAAACGCAAAGGCATTTCACAGCCAAGATTGATGGCTGCAAAGAACTCAACTACTGGGAAAGACTACGTAAACTAATTTGTACTCACTGGAAAGAAGAAGAGAGAGGTACATCATAATCTACATATGGAAAATGATCGAAAAACTGGTACCAAACCTAAAAATAAACCCAATTACCATTCAAACAACACTGGAAAATAGGAAAGGCAGAATGTGTAGTGTTCCCAAATTAAAAGCACGACAAGGGACCTCCTCAACCCTGAAGGAAAATAGCTTGGTTGTCAGGGGGCCAAGACTTTTCAACCAGCTTCCTAAGGACCTCAGAAACGTAACGGGGGTCAAAGTTGAAGTCTTCAAGAAAAGACTGGATGCCTGGCTCAGGACAGTACCAGATGAGCCGGGCGTGCCTGGCTATGTACGGTGGAGAGCGCAAGAAAGTAACTCGCTCCTCCACCAGGCCAGACCTAGAGGCGGGGCCACCAGCTTGACCTCCGTGTGAAGAGAGACCAACACACGAAACAACATAAGGTAAGGTTGTCATTTACCATTACTTATTAGGACTATAGTGGATTTAATTTTCCTAGAAGAGTTCCTTGTTCCATGCATGGTCTGTGTGTATCATGGAAAAACCTCATGAGACCATTCTGAGTTCAATCCCGTGTGTGTGTGTGTGTGTGTGTGTGTGTGTACCGGGGCCTATCTTAAAAAGAAAGGTCTCCTCAGTAGGACTAGTAAAGGTTATCATCAACATCTTGGCGTACTGCAAATGAAATATAATAGGCTAATGTCTAAATACCACTCCAACAACACCAACCGAAATCCCCAATAAATAGACCTATACGAAAATGTCACGAAAATTCGAAATGTAACGTCAATGAGAAAAGTTATTATTTCGCGCGTCTCTCAATGGTTGTTATTATTGTTATTATTGTTATATTATTATTATTATTATTATTATTGGACGCCAGGAAAACGCGGAAACAGAAAATACTGACCCATAAAAATTATTTCAGTAGGTCAATTGCTTTATCACGTCTCGAGGAAGAATTTTTATTACCAGGCCTAATCGCTTTCCCAATATTTACTATCTGACATGTACAGTTGATTCAAAAAAGCCCTGTGGTGAAACTCTTTTTCTTTCTGCTACCTGTAAGAAAAAAATGAAGTTTCACCACAGGACTTTTTCACTCTACAGAACGTTAACCATTTACAAGGTACTGGGTGCTGGGTATCATTTTGGTAAACTGGATATAGCTATAGATATTTCGTTAACTGGGAATGTCATCTGACCCTATACCCATTTCGTTCATGGGGCATTCTGAGTGGACACGAATAAAAAAATAAAATAAAATAACTTGTCGATAAAATGTCACGTGAACGAATGTCGTTTGTCCAATACAAATAGGGCAAGCCTATTTATTCCTACGATATGCTTAACGTAATTTGCGGGTAGAAGAAATCCACCAATACGGTACAACAAGACCTTCAAAATCATTAAATTCCGAACATCTGATAAATAGACTCAAAGCAAACATAACAATTTGTCAGACTTAGCTAAAAGAGAACGCGAAACCAAGCCTACTCGTAGCTTCACAATTATAAAGCCTAGTCGTGTAGGCTGCTAAATTTTAACAGGTTTAAACAGGTTTTTAACAGATAGACCAAATTACGTTGGGAAAGCTCTCCTAATCCTTTGTGGTGGCAGGAAACGAGAAGCAAATTTTAAGGTTTCATCCAGGATGGAGGAGAGGAGGGGAAAAATAAGTAAATAAATAAATACTGAACCATTTCACGGCCAAACCTGAGGAAATACCTGGACGTTCCCAAGGAGATTGCACTACTTAAAAAAAATAATATGCAATGGAAATGTTTTTCTACATCATAAATCAATTAAAATATTCACTAATAGGTACACACTATTATTTAATGAGAAATATTCCTTAGCACAGCCTGCGTCCGAAGCTCAGTTGGTAACACCGTTTCTCTATAAACGAAGTCAAAACATCGAGGTCGGCGGCTCGATTCCCAATGCTACTACTGCTACTACTACTACTACTACTACTGAATTAGATCAATAGGCCGCATTAGTTGGCCTGGGCGCTAAGTCTGTTTCTGGCCCCCTGATTGATTATTATCCCTTGGCAAGCCTATACTTGAACGAAAAATCTACGTCTCGCTATTAAGAAAGATAGAAGAAAATCGCTCAGAAGTTCCACCAAAATATCTTTCCGATTGGTTAACAAAAGAAGAGTCACTACTGAACCAATTTAAAAGGCTACGCATTATAGTGTTCGAGTTTTTACAGTAAGCCTACAATTGAATAGGTCGTGAAACTATTACCAAATTCAATTTATGACGAATTAAACGAAAAATTATATGAAGTTGGAACTAAATGTTCCGAAAGTACAACTAAGCCGTATCACCGTGACATTTGATAAGACTCCTTATACCATCATAATTCTTTATCAAATAGCGAATAGGTCAAACGTAACGGTAAAGCCCCACATTCAACAATTTACCTAAAAATAAAAATGAACTCAATACAAACACACACAAACAACACACATAAATATATATATATATAATATATATATATATATATATATATATATATATATATATATTATTTTTTTAATTGGGGTTGTTTAACCTTCGCAACATCACAAATATATTATATATATATATATATATATATATATATATATATATATATATATATATATATATATATACACACACACACACTCTCCTCTGAAGCCTTTCAGCAAAGTCTCTTCATCAAACTTACAGCAGAACAAATAACAGGGCAGAGAGACATATTTACTGTTCCTTTATGATTATCGCCAGTACTTTATATCGCATAAATGAACAGCTGACTTGTGTGAAGTTGAGAAACTGTCTACTTGTGAAGTTATGAAGTTGTAGCAACAATAAAAAGGGGAGGGTCGTAAAATGTGAATTGTAAACATCGTATGAATTAGCTCGAAAATTCATTTTTAATTAAAGGCTAAAACGCCGAACTGCAAAAGTGATTCATAATTTCACTGCAAAGCGCTTCACTTAACCTTGGCTCAACAGCTGATATCAGAGATCTTACAGTACGGTACCGTAAAAGAGAGCGGCACACACGTTTTTCAAACTACTAAGCCTAATTCAGAGGCCTATTTATGACCCTAAATACCATCGACTATACATTTTCTTATGTAGTTAATTAATCTCTTGAAGGGCCTGAAGACTACGATATACGAGATCTACAGTATATGTAACACTTGACTCTGAAACCGCCACCCTGCGTTCAACTTCTGTTTCGTAATGGGGAATGTTAAGAGGATTAAAGAGTATTTTATACGGCGACCTTAACCTTAAAAGCGCGATTAGAACAAAGGTTTCAGAGATCAACATTTAGCAATGAAGGAGCAGCACCACCCGAACCCCGTGGCGGGAGGGCTTGCAGGAAGAAATGGGCAATAAATAAGAGCACCAATGATGCGATTCAATTACCGAAGGTGGTGTTGAGGCGGAAAAGGAAATACGAGTTGTACATTACGACATAAGCACACCGGACAAAAAATTAGTCACCCCTAATAGCACTGTGGCAGATTGGAAACGTGTAATTTGGTCTGATGAGTCCCGTTTTTGTTTGTTCTCCAATGATGGGAGGCGACGAGTACATCGCAGGTCCAATGAAGCCTTTAATCCTGAATGCGTCGAAGGTGTTGTTCAGGCTGGAAACAGAAAGTGAAGCGCAGGAATAGACACCCACGGGCTCTGGCGGAACTTCGGGACCGGCTGATGAACGAGTGGCAGCAAATCGATGTTCAGTACATGCACAACCTCGTAGAGTCTCTGCCTCGCCGGATTCGTGCGGTTATCAAGGCCAGAGGCGCCGTCACACGTTATTAGGTACATTCTGAGAGGGGTGACTAATTTTTTGTCCGGTGTGCTTATTAAATTTATTTATAAATTTATTACATTTAAAGGTATCTTCATTTAATTAATTAATTAATTACTAAAGAGGTACATATTTAATTAGGGAGAAGAAATCTCTCTATGGAATACCCATTAAGGGCACACAAAGAAAAGAAAAAAGAAAAACAGCTTAGGCCCTAAGTAAAAGTAACATCATAATCAACGAAGGGCATTTTTTAGAAGGCATGAAAATGATAAAAGAACAACTGTCAATGAGAAAAGATCAGACTTCGCAGATATATGCACACCAATAATACATGCAACACCTACCTGCCCAATACCACCCACAGTTAACTCATCAACCGCAATGGTACCAAGGGCCACGTCCCCAGTATTCTCAAGTGCAAGGCCCACCTAATAACAGCTACCAGGAACCGACACAATCGACCGGATACAGACCAACAACCAACTCTACCGAACACCAAGACTTTAAAACCTCTAAATTTACTATATACACATACACAAGGTCTGTACATTGATAAAACTGATTACAAATTGCAACACCTAAAAATCTAGCTCTAGCTAGCCAACACAGTTACGAGTATCATGTGCTTAACGGAAGCACACGCATCAATGTGAAAAAGGATGTGAAAATTGTATAGAAGAGACAGAAATAGCAATAAAATACTACAACACATATTGAGTGGATAGATTCGCAAAAAAAGATGGAGGCTGTTGTATTTATATGGAAAAAATACATACACAGGTGAAATGAAGGTAAACAAATTAAATAGCACAGACGAAATTCTCATTTTAAAACTAAAAGAACCAAGGTAAATCATTTTGAACGTGTACAGACCGCTAAACACCACAGAAAATGAATTTTAATGTCACAAATTAAATCAAAAACGTTAAAATCACTTAAACCCCAACACCAAATACATTAATTTGTGGGGATTCTAACTTTTCATTCATAACGTGGACAAAAAATAATGAAGTTATAGACCTTATAGACCTAGTTATAGCTGTTGAGAAGTTAATTTGTCCTAAAGAGAGGAATATTTGAAGGATTATTAATTCAATGAAAGTAGATTGGGCAAGCATAAATTCAGAATTAATGGGAGTAGAATCGGAATTGCTACTTCGCAAAAAAACTCCAGAATAAATATTACTTAGAATAGAAAACGAAACTAAACCTATACTGTTGAAGCATGTTCCGAAAAGACAAAAAAAAAACGTAGCAAACTTGAGAGGAAATTCAGAGCAGTATTTAGACAACGGAAGCAAATCGTAAAAAATATCCACAGATGAAAAACTGCAGCAATGAGACTCAAGCTAGAAAAAAAGCTACACGAAATAGGACTAGACCTAAAACAATTATTTATGCACAAGAGACACGAGGAAATCAAGGTAAAAAAAAAATTAGTTTTACGCCTTTGCGAAAATAGAAAAATGAAATGTAAAGAGGGTATTGGTCCGTTAAAAGGTAACGTAAATGAATACACAAATGACCCAGAAGAAATGAGCGAGTGACTTAAGGTACGATTCAACTCGGTGTTTAGCTCCTTTAACCCTTTACGGACGAGTCCGCAGCATATGCGGCCACTCTTGTTACCAGAACGTATAGGTTTTATTGTTATTGAAAACTAAATATTTTAGTAACTAGTCACTGAAATGATACACATTTTGGGTCCCTTTCCCAACAACTAAATGACATCTATATATAAACACGCAGACACATTTATAGAAACGAGGCATTGTAGTACAATTTATATTATTATTTCTGGTCGACCTTAAGGTACCATCCGTCGTTAAAGGGTTAAGCCCGAGATGAAAACAGAAAACCCGAGGATGAATTCCTTGACATGCATACAAGTCAGACAAGTATGAACATGAATCTATTAATGGACTTGGAATTTTTGAAAGAAGTCTTAATTAAGGCTCTCTCACAAACACGTGAAAATTCAGCACGAGAGCCAGACAGATGGAGTACCATGTTTCTCAAGAAACGCAAATAGAATATAGCCAAGCCCAGGGGCAAACTATTTCTCGGGATGTATTATTTTAGTGTGTTAATGAATGACAATATTTTGTAATGCACATTACAGATATATTTTTTTAACACACACAAAACACACATGCGGAAGCCATTCGGCTTATTAATGTGATATTAAAGACTATAACTTAACTATGTACACATACAGAGTATACAGCTACACTAGTAGGCTACACAGTTGTAATGCACTTAATAAACATCTACACAGTTATTGTAATGCACTTAATAAACAGCTACACAGTTGTAATGCACTTAATAAACAGCTTAACTGTACAGCTTACTGTACTGTAGATAGAGTGTAGATTTGTAATGAATATTACATAGGACGCTTCCTGGCTTTTTGTTTGGAAAACTGCTTGATTGTGTCCTCGAAACTCACCGACTGCAACACCTCATGCTCTATACTCAACAGCGCCAGGGACGAAAGGCGCTCCTGGCTCATTGTGGAGCGAAGGTAATTTTTGATCAGTTTGAGTTTCGAGAATGAACGTTCACCAGAACAGTTCGTGACAAACATACACAGGTATATTCTCATTGCTATTTCCATGTTTGGGAATGTTCCTTTCAGTTCGTTTGTGTTCATATGCCGATAAAATCTGTTGCACATGTCTTCACGTTCCGTCTGGGATTCTGTTTCACTTTCGGTGAGTTTCATTAGGACAGCGAACTGCACAACTTCTGTTACCAGCTCTTTCTCCAGATCAGCCGGATAGCATTCTACTAGATGTTCAGCTGACCGTCGAAGACTGTCGATGTCCAGGACTAGAAGGAAATACAAAAATCCAAATCTTTTCTGCAGGACAGCGTACGCTTCTAGACGAGTGTTCAGAGTGGTACACAGTTTATCAATTATCGGTAGAAATGCAGTGGTCCGAAATGAATCTCGTGGTATCAAGTTCGTATCTTCAGCAGTTCCGATTTCGTCATGATGGCGCTTTCTCTTCTTTGTGCGTTGAGTCGATTCCTTGTATACTCGATAACCACACTTTCCGATGCCCTGGTCCTCGAATTCGTCAAATCTGATCTGAGATCTTCAACAAATTGCAGTAGTGATTTCAGCAAGAGGGTGGCTGAGTCTAACGACATTCCTTGTTTTTGAAGAGATGCATTCGTTTTTTGAAATCGTTCGAGAATAGTGTTCCATAAAACCAATAAAATGGCTGTTTCGAGTTGTTGAAGCTGTTTAGACAATCCCCTGGCTTCGATCTGGCTTCCGCAGTTTGGTTGGTATCTGCTGCTAGCTCATCCAGTACCACGATATTCTCGGCGTAGCCTTCGGTTAAAAATTGGACAGCATCTGATCTGGCTGACCAGCGGGTATCGGAGAGACCTTTGTCGACCTTTGGTTTCTCACTACGGGAACTACTATCGAGAACCTCTACATGTCGACGCCATCGGTATGTCGAGGAGACGAGAAACGTGTAGACATTCTGAATGAGCATAAACAATTCAACGGCTGCTGTGCAACTGTTCACTGCTGATTTACCCACAAGATTTAGTGAGTGGCACATGCATGGCACAAACTCATCATACGGAGATTTTGACTTGATGTGGCTCTTTACGCCGTTGTATTTCCCTGCTATATTGCTTGCGTTATCATAAGACTGTCCTCTGCAGTCTCCAATTCGAATGCCACGCGTCTCCAGAAAGTTGAGGACCACGTCGGCGATTCCTTTCCGTGTGTGTGTTCATAGGTATGAACTGTAGAAATCGCTCGACGGACCCAGACTCAACCACATATCGGACGGTGAAGCACAGTTGATCGGTGTGGGAAACATCATTACGTCATTAATTGCATGTCCTGAAGCTGGTGGGCCTGCTGAACGCACTGACGTAGACGGGTCTTCTGAAGACGCAGCTGCTGATGTAGCGGAGGCAGCTGGTGGGCCTGCTGAAGGGGTTGACGTAGACGAGTCTCCTGAAAATGCAGCTGCTGGGCTTGCTGAACGCACTGACGTAGACGCGTCTTCTGAAAATGCAGCTGCAGAAATATCGGAGGCAGCTGGTGGGCCTGCTGAAAGGGCTGACTTAGTTGCTGATGATTTAATCCAATTAGTCAGTTTCGGCACCGTCGCAAGAAACTTCTCTGCGCTTCTTATCCTTACGCTTTTCACTACCGGGTTTATATTTCTTCCTTCGATCCCGGTCACGACTCGTTTCCATGTTGTACGTATTACAATGCCAACAATAAGAACATAAATCAGGAATCTGCAACAGAAACAAGAAGAAGTTAGTAACAACATTAGAAATGAGTAACACTAACAAGAACAACAAATTAAACACCACCAAAGCGGATATTAGAATGCCTGATGCCATGCCACCTGCCGGAAAAAGTAAAACTCGTCGCAGATGGCAAATATGTGACGTTTAATATTTTTCAATTGAAATTTGCGGGGCCCATCGGGCGCGGGGCCTTGGACATTTGCCCGGTGCGCCACCCCTAAATGCGGCCCTGGCCAAGCCACTGTACTTACTCTGGAGGAAATCACTCTACACAGGACAAAACCCATTCCCACTAACCCTCGTCAGGAATTTTCAATTCACCTACGTTATTGGAACCATGGGGTTTATATAACTCCAAGGATAAAATCTTACAAAATGGCGCTATAAAGTTTGTAATGAAACACTATATTTGATATTTAAGAACTTTAATGAATATCATCATCTCTTTCAATGTTTTGACCCTATGGTTCCTGATGAGGGTTAAAGAACGGAGAACACTGCCCCCTTATTCAAAGGAGATAACATAGTAATACCTAAGAACTATTGGCCAGTAGCTCTGACGTTCCACTTTATAAAATGCTTTAAACATGTAATTAGAGACAAAATTACTCACTACAAGAAAAACCTTATTCAATCCGAACGAGTGAGACTGTGTCGAGATCAAAATATAGACGTAATGTACGCCGATTTTGCTGAAGCTTTTGATAAATGTGGTCATGGAATTATAGTATACAAAGTACAAATTTAAGAATTATGGGAAAACTAGGACGATGAATTTTAATTTCGTAGCTCAAAGAACGCAGAGTGGTAGTAAACGAAGTTAAATCTGGAGTCTCGGAAATCGTGAGCTCTGTTCCCCTAGTTCCCTTGCTGTTTATCATAATTATTGCAGATACTGATGCAAATATTAATGTCAGTATTGTATCGTGTTTTGCAGGTGACACAAAGATATACAAGGTGATATCAAATTAAGGTGATATATCTTGACGACATGGAGACATCGTTCAAACGGGAGGAAGACAAGAAAATGATATTCAATGAAGAAAAATTTCAGCATACAAGATATTAAGGTAGCTACAAAATAAAATATACAAATTACTACAAGACAAACATATAACACCAAACCCACAAGTCAGGGAACACCACAACATTAAAATTACAATATCTAGAAAAATAATGGAAATTATCTGGAGGAGCTACCGTAGCAGAAAAGCAAACATGTTAACAGAGTTTTGTTCCGCCCATAACTGAATATTGCTCAGACTCACAAACCCACAGAGAAAACTAGACTACAAACATAGACGCCAAACAAAGGATTTTTACGTTTATAATGGAAACGAATGAAGACTATTGGTCTCGATTACAAACCCTGAAACTCCACTCCCTGGAAAGATGACGTACACGACACAATAATATACATGTGAAAAATACGCGAGGGATGTGTCCCAAGCTTTAGAAATGAAATAGAAACACACTGGAATGTCCAGCTGCGGTGGAACATGAAGTTAAGTGGCCATGAAAACGAAGATGGAAAATACACTGAATACGTGGCACAAAACTCTCTAACGTGCTGCCGAAAGAACTGAGGAACGTCCAGCACCAGGGACGTAGACAGGGGGGGCAACGGGGGATTCAGCCGAACCCTCGGAGTAAAATTATGTTTGATATTTCTATGCATTTTTTTTTAATTATAAGTAAATTATAAGTAAGTACCTTCAGCACATGTCTAATTAATGAAATACATTTAAGAATGTGTTTTTAATCATTTACACACTTTTATTATTATTATATATATATATATATATACACACACTTACTTTAGGCGAGTTCGAACGACGGTTCAGGATAGACCTACGGTCGACCCGTCTGCAGCATCCCGCCTCATTTGCGGGATTTGGTGAAAGAGGGAATTGCTGTCTGATCTCCTCCTGCCCTCGTAGCCAGCCACGCATGGCTGGTCAGGGACTTTGCAAGGAATCTGTCCAGCTGGTTCTTAAAGTTATTCAGGTCGGTGTGCTGGAGATTCCTCACCTCTTTTGGTAGGACATTGAAAAGCTTTGGGCCTCGTATTCTGAGGGTATTTTCCATCCTCGTTTTCATGGCCTCTTGTCCCACCGCAGCTGGGACCGTACAAAATCTGCCTCTTCTCTCATTCCAGTTTGTTTCTATTTCATTTCTAAGGTTAGGGACAGAGCCCTCAAGTATTTTCCATACGTATATTATTGTGTACCGCTCGCGCCTTCTTTCGAGAGAGCAGAGTTTCAGTGATTGTAGTCTTCACCTTCCGTTTCCTCTATTGTAGATGTAGATGTGTGTATGTATATTCATTCATTCATTTCACGTGTCTAATTGTGAAATTCATCCCATATAAGAGTGTGTATGTATATAATAACCTCCCGAAAATAAATTCTGGCTACGCCCCTGTCCAACACACCAACCTGACTAAATTCAAGAACCAACTGGACAGGTTCTTTCGCAAAGTCCCTGACCAGCCATACGAGGGCAGGGGAAAAGTGGAAACCAACTCTCTCCTCCACCAAACCACGCAAATAAGGCGAGATGATGCAGAGAGATTGACCGCAGATTGATCCTGAACCGTCGTTGGAAGACAAGTAAGACTGAAGTAAGTAACGTAAACGTATTTTCTTCTAATTTTGCACCACATTCCTAAACAATAAGTTTAAAAAGGATGTCCAAAAAGAGCATAAAAAAGAAAGTACTAATCAACAAAATTTGGCTATGATACTGGATTTTATGGACGCCTGTACAATGACACTTTGTCCGTTACCTTGCATCATTTTACATTATTATTATTAATGATACACCTTCACATCCTACAGCGGTACTGCGATACTTACCATCGCAAACAACCACTCCCAACTAAATTGGGATTTTAATTTCCCCTCGGGGAGCTGGGGCAAATTACAACAGCCCCCAACCCCAGAGTCGAATAATACAGAAACATACCTATAATACGCAACTTGTACTGACCCAGAACGCAATTTCAGACCACTTCCGCGCTTCCTCCTATATAGTGACCGGAAGTACGGCTTCATCGAAACCAGTTCCAAATTGCCGATAAGCGATCGAAGTAGTATACCGCGACCCACACGTAATCGGAGGTCAATTCAAATCCTTCTAAAGCCGATCATTTATCATTATTGTGATTTAGGACTTAATAGGACTTCACTCATGCCATTTACAGACATCCTGCGCCAAGCATTTCCTGAATTCACTTCTGTTACAGGATAAAGCAACTAAAATTTAGCGCCGACGCGTAATTTATTCGCTTTGCCGAGTTATCGGCAAACTAGTCTCTTCAGCAAATCATTTATTTCTTGGCGAAGAATGCCGCATCCCCATATTACAACCATGGCGTTGAACCCGCCGATTTTACCATGCATTCATACAGGCTGCTAGGACGAGAAGGATAATTTGGTTTAAGGATTGTCCCAAGATTCTCACAATCTGCCAGATTCGACCTCAGGACGCCGGATTGCGAGTTGGATGCTCTGCCACTGAGCCAATTATAATTAAACCCTGTAGATGGGTATGGGTATTTTTATAAGGGATCTACTATTTGGTATGTACGGAATAAGAGTCCGAAGCGCACAAATCCTACACTCTCCTCCAAGTTTTAGAAAAAAAATTAAAAATTATATATATATATATATATATATATATATATATATATATATATATATATATATATATATATTATATATATATATATATAACAAGTTAAACGCCAAGCATTTATTCCTACTTACTACAATAACCCATTCTGAAGTATTAAAAAAATAAAGGAGACTAATTTGATTTATTGCTCTTTCAACTAAATTAAACTCACTTAATAAAATAACTTATTCTCGTCTGAAATAAATAGTATTAGAATATTCAAGATCATTATTAAGATCAATGTCGAGTAAAAGCCTTTATTTTAGTTCGGTATCATTTTATTCAAAAATAATACCTAATAATATCCTTAGAGTTACATACAGACTTTTGGCATAATACAGAAATATCAAAATGTAATTTTTTCTTTTCTATTTCATGTATGTGATACTGTATGCAATTATGAGTCATGAGAAGGTCATTCATTCATGTACGACTCTAGAGGAAGGTTTCAGTCTAGCTGCTTTAGGTCATTGACACGCGCGAAATTCGCTCAATCGAAAAATTCTCACAAGAACTTTAAAAGCGGAGTTTATCGAAAGAGAATGGGGGTTGCCGACAATTACGGTCGTACGAGGAAAAGAATTCTAGATTACGAAGGTTGACACGACGATCTTGTAGTAAGAGAGTGAGTCTGTTTACGCCGATGAGCTATTATTGTTCATAGAGCGATGGCCCGCGGGCCGTAATAACGTTGATACTGGACTGGTTGGAGACGTGACCAAGATCCAGTGTTAATACGATCTACCTATACTATCAGGTCACCCGATAAGTAATGTCGTTTTTTACGATAGATTAAGTTTAAACTAGTCCTACTCGGTTTAAGCATAAATTTTCCGAAGGTTATATCTAAGAGGAGATCTATCGTGTTTCGCTACATACTTTACAGACCTTGACCAGTGAAGACGTGTGTTTTGCTTTGTGAACCCCTTATAAACATGGTGGTACCAGAAGAGCATATCAGGCATATAATGCTTTACGAGTTCAAAAAAGTGAATAGTGCTACTGAAGCAACGCGAAACATTCAGGACGTTTATGGCAATGATATTCTGCATGTGAGGAAATGTCAAAGATGGTTTCAAAAGTTTAGGAATGGTGACTGCTGTTTGACAGATGCAGCATGCTCTGGACGCCCTTCTGAGTTTGATGATGACCCGCTGTTAGCCGCACTTGAAGAAGACTGTTCAACAACTGTCGAAGAATTGGCCCAAAAACTCAATTCATCCCCGTCCACCATCCATCGACATTTGCAACAACTCGGGAAAGTGCCTAATTTAGGAAAATGGGTGCCACATGAATTGTCGGTCGACAATCTGAGGGTGCGGGTAAACATTAGCACAGCTCTTCATTCCCGTGAACTCCAAGATCTGTTTTTGCACCGTTTAGTGACTGATGAAAAGTGGATACTGTACCAGAATGTTAAGCGCCGTCGACAGTGGGTTTGTGCCGGAGAACCAGCGACACCACAGCCAAAACCAAATCTTCACCCTCGGAAGGTGTTGTTTAGTGTTTGGTGGGATAAAGGTGGTGTAATACACTTTGAAACCTTACCACACAACCAAACAATCACCGCTCAAGTCTACTGTCAACAATTGGATCGATTGAACACTGCACTAAAAAAAAGAGACCTTCTTTAGTTAATCGGAAAGGAATCGTGTTCCACCAGGACAACGCACGTCCTCATATCGCTCGGATCACTTCTGCAAAAATTGATGAGCTTGGGTGGGAAAAACTTCCACATCCTCCAGATCTTGCGCCTTCAGATTATCATCTCTTCAGGAGTCTGCAAAACTATCTTGACGAGAAACAGTATACTTCTTTAGAAGACCTGCACACCAGTCTTTGTACGTTTTTTGCCTCAAAACCGCCTGAATTTTATAAACATGGCATTGAAAAGCTTGTAGGACGTTGGCAGAGTGTCATTGATTCCGATGGAAAATATATACTAGATTAAAAAGTTTCAGTTGAGTTTTTTTTTGCCATTCAAATTCCGATCTAAAAAACGACATTACTTATGGGATGACCTGATACATCCGTGTCATACTAATTATATAGGCTTTTAAGGTAATCCCATAAACGGGCCTATCTAATTCGGTTACGAGTTTAATTGCTCGCGGGTGAGCTTGCGTTTATGGATACAGGGTTCAGAACATTTTAGGAAATATAGACCTATGTACAAAGCCCAATTTAGGCCTATACATTACGCAGAAAATACATTATAGACCTACGAAATGGTAGTGGTACCACAGTTTCTATAGTTCAAAACTACATCCAATTTTAATATGCTGTACACACGCATACGGGAATGAATGTTGAAGCCTATTTTTATCCATTACTTTTCTCACGCACGAAAACTCAGATCGTAATTCTAACGTGGAATAAAAGCACACTGTACAAAAACAGCTGTTTTTTAGTAGTAAAGTCGGGAAAGAAACACTTGCAACGAATCTACTTACTGCTCAATAATTGCATGACATCATCAACATTCAAACGAAAATGTAAACCACTTCATCATCGGAATTCCTTATTTGAGATTTTAAATTTCGCCAAAGGGTTATTTTGGACAGTTCCCTTTGCTTATTAGCTCTCAAGGGCGACGTTTGGCGGTTTTACGAAATCCCAAAATGGTACGATTAATAATTCATTTCAAAGTTAGTAGTAAACAAGCTCAATTTACACATGCTCAATAACGATACACTAATCCAATACGTTTTCAGTAGTCTACACGGACCAAACTAGCTTATCGTCCCTTTTAATGGGGCCTACTTGGTACTGTGCTGTGTCCTTCCGAAACTTAAAATTATCAGTATTTGCTCCACTAAGTCTACCAAATTTTGAAATTTATAGAGAAACGGGATTAATCATAAAATAAAATTAACATTATAGGATATGCCCTAAATAAGCTACACACTTCGGTTATGCGAAGAATGCCAAAGCCTATTTTTAAAATAAAACTTTTATTGTTATTGAACTATTCCTTACTATTGAAGTGTTAAGCTAACTCCCAATGTATGGTAAAGCCTACCGTAATCAGTATCTCCATGAATTTCACTGCATCCAGCTTGTATTGGACGAGGCCTACGCCTACTCCAGCCATAGAAACTTTGACTTTATCATGTAAGTAACCCTGGTAGCTATAAATAGCCTACGAGATCTACAACACTGGATGTAATGAAACAATGGACTCAACTAGGCCTTTACAGGGCATGAGGGACTTCTAAGACAGATGGGTATCTAAAGTTTATCATAGTATGAAAAGCGTCCGTCCATTTTTCGAGAGAGAGAGAGAGAGAGAGAGAAATGTTCACAATGATTTTATTATACAAGAGACGCGATTAGAGCGATTACGAGGATAACAGACTACAGATTCTCAATCAGACTCAGACACACAAAAACAGATGGACAAAGAAAAGGGTGATTAAGCGCCGGAAACGTTTCACCCTTCGGCGTTTCAAGGGAAAAAATTCCTGCCTAGTAAAAAGTTCAGAAAGTGTCTAAATAAGAGCAAAGTTTTACTAAATCTTATAATAGTCCGACTGTTATAAGACGCAGCATGAATCGAGCCAACCATTCTTATAAAATAATATATATCCTAATATAAAATAGCGTAACACGACTACAAAAAATAGGGGGAGAAAATAGGGGGAGAAAATCTTTTTAATCTTAATGGGATAAGCCCTAAATTTAATGACTACATCTTATTAAGAGAACAAAGAATACAAACGTATCACAATCGTTTAAATTAACTACTGGTAACTATGTTTATCTTAACAAGAAAATTAGTTGCTAGCCTCGGGCTCCAATATCACACGTAAGAAGTCGTGGAATAACTAAAATGTCAAAAATTATTAAAAATTACTAATTAGTAATTTTGGGATTTTTTTTATTTATTTCTTTTTTAGCGAACTTCTTTCCGCGTCTATTTTTTTTTTTAAAGAAAGGCCCAAAGCGGGGCACAAAGTAGAAAAGGAAGTCTCTTTTTTTTTTCCTATAAAAGTATTTTTTACCTCGTCCAAAGCGAATTAGACAAACTTATCAAGTCTGTGGTCGGAAAATGTTCACGATTTTCAATAAAAATCCAAAGTCACGTAGAACTTCATGAATTTAACGACCACTCCACAAATTTCTACATGTTTCCATTTATCGATGTTACCTATATATATATATATATATATATAGTATAATTTAGGCTAATATGCTTTCTACAAATTATTTTGAACCTCAATAAATGCTGTACTATACACATAGTAGTAGGCCTAAACTTAGAGGTTCTGTATTATTTAACACAAGGTCTATTGAGCAACGGAAATATGATATACCGTATTTCCCGGCGTATAACGCGCACTTTTTTTTTCCCAAAAAATACTCCAAAAATCACCCTGCGTGTTATACGGCGATGGTACACACTTTTGGTAGAGGAGGGATGGTCGTATTATTATATTTTGGCTGTATATCGTTTCGTGGCACATTTTTTGCACTATACACTGAACAATTACGGTGCGCGTTATACGCCGGGAAATACGATAAATTGGAAGACACTCGAGAAAGGAGATACGATAAAAATATTCTGAAATACATACGAGTAAATAAAAGGTTCTGCCTGACGTGATGTAAGGTACAGCCACTGGCTGAGAGTAGCGGCGATATTAGTAGCGATGCTTAGTAGCGCCGCTGAATTTCAAAATTAGTAGCGGATGTGGTAGCGACGCTTCATTTTTACGGCTACCACGGCGCTACTCGCTACTTTGTAAGCGGATACATAGGAAAAGGCGTGTTAAGCAAAGTGCGGATAATCTAACAATTCAAAGGCATCAAAAAGCGTTCAGGTATCAAACTTTGTGTATTGCGTTCTCACGTGGTCTTGTATAGACTTCTTGTTGCGTGGTTAATTATACGAGAAACAAAAGTGGTAAGTGAGCGAACATCAGTACCTATCGTTTTGTTCCTTAAAATACCCAATTCACCCGAAATTTTACAAGTGTGGAAAATCTGGATTAGATGTACCAAAGATACGTCATTATTATCGTACGGTACTTAGTTTGGTTTGGATCGAAGACGAAGAAGAAAAAAAGATGCCAAAAGAATGATGGTCGAAAAAGTAGAAAATATCATCCATGAAAATAAAAAGTCTCCTGACAATAATGCTGACGGTACAACTGAAGATGAGGAGGACTTTTTTCGTTGTTTTAAAGTCAAGGAAACGGCCAACAACAACCAGGTGACAATTTTTCTTAGCAGTCCGCCATCTAACTCTCGAGTTGTCGAATGTGGCAGCTTTCCATCCGACACTAAATCTGTTTTTATTGCACTAAATATGACAATTTCATCTAGCGCGGCTGTAGAACGCGCGTTTTCTGTACGCAAAGGTAATATTGCGGCCAAAACGTGGAGGCCTATCAGATAGTAACTTTGGAAAACTCCCTATTCTAAAAATGAACAACAAAAGTTACAAACTAGTGCGTTCACGTAATATAGATAATGTTGAAATATTACGCAAATAAACTTGTTTCCTTCCATTTCTTCTTTTCAGGTAAAATGCAGATATGCTTCATTTAGTTTTTGCCAAAAGAAATGAGATGCACTTCCATTTTGTCATTTTTTTGTTGTTTTTTTTTTCAAATAAATTTCTCTCTCTATATTGCGCAGAATTAATTAGTTAGTTTATTACTAAAATTAATAGTTAGGTTGTAACTCTTATCCACCTCGAAATAATAGAAAAAAGTAAAAAAATTAAAGCGTTTTAATTTTTGACACGTTGAAGTACACAGACTGTCTTATATTATTAAAATGTTGCTCTTATTTAGACTTTCTGAACTTTTTACTGACAGGAAGAAAAGGGAATTCTCCCTTTTCTCCCTTACTTGAAGCAAAAGGTTTCTAGATCAACGATTACGTTTAACCGCAATAAAGCACTAAAACAAGATACAAAAGCAACATAAAAAGTACACTCAGCGAGTGAAGCTATTAGGTAAAAGCATACAGTATAGCCTACCTTGTATAGGTAGGCTATACTGTATGCTTTTGCTAATAGCTTCACTCGCCGAGTATACTTTTTATCTTGTTTTAGTGCTTTATTGCAGTTAAACGTAATGTAATTTTTGATCTAGAAACCTTTTGCTTCGAGTAGTTTTATGCATTTCAACTTATGAAACTGATTATCCTGCTGAAGGATAAGCACTCTGTAGTTGTACTTCAGAGCTTCGTAGCATTCAGTAACAAATTTAAAAGAATAACTAGATATATGGGTAATCTCACCAAAAGTAGCGGAATTAAAAGTAGCGGTAGCGTTAGCGCCTCTACTTTTTGGGACAAGTAGGGCAGAGGGAGTGCCGCTATTCTAAAGTGGTAGCGGGCCCAAACACTGGGTAGAGCCATATAAAACCTATGACTAGGATTGATCCCTTCTATGTACAGGGTACGTGCATGCAGTTCCAGAAGCAGTCCCATACATAGGTTCAATATTATCATGAAGTGTTAAGTGTATAAACTATAACCTACATTTAACGACTCCCGAAAGGTTCGAAGTATTCTACATAATGAATATACATTATACGGGGTTTACGCGAAAGAATCTTATGAACTTAGCTTATTTCAAATGGAATTTGTACAGTTCCTTTGTGACCACCTTTTTAATCAAGACTTAAAGATACTGTACAGTCGCTATACGCCTTTGGCTTTAGCCCTCTTCCCGCGTCGTCACCTGGGGCATACAAAAGGCCTAAAATTTAAACCAAACTCAATATTTTGGTACCGTCTGCATGGTTATCGCGAATAGAATATTTGACACGGTAACTCTTACGCCGCTCATGGAAATTCCACTACGTTTCAGGCCTCGAGAGTCTAATCTATACTCGAGATTAATCGGAAGAATCAGGTCCTATTAAACCCTAAACAAAACAAAGTGGGCCTCGCTCTCTCTTCTTAAAATGGGTGTTCAGATTCATCGTTTTTCAAGTCAAACTAATCAATCTGTACACGTTCAGGCTACGATTAATATTCGCAAATGCGTTATCATGACAGAAAAGGGAGCACCTCAACATGTCAAAAATCAAAACACCTTACTTTTTATATTACTTTTTCTATTATTTCGAGGTGGATAAGAGTTACAACCTAGCTATTAATTTAAGTAATAAACTAACTAACTAATTAATTAATTCGGCGCAATATAGACAAATTTATAACCCGTAACATTTAGGCTTGTCCCATTAGTGCGGGCGTGGTGTGGTGACGTAGTCCTAACACTACGTAAAGAACCACTAATAGACTATGAAGTGCCGTATGCCCACGTAATTATTTTAATTTGGCGAGTTAATGTACGTGGAATGAGATACGAATTCAGATTAATTTAAGGGGGTATAATTATTATAAGCTTCCAGTACCATACGAGACTGTACACAGTGGCCACGAAGTCCCTTTGCATGAAAAACAAGGGCAACATAAAGATATGATGTAATTTCACTGCAAAGGGACTTTGTGGCCACTCTGTAGGTAGACTACTTAATATGTAGGCTATGCCTATCTAAATTAAAGCTGCAAATTATGCTGTAGATTGTTTTAATGGTGGTGTACTGTAACCTATATGGGCCCAAATACACGTTAAAGACCTTATATAAACTACAGGTATCTTACGACCTAAATTATTGACTACTGCTTGCTTGTTTGAATAAGATTGATAAAAAAAAGAAGCTGGGATCTGAGCTTTGAAACAGATATCTACCACAATACACAAAATCCATCAGACCTTAAGTCTTCCATTAATAGGCTCTACCCATTAAAAAATGCAACCCTATAAAGCCTAATCTTAATGCATAAATTCCGTATGCAAGCTAATGCGTAACAGTTCAACATATACAATACAGGCAGTTGGCACTACCGTACCGATTCAGGCACCATAAATGGGAGAGACTTATGTTCAGATTTAAATGCCATCTTGAAGGAACAATGTAAATAACGAGTAAAGATATATCCTCAGAAAACCCCAAACGCAATAAATTGGAGAAGTAAATGTAGTTAAACTAACGCGTTTGCGTAGACCCGCCCATCGATAAGGCGAATTGTGCGAGTTTGAACTCTCTGCAATTACCTAACTTCAATGGACAAAGCGTATACAAATCAATCACTGAAAGAACATATCAAGGAAATGTACGGGCACTGAGAAAGGAAACCCCTATTCTTTAACTGTATTTTGAGCTAAATTATCTTTCAATTAAATTTCTCTCATCTGTGGAAAGCAAAACAAAATAGTGTGAAAGTGTACTAAGGCGTTACCTTGAGGCAAGGCCCCAACACCCCTATTAATTATCAGAGTCAAGGTAGGTCTATATACAGTACAAAACCATATAAGAGGGCGAGGAATGATGCTTGGCGAAATGGTTTACCGTAGATCTTGTGGGTATCCAAATTATCTTACCCAAAAGGCCCTAGAACTTTTATTTTTAATGTTATAAATGAATTTTATACTACAGCTTAAGAAGCTCGGGAGGGGAGTGGAATAAAACCTCATCATTCAATAAAAATATTGCTGTTGGGTACGACAATCTGTAAACCATTCAAGATAATTTAGGGTACTTGAAAGACTGGTCCCATTGCTCAATAAGCATAAGGCCATAATAATAATAATAATAATAATAATAATAATAATAATAATAATAAACGAATCACAAGCCCGCTACTTCCTAAAATCCGCGACAGCAAGTTGAAAACTTTCAAGAGGCAATATTTTAAATATAAGATTATTATTATTGGAACCAAAGCCCGTAAAATAAGGTTTGAAAAACAGTTACCGATACATCCGGAAATTCAACACCCAAACAACAGTATTGAATGGCTGGAAGGAACTACGATATTCGTAACGTTTCCCACAAAGGAATCCAATTTTTCAACTTTATTTTATTTCCTTTACACAAAAACCCAAACAATGATTGAGCATAAAAAGCAGCAATGCTACACAACTCAATGAATAATGCATACGAGATTCAACAATTTAAACATTCATGTCAATATACTGTAATCGGTGTAATTTGTAGTAATTTCAAAACACAATTCTATCATTTATTCAATCAAATATACCTAATATCAGCCGATGAAATAAAAAAGGACTCGTGTCTCATACCTTATATTTTAGCAATATAAAGAACGAATAAGTTACTTATTCGAGACACGAATAAGTTACTTATTCGAGACAACTGAATAACCTTTATTGATAAAATACATAGTTTTGCAATTTTTGTTTTAACGTAAATAACTGAAACTGGACTATTTTTTTTATTTAATTTGGCCTTAAGCTTTAGGCTTTATTACTTTATAGGATTGAAAATGTACATTGTGCTCCACGAGTTATCTATCATTTATTTACAGTAACAAATACGCTACAGTATAGCTATTTTCCGATTTTATAACCCGCGCGTGTATGTAAGCTTTGTTAGTTTTCTTTTATGGCTGTTGTAGATTCGAGGTATTTCACTAACTTCACTCACCTTTGGAATACATTTGTAAGAATTCTTTGAATGAAGCCTACAATAAAGATGGCACGGAGTAAGAGGTACGATATGGTAAGAGCAAATACCAAATGGGCTATAGGCCCTTTCTAGAAGCTAAGTAGTCCCATCCTTTAAAATGCAAAATTATAATATGAGGCCAATACGGAAATGTGAGAATCAAGGCTGTTTACATTAGCACATCTGAAAAAAATACAAAAATAATTGAAAAAGCCCTCGCTAAACTAATGTACAATCTAAATAACAGAGCCTAGCCTAAATGAAACCTTTCGAGGAACATTGGAAATTTCTCTCTTCCAAATTATTCTAAAAACTCTGGAAATATATATATATATTTTTTTTAACCAAATTCAGAAAGTGAGAGTTTATTAATGGATACCTGAGTAAAGGGTTTTCTTTTTCCTCGACCTTCGACGTATGTGTTTATACAGCTGATTTGAGGCTTCGGTTTTTTTATTACTCCACCAATTATTATATTATTATATTTATATACATAAACAAAAAACTGATTCGTAACAGACAACACAAACACTTTTCTACGTTTGAGAAAGTACGTTAAGGTCACAGGGAAACCGTTCTAACGACAAAAACCATTAGGAGTAATTTATAGAAAATTAGTACAAACAAGGCATGACTATTTTTTGAAGATTTTTATTTTAAATATATATTTTTTTTAATAAGAGTAGGTAGAACCGAGTTTGTAACAACCTGGAACTATTCAAATTAATATTAGATATGTTGATCTAACGGTATATTTCCTTAAATATGATAATTAAATTATGTTTGACGAATGTCTGGTGTAGCTAGACTCTAAAGAAAGATTAAATTTCATGTTGGTATCTTAACGACTCCTTATGCTCAGTCACTCAGGGACTGGCTCTGGACACTTAATTAATTTTGCACTACATACTTATATATAACGCAGACTCCGCTTTATTATTTAATAATTCGCTTGCTCCTAGCCTATTATATTTCATCAGTTCTAAGTAAAGCCTAACACCATGCTGCTTCTGTAGATCCTGTTAGGCCTTGTCAAATTACGTATAAAATCACCTTTTCTATGGTCAAGCCAACTTAATTTTAAAACTTTGGTTGAAGTTCTCCCAAGTAGCCTATCAAGTAATAAAAATTATCGGCTGGGCCCTAATTACTAAAAAGGCCTGATCAGCTAGGTAACATTAGAATTCTAGCAGGCCTGAGAATTCATAACTTCTAACTTAGACTTCCTTCGCAATAATGGAATTGTTGGTGTGTGTAAAAAAAAAGCCATAACAATTGGCAGTTACAATCGGAAGAGCTTTAGCACTAGTGAATTTTAAAGGTAATCCACCAGCTAAAAACCATATACAATAGTGCATCGTTGAAGGATTCGATAAACAAATGGACAATGTTTACTGTAACGTATAACAACCGGTTCAAAAGCTGATTCAACCTGTAACTGAATGGTTACAATCCCAATAATCGCAACCGGAGCCTCCTGCAACCAAAGCGAACCAAAAGCAAGCAATAAAGAAAAATAGTGAAGCGTCAACCTTGAAATTAGTTGGTCATTTATGAGCCGCCTCCGCTCATACAAAACCTCAAAAGTGAGCTTCACGATTGAGGGCCTCGCGCCCACGTGCACGCGCTCTGCGCGAAGACACCTGTTAAAGGGAAAACATACGCCGAATAAGGCTCACGTCGACTGATATTAGCTTAAACTGTAGGAGTTTAATGGCTCAAAAGCCTATCGCCTAACTCAACTTCCCCAAAACATCGCAAACAGTAATCGCTAATACATTCGTTTGCATACGAGGCCTACTATTATACTAAATTAGGAACCCCAAAGTGGGTACAGAAACAA
This sequence comes from Bathynomus jamesi, assembly GCA_023014485.1. Lineage (NCBI taxonomy): Eukaryota > Metazoa > Arthropoda > Malacostraca > Isopoda > Cirolanidae > Bathynomus > Bathynomus jamesi. The sequence continues at coordinate 59,026 of JAJOZX010006004.1, read as the reverse complement.
ACAAAATCAGGCAAATAAATTCCTAAAATGCCCGTTGATAAGGTTGAAATTAGACTTTACCTAATGCTCGTAGTAAACTTTATAAAGTTCTAGTTTTTAAGCATTGAAGTTTTTTTTAAAAACAGATAAAATTGGGCTTAAAAGCATCCTTCTCATCTAAAATTACTCGACCCGAGACTGACCGAGATGCATAATCGATAATATTACGTAATACTTTCACTTCTTCACCATTAATTATAGCCTATACAAAACATTGTAAAATGCATTATGCAACGCATGCATAATCTTTTATAATTTATTTATGGCCAAATACCATTACAAAATTAGGTCTAATCGCATAAAAGGACAAGGGCGAGAGTTGTGCATTTGAGCTGTATCAAAGCGGACCTTGGGCAAATACCCTGATATAATTAACTGCGTCCGTTTTTTGTCTTTAACTCTGTTGCTTACTGTCGCGTATAATCTGTACGACGATCGAACTTGATCCTCGCAAAACAACGAAATATGATAATATTAAACTATATATAATAAAATTAAAATATATTTAATAAAAAATAAAAAATGAAGCTTGCAAACGAAGAAAGTCTCTTTTTTCGGTAACTCTTAGAATACGAGAGATCTTCGTAATTTCATGAAGTTTATTTTTGTTAATTACGATAATTTACCAACTTCCCTCGATGGAATCCAAGTTGTAACGATGTGAAAACGCGAGTTGGTCATTACCTGGTAGGCAGGAATCACGGTCTTGGGATTTTTCTCGGTGTCACTAGACTTTCTTTCCTCTCCCTGACTAGACTGCTGTTTTTTATTGTCTTCATTCGTCTCCTGCAAAGGCTTTCTCTCGATATCGGAGGAACAACTCTTCAGTCGCAGGAGCCCCAGTTTATTGTGGTTGGAATTCTCTTTAGATTCCATCTTGCTCATGGTTGGTAGAGGAAGAAAATTACGGTCAATTTACGCTTGTACCCATTTCCCACCAAAAAAATTGACGAGATGGATTATTTTAGATGCTGTTTTTTGGCGTTTTTACTTTGGTATTGCGGCTTAAACTAAAATGTTCTGCGAAGGATACCTAACTTCTCTTTGCTTAATAAGCTTCCCAGTCCCAATTTTTAGAGGTGGTTCTAGTGAATAACTTTCTATCTAGAGCCAGAAATCAAACATTAAAGACTGTTTAACCCGGATTTTTCTCAGTATTTGTGGGCGTCTGTGGGCGGCAAATCGCTAAAAAACGTGAAATTAAACCGAACAAAACGTTTGCAATAAACACACAAAAGGGGGTACGATATGCAACAACGTACTGCAATCCGCAGCGACCAAAGTAGTACCAGGAGCCTCCAAGTAGTAGGAGTTTAATAATGCTTATTTCAATAACTGTTTAAAAACAATGCAGGTTATAGAGACTCCTTAAAAACAATTCATCCAGGTATTTAAAAGGTCCTTATATGATTTTAAAGAATGCACTTCTTAAACAATTCTTAAACAGTTTTACCTAACTTCAATTACAGTTTACATTGTTTACTGAAGCAAAACAGTGAAGCAGTCATTACGAAATTACGACAGATTTAAGAGGCGAATAACGAGGTTAAATGAACTCTCACCCGCGAGTGCTATCAACATCTGAGGTAAACTGACATGAAAAGTTGAGAACCTCAACTGCTGCGGCGAACAAAGGGGGAGCGGGGGACTGCAAGTAGGAGAAAATGGGGGAAGATTTCGAAGAAGGTTGAAGGTTTGGTATAAAATTTAAAATCCAACAACAGCAGCAGCGAAGGATTACAATGCATATGGAAAAAAAAAAAATATTAATATATATATATATTATATATATATATTATATATATATATATATATATATATATGATGAATAAAACCACGAAGGAAAAAAGAAACACAAACGGGTGCTCAAGCGCTTTCGTCTAATGACATCCTCAGGAACACTTTTTCCTTCGTGGTTTTATTCATCATAAATACTTTTCACGTGTCACTTTCGTGAAATAATTTTTCATATATATATATATATAATATATATATATATATATAGGTCTATCATAAATCAACGTCTACATTTACATCTAATACCGTGTGCGCTTACGACACACTCACATACAAATGAAGAATAGTATCATTCACCCCTTCAACCCTTAGGGAAAATCAACCTAGGTAAGCACTTGTAGCGCAGATGCACGATAGCACCACACAAATAAATTGAAAATTGTTGGCTCAAACGACCTCTACTGATTATGCACTGGAAACTGAAAGAATAAACGGTTCATCCTAGTTTTAAAGCTTATTTCGATATATATATATATATATATATATATATATATATATATATATATATATATATATATATGAGTGATTTTTTAAACTGACATTTTAAAATGTTTATTTTTTTTTATTAACTGAAATAAAAGCATGAAATTTTTACTGTACCTTCTCTACACATGGAGAATTAGTCCCCAAGTGCAAAACATGTTCTATGTGATGCCCTCTCAGTTTATTAACTGTTTGTACACGAACAACAAAATTTTGCAGTACTCTGGACAAAGCATCTATTGAAATCTGAGAAATTTTTTGTTCAATTGATGCTTTCAATTCTGTTGTGTGTGGATTCTGTTTAAACACTATCTTTTAAATAATCCCAAAAATAAAAGTCATAGGCGTCTAGATCTCCTAATGTTGGTGGTTAATAATATTCCTTTATCATAAACCGCAGGAAATCTGTTGGACAGGACGTTTTCGTCGAAAGTATCGTGTAAGTATCGTGAGCTGAGAGGACATTACATAAAACATGTTTTGTACTGGGATACTAATACCCATGTGTATAGAAGGTACGATAAAATTACATGCTTTTATTTCAGTTAATAAAAAATACAAACCTTTCAAACTGTCACATGTTTAAAAAAATAACCCGATATATATATATATATATATATATATATATATATATATATAATATATATATATATATTGACGCAAAAGTCAGGAACCATAGGCACATTTCATTAAATTATAAATATTCGAATTGGTAGCCTTCCACTTGGAGACACTTTCTGACGCGTTGAATGCATGATGTTTGAACATTCCTTAACACATTGGTACTGATTTTGGCACACTCAGATGTGATTTTATCCTTTAGAGAACGTATGGTTCTGGGTCGATCAGCATACACTACCGACTTGAGATGGCCCCACAAGAAAAAGTCAAGAGGCGTGAGGTCTGGAGACCTAGGTGGCCATTCGACGGGCCCTCACCGCCCGATCCACTTGCTTGTGAATGTTTCATCTAAAGAGCTCCGGACGATGGTTGCGAAATGTGGTGGTGCACCATCCTGCTGAAACCACATCTCCGCCCGTTCTGCCAATGGAATATCGTCCAGTATGGGCATTAGAAATGTTTGCAGCAAATACAGATATGCTTCACCTGTCACACATTGCCGTCGAAAAAGTACGGACCAATTAACCGATCCCCCCAGAGCGCAGCCCACACCATAATTCGTGGATCAAATTGCACATGTCCTTCCTCCATCCAGTAGGGGTTCTCATTGGCCCAATAGCGTGCATTATGCCTACTGACACGACTGCTGAAGTGAAATATCGCTTCGTCGCTGAACATGATCCTTCGTTGAAGCTGTCGATGTTGTAGAAACACAGCAAGAACTCTACACGACGGTCTGTGTCATCACCGTGCAGTTCCTGAACGAGTTGGACTTTGTAGGGGTGGAAACGATTTGTTGTAAGAATTCGTTGAATGGATCTTCTGGAGACACCTGTTTCCTGGGATAACTTTCTTAAGGACTTACATGGGATGTTTTCGAGGTGATTGAGTACCGTCAGTGATGTTGCTGCATCGGTTGAACTTTTTGGCCGGCCAATCATGAACATTTCGTTTCTTTGAAGTGATGAACAGTTTTCCAACTGATGCCTGAACAACTGGCGGCCTCTCAGGGTGTTTGTCATTAAAAGCAGTAGCAACTGATCGGTGTGTGTTACCACGCCTTGCACACATTAAAACTATCGCCACCCGTTCACCTATTGTCAATTTCTATGCCATAGGTTCAACAACAAATCTGAAAAGAACAAAACACAAATTATTAAAATGTGCCTATGGTTCCTGACTTCTGCGCCACCCTGTATATATATATATATATTTTAACTGCAAACACGCAGTATAATTAACGCAAAGAACGACGCTTGTATAGGAGAATATTCCGCGCAAGATGAGGAGAGAGAACGAAACATGAAAAAATGAGGTAACCACCCGGAATCGAACCCGGGATCTTCCGATTGCCGGTCAGATATGATAACCATTACACCACGGGCCTCACTCGAACAAATGCCGTAATTCTCCTACATACGCGCAGAAACCAATGCCCCAAGAGGGCACCTCCCGCTTGCCGTACATTATATACATTTTAACTGCGAACACGCAGTATAATTAACGTAAAGAACGACGCTTGTATAGGAGAATATTCCGCGCAAGATGAGGAGAGAGAACGAAACAAATGAAAAATGAGGTAACCACCCGGGAATCGAACCCGGGATCTTCCGATTGCCGGTCAGATATGATAACCATTACACCACGTGGTGTAATGGTTATCATATCTGATAACGTGGTGTAATGGTTATCATATCTGATAACGTGGTGTAATGGTTATCATATCTGACCGGCAATCGGAAGATCCCGGGTTCGATTCCCGGTGGTTACCTCATTTTTTCATTTGTTTCGTTCGCTCCCCTCATCTTGCGCGGAATATTCTCCTATACAAGCGTCGTTCTTTACGTTAATTATACTGCGTGTTTGCAGTTAAAATGTATATAATGTACGGCAAGCGGGAGGTGCCCTCTTGGGGCATTGGTTTCTGCGCGTATGTAGGAGAATTACGGCATTTGTTCGAGTGAGGCCCGTGGTGTAATGGTTATCATATCTGACCGGCAATCGGAAGATCCCGGGTTCGATTCCCGGGTGGTTACCTCATTTTTTCATTTGTTCCGTTCTCTCTCCTCATCTTGCGCGGAATATTCTCCTATACAAGCGTCGTTCTTTACATTGATATATATATATATATATATATATATATATATATATATATATATATATATATATATATATATACAGTATAGTGCAAACCCACAAGGAAAATAAAATATGCCAAGGTCTTTCATGTATTCAGCAATACATCTCATCAGGGAATTAAGGGAGAAGGCGAGATGATCAAAATATATACCAGTGTACGACAGTTGTTCAAAAACTCAGTTTACAAGGGGTTTTGAAGAAACTGTTTTATTACAAGTATTTCAACAACAACTTATTACTACTTTTCTATATAATCACCAAACAGATTCAAACATTTGTCAGTGTGCAACAAACTTTCTGATGCTGGTCGAATAAAATCCAGGCCCTCCAGGGTCCTTAGTTTTCAACCAGTTCCATATGGCCACTTCTGTATCTGGATCATTCTGAAATTGTTTACCTCCAAGGTGTTCCTTTAGGGCTAGAAAGAAATGGAAGTCACTTGGTGCAAGGTCTGGACAATTGGGGCATGATCCATGACTTTCCAGTGGAACAATTCCAAAAGTTGGCACGTTTGATTTGCAGTGTGAGGCCATGCATTGTCATGCAAGAACACCACGCCTGCAGTAAGCAACCTGGGACAATTTCTTCTGATGGCTATGCAGAGTCACCATAAAGTTTCACAATAAGAAGTGGCAATTATTGTGGTCCCTTTTCGCATGAATTCAACATGCGCCATCACCTTACCAGCTGATGGCGCAATCTTAAACTTTTTGGTTCGTGGTGACCCTAGATGGTGGCTGCCACTTTACAGTGTTGCCACACATGCCTAACAAAATATTGTACTACCAAAACCATTATTGTACTATGCATAATGTACCAGTAATTAACTTCGTAAACTTACTTTTTGAACAACCCTCATATTTAGGGTCATCTCACCACCTCCATTCCCTGACAAGGTGTATTGCTGAATATACAAAATGGTGTGGAATCAATTTTTTCTTTTTCCTTGTGGGTTTGCATCATTCATTTATTTCATGTGTTTAAGTGTGAAATTCATCCCATATACCAGGTGGGCCAAAAAAAAACTATTACCCAACTTTTGAAAAAATATTGTGGCTCATCCTGTATATTCATCTTACTGCTGAGGCCATATGTTTTACCCACACTTTTACTCTTTCAAACGCTGGCTTTGAGTCTAGATTCAATGCCCGAGGAGTAGAGGTACAGGCTCACAACTGGAAGGAGGTATCAGAATATGGTGCTCAATTGAAAGGCAGTCAAAGTCAGCAAGTTTCCCCATAAATAATTAATTTTCCTAATTTTTACACAAAATAATTAATTTATTTCCTTTTTCATTTCAGACCATCATTCCACTATAGTTGGTGAACAAGTTATAACAATGAAGTACTCTTTGGAAGATGAAGTGCTCATTGATATTGAACCTGCGTAAGGAGAAACACTAGGGTTCAAAATGAATGAAGAAAGAGTTTCCAAATAAACACTGGACAATACCTGGACTTCAATATCTTATAAAGAAAACTGATATCACAGGGTCGACCAAATGAAAAGAAGGCAGTGGAAGGCCAAAAACATCACATACTGAGGAAAATATTGACACAGTTTCATCCATGATATGCAGTCAAGAAAAATGACCCAACACCCACAAGTCTGTCAGAGAAATTTCAAAATCTACTGGTATTTCTTGTTCTAGTGTTCGTCATATAGTAAAAGATGATCTGGGTCTTAAATGTTTTAAAAGAGTAAGTTCATAAGCTTTCTGCATCAAATAAGCAAGCAAGAGTTGAAAAATGTTGTGCTCTGTTAGATCGATTCCCAGACAGAGAAGTGTTGAAAATATGGTTCAGCGATGAGAAGACCTTTATGGTTGCTTCAACAATACACACACAAAATGACCAAGTTTATGGAAGACAGGACAAAAAATCTATCAGTCTAGATTGAGTTTGCAGGGAACATCCACATTTTTCTAAAAAAGTCATGGTTTCCATCTTTATTTCAAAGTTAGGGAAGTCAGAGATTGTTTTTATTGATAAAAATGCCAAAATCACTGCTGCTTATTACCAACAAAAAAATCCTTGATGCGGTACTGCCGTCGATAAGGGAGAAGTCAAGGTTGCAAGCATGCATTGATAATAGAGGAGGGCACATTCTGCATAATTTTGGACTCAATTAGGTAACTGTATAGAAACAAAGTTTTTCTACTCATCTGTATAACAGACAATTACAAAACAATGGTTACAGTTAGCAAAAATCCAACTTCACCATGAGATAGACCATGAAATTCTATACAGGAGACATATTAATTGTACAAATAACATTTGATAAAGGTGAAATTATATTGTTCAAAATCAGAGTAATAGTTTTTTTTGGCCCACCCTGTATATGTTACAGTCAAAGTGTGTAACCAGCCATTTCGCATAATGGCTGAAACTTTTAGTCATTTCACAAAATGACTAAAATCTTCAGCCATTAAGCAAAATGGCTGAAATTCTACCTTGGTCATTTTGTGAAATGGCTAAAATGACTTTTGTCATGAATTCATAGAAATACTAAACACACAGGTCTGTGTTTGTTCAAATAAGTGAGAAACACACTTCAAATACACATTTGAATTTGAATTTCAATATAGAGGTTTTCAAATACTAACTGGGCTTTCAATGTTATTCTGATGTCCACCATTGAAGGATGGGTTAGATCAACTGTATGCCCTTGACAAGTGGTTAGGTTAATTTTTTGTTATTTTTGTTAAAACTAATGAAAATAACACAACTTAACCTAACCAAGTGTCAAGGGCATACAGTTGACCTAACCAGGCAAATGATCTTGTACGAAATGACCAAGGTGGAATTTCAGCCATTTCACGTAATGGCTGAAGATTTTAGTCATTTCGCAAAATGACCAAGTAAAACAGCCATTTCGCGAAATGACAAAGTTTCAGGAATTACACGAAATGGCTGGTTACACACTTTGACACACACACACACACACACATACATATATATATATATATATATATATATATATATATATCAGGTCATCCCATAAGTAATGTCATTTTTTACGATAGATTAAGTTTAAACTAGTCCTACTCGGTTTAAGCATAAATTTTTCGAAGGTTATATCTAAGAGGAGATCTATCGTGTTTCGCTACATACTTTACAGACCTTGACCAGTGAAGACGTGTGTTTTGCTTTATGTGAACCCCTCATAAACGTGGCGGTATCAGAAGAGCATATCAGGCATATAATGCTTTACGAGTTCAAAAAAGGGAATAATGCTACTGAAGCAACATATAACATTCAGGACGTTTATGGCAACGATATTCTGCGTGTGAGGAAATGTCAAAGATGGTTTCAAAAGTTTGACAGATGCAGCATGCTCTGGATGCCCTGCTGAGTTTGATGATGACCTGCTGTTAGCCACACTTGAAGAAGACTGTCAACAACTGTTGAAGAATTGGCCCAGAAACTCAATTCATCCCCATCCACCATCCATCAACATTTGCAACAACTCGGGAAAGTGCCTAAGTTAGGAAAATGGGTGCCACATGAACTGTCAGTCGACAATCTGAGGGTGCGGGTAAACATTAGCACAGCTCTACATTCCTGTTAACTCCAAGATCCATTTTTGCACCATTTAGTAACTGGTGATGAAAAGTGGATACTGTACCAGAATGTTAAGCGCCATTGACAGTGGGTTTGTGCTGGAGAACCAGCAACACCACAGCCAAAACTAAATCTTCATCCTCGGATGGTGTTGCTTAGTGTTTGGTGGGATAAAGGTGGTGTAATACACTTTGAAACCTTACCACACAACCAAACAATTACTGCTCAAGTCTACTGTCAACAACTGGATCAATTGAACACTGCACTAAAAGAAAAGAGACCACCTTTGGTTAATCGGAAGGGAATTGTGTTCCACCATGACAACGCATATCCTCATACTGCTCGGATCACTTCTGCAAAATTTGAGGAGCTTAGGTGGGAAAAACTTCCACATCCTCCATATTCTCCAGACCTTGCGCCTTCAGATTATCATCTCTTCAGGAGTCTGTAAAACTATATTGACGAGAAACAGTATACTACTTTAGATGACTTGCACACCAGTGTTTGTACGTTTTTTGCCTCAAAACCACCTGAATTTAATAAAGCTTGTAGGACGTTGGTAGTGTGTCATTGATTCCAATGGAAAATATATACTAGATTAAAAAGTTTCAGTTGTTTTTTTTTTATCCTTCAAATTCCGATCTAAAAAACGACATTATATATGGGATGACCTGATATATATATATATATATATATATATATATATATATATATATATATATATATATTAGGGGGTCCACAACAGCGTTTTTTGGAATTTTAAATTCGGTCACATCTGCTCTTATTTTATTCCCCCACAAGAATAAACATGCCAATTATCTTTGCTCTAGGACCTTTTTATGCACTCGCTCAAAATGAAACAATTTCAATAATGACTTGACAATTTATGACGGGAACATTTATTGAACAAGGATAATAATGACTTGACAATTTATGACTATATATATATATATATATATATATATATATATATATATATATATAATGAAATTATAACAGCGGAACAAATAATGCACACAGTTGAAGATCTTTAGGTCTTCTTGAGACCAGTTTTAGTTGGCTCTTTGAATTCCTTGCGGTGCTGAGTGACTGCGCGGAGAAGGTACTGCTTTTGCGCTTCATCCTTCGTGATTGTGCTGTTGAAAGCCTTAATGAGCGCAACTCCTCTTTCTGTGCAATTGTCTTGGACAGGAATGATTGCGCCTGTTCACTTCCGTACTGCATGACGAGGTTGAAGAAGATTGCTGAACGTTTGGTGGCATAGAATTCCAAGGGATTGCTCGAGGAGAACATTTTTCCATCCACGCGCTTGAGTCCTTTTCTTTTTTCAGGAACAGCTACGATGTTGTGAGCAATCCTCTCCTTCATGGATGCATGAACTCGAGGATCAAAGAGTGCCAAGGGGATTAAGTGCTCAGAAATGAACCACAAATGGCGCTTTATCATTCGTCTTTCCTGGGTGAGCTTTCAGCTGGCGCAAGAAAGTGAGGTCATTCAATGGAGCCATGTATGCAACACTGGCCTCATTCCAGTAGCAGCTGTAAAGGAGCATGATAAACAGGCTTAGTTCCTCGATGTTCCGTTTCTTGGCCTGAAGCAAGGTGAATTGATCTCTGAATAGGAACACCTTGAGCGTGTAAATGGCCTTGGCCATCCATCACGCATGGTGCATGGCTCCAGGGCTTCGAATTCTCACAGGACCGTCAAGCTTCCCTCCCAAGAAAAGGAGGCAGAGAAGCATCAGTTCATCATAGTCGTCCCACTGGCTCTTGTTCTTGACAGCCTCCTTGTAGTAGGAGACCATTTCCTTCCTCTGCTCTGCTGTGCTGTTTCAATGAACAGGCTGTCGGGTGCACTCTCGAACTTGCTGCGATCAATGAAAACCCAGTGCTGCTTGAAGCGCTTGAATAGGCCAATTTCAGGTCCACTGGATGTTCCGAAACAAGCACCAAAGGCCGCAGCAAGGACGACTTCTACCACGTGGTGTCGGCAAGCGATCCACACCAGATCAATACCCAACTCCTTTTCAATGAGAGTACAAGCTCCAGTATGAAGTCCCATGTTGGACGCAGTTGTATCAAAAACAAGACCTCGAACGTTGCCCCTCAAAGACCAGTCATCCACAAGCTTCAGGCATGCCTGAGCCTGAGATGCTCCAGTTGCAGCAGCTACCATTGGGACTCCAAGGAGTTTCTCTTCCCCATTACCAGTTACAAGCACAGCCACATGGTCCACCACCTCTAACCCATGGGAGATATCTGTAAGCAGCTTACTATCCCAGTGCAAGAGAAGGGGCTCATAGGTCTTGAAAGTGGCCTGATCTTTGTGGCACACTGCTTCACGTGTACATTGTCTCACGCAATGAATGGTGCTGCGCAAGATTGACACTTCGTCCAAGTTGTACCCCAACGATTTAATAGTTGCTGCGACCACTGCCATTCCTTTCCTGTCACTGATGTTGTGGGGATCCAAGGCTAAGGAAATGTCAGGCATGATCACAGACTTCAATTGCTTAAGAGTGGAATGTTTTCGTGCTGACTCCTTAAAAACTACAGTATCTGAATCTGATGATTCAGATGTGCTTGAACTAGAAGCCTCCAGTTCTCCCTGGGACCATCTCGCATCTGCCTCGCGCTTGGCCTTCTCCTCTCGGTTCATCTCCGCCTCACGCCGAATCCTCTTCCTCATTTGTTGGTCAGCCATTTTCTTGTCAATCGGGCCAAAGCTGGAGGAAGTGGGATTATCAGCTGAGCTGAGCGACAAGGAAGTTCTTGTCCCCTCATTCATCATGGTCTCGAGGGCATCATGACATGAAAGATCGAACACATCATCTAGGTCTCCGCGAAATATGTCCTCCTTCATTCTGTAAGATGGGAAATTCTTTGTGCAGTTCTTCTTCAGCCCCTTGTATTGCTCGTACAGTTTCAGGAGCTTCTTCTCAGCATATCTGGTATCCATCATTGGAACATTTGCTTTTGTCCAAAACGGGATCAAAGCCTCAATGGTCATCACCGCACTGTTATATTCTGTCTTCCTCTCCTCCAGATGGTGGAACATGAATTTCCAGAGGACTTGAAGCTTGGTAGTTAACTTCTCCTCCACCTTCCCTAGTAACCACACCTCACTGCTAGACTGTTTTTGATTGCTTCGGCGGCATTTCTACACATTTCTACAAAAGAAGAAGCCAAATTTAGTCATACTATAGTAATCAGTCATTAGTGAGACACGTCATGCATGATTGAGCGACCTCTTAATGACACCGTAGACCAAACATACTTCACACAGTTATTCACACTAAGTGTAGGAACAAAAGCAACAATGACCCAAAAGTGAAATCTCAGATGCTAAATCTTCCCTATGCTTGTGAACCACCCTAAAAAATTATTTCACGAAGGTAACACGTGAAAAATATTTATGATGAATAAAACCACGAAGGTTTTATTCATCATATATATATATATATATATATATATTATATATATATATATATATATATATATATATATATATATATATATATATACTTCTTACTTCGTAGCCCCCAGGTTCTCTTATGCGAACCCGGCGGCGCTCAGGTATCCCGCGACCACTGTGGGATGGGTCCATAGGTCTCGTAGAGGTAATGTTGGAGTTGTGTCTTTGTTGAGAGAGAGTGTGGCAGTGTAAGAGTAGGTGTTCTGTGTCCTCAGGGTGGAGGTAGCATTTTTGACAGGTGGAGGTGTCAGCTAGGTGGAGTCTGTGTCTGTATTTTGGAGGGAGGGGTGGTGGCCTGAACGGAGCCTGGCCAGAGTAACTCTTGTTTTCCTTGGGAGGGTTTGTTTGCTCTGATGGATTACAGGGGGAGTATCGTGAAGGACAGTGTTGTGTGGTTGGTCGAGTAGGTATTTCCGGGTGAATTCTGTGTGGAGATGTTTAATGGGGTTGATGTTTAGGGGAGGGGGGGGGGGATATTGTTCAGTAGCTGTGAATAGTGAGCAGCAGGAGTACGATTTTTGTTGCGGGGTGGGGGATTGTGTAATGTGAGATGGTGACAGGGTGGTCTGGGGCAGTGCTCTGAAGAAGAATTGAGTCCCTGTCATGTTCATGTGTTCGATGGGGAGTATTTGTATCTGCATGTAGATGTGGGATGGGTGTGGTTCGGAGGCAGCCAGTAATGCTTCTGAGACCTCTGTTTTGTGGGTCTGTATCTTTTTCTGGTTTGTGTGGGAGATGGACGGGGACCAGGCGGGGGCAGCGTAAGTTAGGGTAGTACGTACAAACTGTTTGTATACGATACTGAGGGATTCCTTCTGTTGACCGAATGTTGTGGAGGTGAGTGTTCTGAGAGCGTTTTTTTTTTGTTGCTTTAAAGCAAATGTTTGATATGTGAGGGGAAAAGGACGCGTGTGTGTCTAGGGTGAGGCCAAGGATTGTTGGGGTTTTGTTTAGAGGTAGGGGATGTCCCATGAGGGTGACTCTCAGGTGTGCTTGGGATTCGTGGCGGTCTGAGGTTAGGAGGGTGATGGAGGATTTTTGAGGGGATGCTGACATCCTATGTTAGTCAGCCAGAGTTCCAGATTGGTAATGTACTGCTGGATCAGGCATGTGGCGGTGTTACGGTTATGGTGTTGTGCTGTTATGGTCAGGTCATCTGCATAGGAGGGAGACGTGGACATGGGGGAGAGAGGTTGTGGGAGGTCATGCATGAAAAGGTTGAAGAGGATTGGAGAGAGTATGGAGCCCTGTGGGACGCCATTGTATAGTCTGTAGGTTTTGGATGAGTGTTGTTTGTGTATGACTTTGCCAAGTCGGCCTGCAATGAGATTAGTAAGCCATTTCTTGTCATTGGTGGGGATGTCGAGATCAATAATCTTTTGTGCAAGAATGTGGCGTGGGACAGTGTCGAAAGCTTTGTTGATGTCGATGGCACAAGGACTGTGCGGGCAGGGGGGGATAGTTGGTTGAAGCCATCTAAGATGTGTTGGGTTAGGTTTGTAAGAAGCGTTGTGGTAGAGTGGGCGGACCTGAAGCCGTGTTGGGTTTGTGAAAATGTAATGTAATGGCCTAATATATATATATATATATATATATATATATATATATATTAGGCCAGGTCAAAATTTTATATTGAAAAGGTACATATTGTGAGGGGTTTGAATGGAACACAGGAACCACCTCATAAATTATTTTTTTGCTGTTTAAAGTCTCCTACCCCTGGCACAATTTTTCACTTTTTGACCTATATTGAAGAATATTCCATTTATACAAGACTTACTCTACATTCAGGTTTTTTGATGACATAAATCTTTATTAAAGTACATTTTGTTTAATAATGTACAGTATTAGGAAAATTAATTAAGTACAACACTATATTCAGAAGAAAAAATTAGAGGCATAATAAATGTGCTAAAATTCAATTCACTTTTTCATTGTTCCTTATCACATCAAAAGGGAAGAAATTTTCAATATCATTAGGAAGTTTTATTTCATGTTTCTTACTCATTCCATTGGGCCTTCCATTCAAGCTTGGGCAGTTTTCATCTTGATTCTAATAAGTTTAAGATAAACTTTTGACAGTTGTCATATCCTATTCTTTCCTGACATGCCTTTGTTACTAGGTTCACTGCCCTTTCCGCACTTTGACTGTGGCATGGAAAAGAAGCTATCTCCAGTGGCTTACATCGAGCCTGTAGTAGCTCATCATCGCTAAAATTCTTTAGCTGCAGTGGAGGAGTAATGATCTCTTTTTGCCAATCAATCATCTCAGTGTAGTCAGTAGATTGGAAATCGAGGGTTCAAGGCAACTCAAAGTTTCTGGTACCTGAAAATCCTGTTCTTGAAAGGATGATTTCTGAAAAGCTTGCTCCCTAATTTCTAGTCTCTTATCAGTTACCATTGATATGAGTATTTTCTGGGTGGGCAAAGTAGGCATTATTCTTTAATATTGGTTCTATGATTGATCTATGTTGTTCATCTAAATTTCGAAGCAAGCACATTAAATGCCAAAAGTTACATGCACCATCAGTTGCATTAGGATGAGATTTTATCCAAAACCACCCTGGAGCATAGAACTGCATAATGATCTTGACTATATCTTGAAGGTTTTTATTGGGATTTGGCATTGATATATAATTGAAGGATCCTGCTGGCTAGAGTTAGCCAGTGAGCATGGGGATCGAGTGGACAAATCTTGAGAAGTGTCTCAGTTTGCACTGCCAGACACATATCATAGAGATATCTTTGATCACTGCTTAGCTCCTTCACAACATTTGCTAGAATTCTTTAATGTTTCCCTTACGTGAGATATTTGACTACTCCAATTTTGTTAAATCTGTTTTCAGTTTATTCCCAATTGAACCCACAAAAGTATTTGGACTGTTGTTTACCATCAATGGCTTTGTAGCTGTGCATAAAAGGTAGCTCATTCAAATGCAAGAGGCACACCAACCACTGCACTGGTTTGTTAAGATGAATTTCAACCAGTTTTATGGCTCCACCAATTTTTCCTGTATTTATAGGAGTACCATCACACAGTAAAGCTTTGATAGTATCTGTGCTGTTTGAGTCTGTAATAATAGTGATCAACTCTTCTGCTATGCAGTGAGCAGTTCCATTATCTGGTGTGACATGGTCTACATAGATGCTTCCAGGTTCTTTCACAATAACATAGTGTTGTTCTTTTATCTTTCCACTTTTAGTTAATGTGTTATCTTTCCTTCCATCAAATCCAAGGCACTCCATCTTCAGATTTTCAGATTTAGACCTAAAAGTATTTGTTTCACGCATGCAATTTCTTTCTCTTTCTAATTTCTTTCTGTCAAGCATGTTGGTGTGGTTAAGGAACCCCATATCTTTTAAAGCTGCATTGAATCTGAATCTACATCCATGTCTTCAGTATTTTCTATAAATTCCGATGGTAAAACATTGGTGGTTTCAGTCATTTCTTCTTGTGCTTTTATTTGATGGTTTTGTGCTTCTTGGGCTCTTGCTAAAGATCTCTTCTTTGTTGAACTAGCTATGCGATCAATTAGTCCTAACTGATTTTTTCTTTGTCTTTGACCCACAAAAGACTCCCATTCTGCCATTGGTATTTTATCCTTACACCTGCAAGATTTCCTATCAATTCCCTTATCATAGCATTCACATGATGATATTATCAAACATTTCATCATACTGAGCTACTTCTAAGGCAAAACTTTCATTTCTTCAATGTAACAGCACCTTGTTCAATTTTGAGGCTTCTTCTATTAGTCAACCGACTTTAAGATAGATATCTTTGGTGTTAATCGTATAAAAAGAAAATTTCATCCAACTGTCTTCAAAATCTTTTACAACAACCCTGTAACAATCATTAGCAGTTGCTGATCATTTTGATTTAGTTTCTTCACAATGGCGCAAAAAGGTAGTGTCTCACAACATCTGCTTTTGAAGGAGTCATGGCTGCTGGGAATTCCGTAGGATATCCAAAGGCTGCATTTGAGGACTTGCTTCTAGTAGACATAGTTTATATTCAGCAGTAGAATCAATTATATGTAATTTATAATTTATGATAATTCAAATTATAATTAAAGCAAATGCAAATGCAAATTATTTTCTATTTATCTGAAAAATTATTTCTATTTATCTGAAGCATAAAAATATTAAGCATTAAAAAACAACTTATGCAACATATAACAACATTAAACATATGCAAATATGAAGGTAAAAAAAGGAGGAGGGGCATGTGATAGGGGTCCAGTAGGGTAGCACATGCTTGATTTTTAATATTTTGTTAAAGTGATAAAAAACACTTTCTCACAGTGTGTACTTTTTAAGGAATAACATTTTTTTCCCATTTAAACATATGCAAATATGAGGGTAAAAAAAATGGGGAAGGGTATGTGGTAGGGGTAACACATGCTTGTTATTTTAATATTTTGTTATGATAAAATGACTTCGTACAGTGTACTTTTTAAGAAAAAAAAAATTCCCATTTTCAACCATATAAAAAAGAAGACATTAGACAGCTGGAGGGGATCCAAAGAAGCTTCACAGCCAAGATCAATGGGTGCAAAGAACTAAATTACTGGGAAAGGTTACGAGAACTAGACCTATATTCACTGGAAAGGAGAAGAGAGAGATACACCATTATTTACACTTGGAAAATAATGGAGAAACTAGTCCCTAATCTTACTCTGAATCCATAACCCCCAAACAACGATGGAAAGTAGAAGCGGTAGACTGTCGTATTCCAAATTGAAGGCGAGACAGGGAACATCCTTAACCCTGAAAGAAAATAGTTTTGTAGTGAGAGGACCAAAACTGTTTAATCAGTTGCCCAAAGACTTAAGAAACACGAAGGGAGTTGCAGTGGAAATCTTCAAAAGAAGACTAGACGCCTGGCTCAGAACAATCCCCGATGAGCCGGGCGTACCTGGCTATGTGAGGTGGAGAGCGCAAGAATCCAACTCACTACTTCACCAGGCCAACTCGAGAGGAGGGACGACAAGCTTGACCTTCGCGAAATGAGAAATCATCGCGCGGAACCTTTGTAAGGTTGTAAGGTAAGGTAAGGTAAGGTATATATATATATATATTAAGTTTGGGAAGAACCGATTCGCCTCTATTTAAAAGGGCATATCTCGGCGGAAAAACAAAGAAAAAGTGAGAGGAAAGACAGAGGAAAAAGAAAGGGTGGAGGTGACAGTCGAAGTGGAAAAAGACCAAGGATGACAAGGACTGCAGGGTCGAGCCCCATCATCCTTGGGTGCTAGGGCCGGGAGGGTGCATGTGAAACCTCCAGGAACAAGCACGTACAAACAAGCACAAAGAGCACTCAAGAGCACGAGCTTAGAACCCCCTTGCAGGGATATATATATACACACAGCTGCATTGGGCCAAAATAAACTTAAAACCAGGAATAACCATTTTATTCTTTCAGTTTCCAATGCATAATCAATAGAGGTCACTTGAGCCAAACAATTTTCAATTATTGCCTGTATCATAATAGGTGTTCAGTTATCGATTATGATTTTCCTACTAATTCCCTATCTGGTCTAAGTTATAGCATTTTTGTAAATAAAAATGTACTTTATATTAGAAAACCACCAAAACAAATATTACAAATATTTCATGAAATGTAAAAATTAGAATGTTATTTTAGCCTTCAACCACCCCCAACAATGAAAAATTCCTTTATCTACCAAAATGGCATTCAATAAATGCAAAAATTTGAACTGCAATAATAATTTCAGTAGCTACTATGCTTTAATTTTAAATACTGCAGGTATCGATAATTTCAAGGCACCAATTAATGAAAATTTCTGAACACAAGTTCCCCACAAACTACTTTCACTAAATGTAAACTTTAAAATATAGTAGTAGGGCAGTGGTATTCCAATAGAGTACCCTTACTCATGACAACAATGAAATTCCCAAATGTGAGTTAAGTTAAAATTCCCAAAACTAGTGTATGTCATCTTTGATATTTAAGCCCTCACTTTTCAGTGTATCAACAGTCAGTCAGTCATTAAAAAAGAATTAGAATGGCAGATGCAATATTTAACACTATTTAGTAAAAATTCACAAGAATGACTAAAAATTAGCACATTTTGGTTCAATTCCAAGTATATACATCACAATAAATGGCAATAAAGATTATTTTATTAACAAAACTGTTAATCAAAGGTTTCAAAGAAGAATAAAAATATATTCTACTTTGTAACACTATCAAGCTTAAAAACTTAATCATATTTTTATATGCAAGAATAAGATCTAGAGGCATTTTGTCTCAAGATATATTATATATATATATATATATATATATATATATATATATATATATATATATATATATATATATATATATATATATATATATATATTATTTTTTACCTAATGAGGGGGAAAATTTTACGTAAATGCTGATTCCACCCACACCCCAACCCCCAGTCCTACCCAGAGTAATGCAACATTTCTGCTAGCCCTGTTTGAAGGTAAAGTTGTGAATAAACCTAGCCTACTTTGGTGAGAAAGTGTGTGAAAAATTTTAGGCCTGAGCGAAGGCTTGTACCAAATTTGTAATGTAAAAATTTAATTCAAACCATGAGTTCACTGTTTTGGTCCTCTGAAATAAATTAACTCAGCACATTAGTATATCAATAAGTGTTAAAACATTAGGCAAACTTATATACCAGTACATGTTAAAATGTTAGTCAAACTTAAACAGTAGGCTATAAGCATGCTTCATTTATATTAGCAGGAAGGATAAATGAGCTGGAAAAATGTCCCCTCCCCATAAAAGGAGAAAGAGAGAACCAAAATCAGATTCTAGGGTCTTTGAGATGGACACCACATTTGAAAGATTGGAGGTCACAGCCATGGATTGAGGAAAATTGTTCCAGAGTTTAGTGGTTGACCAGATGAAAGAGCAAGAATACCAATTAACCATTACATTAATATTAGAGAGTTGGACAGAAAAGGGATACAAATGTGTCAAAAGTCTGGTAAGTCTGGTAAATCTGTAAGCTCTCCTTAAAGGAGGAGGCATACAATTACAGAGTTCAGAAGAGCAGTGTCCATAATAATAGCAATAGCAAAGTGAGTGAGGCAATACTGTGGCAAGGATAGAGGGATTGTAGACATTAAGAGGTGGGGAATTGAGGAGATAAACTGCCTTTGATTCCATCCAATCAAGTAGAGCTGGGTGGGTTGAGCCACCCCACACATGAGAAGCATACTCCATACAGGGGCCGACAAGACCCCTGTATACAGAAACAGCAACTGCATAAGGGTGAAGAAACAGCAGAGCTGGTACAGCACATCTAACTTCTTAGAAGCTGTTTCCAGGAAAGATCACAAGCAAAAGAAACAGCAAGAATGTTAAGAGAAGAGGAATGATCATAGTGTGTATTGTTGAAGATGAAGAGAGAGTCATTTGGAAGATTGCGATTAGTAGACAGTTGAAGGAATTGTGTTTCTGAGGCATTGAAAGCCGCATGGTTTTCTCTGCCCCAATCAGATATAGTAGAAAGATCAGGGGTCAAATGCACCATAGCCATCTCACATGAAGCATTAGCACTAATAGGGTATTTTGTTAGGCAAAACAAAAGTGTAGGCATGTTTAAGCTTTGAATCAGTAGCATTAAATTATTTAGACTAATCCTAAGGCTATGGCCTACCTCTTTTAGAGTTTTAGCAGTTTTCATGGGCCTACTGGTAACTCTCTTTCTCTTCATTAAATTCTTTGAAGAAGAGAGAGAGCCTACTGCATGCTTAGACTGAGAACCATTTTTTTCTGATTTTGGAGCAGGTGAAGCTTTTACTTTCAAACAATTTTTTTTATTCAGTTTTGGATCATTATGAGTAGATTTTTCAAAAACACAAACTTCAGAATTCAAATGTGGAGTACTTCTGATGTCTCGATTTACACCGCTATCACTATCATTTGTAACCACTTCCTTCTGGAAATTATATTGATATGGAATGTTTATTTCATGTAAGGAACGAAAAGGAGACTCATACCCTCTCTCAACACCATACTTCTTCCTTGATGGTACAAAAGTAGCGTTATTGGTATAAGTTGTTACTCCATATGAAATGGGATTTGTAGATGGGCACCAAGAAACTGGCCTTTCAGTTCTTGGACAAGGCTGGTCAGTTAAGTTCAAATTTAAAGATACAAGTTCTTCTTCTAAGAGAGAGAGTCTTTGTTTTTGTTTTTTGGCAATCAATCTTAGAGTCATTTTTGATAAAGTATGGTTATGATTGTATTCACTTTCTCTCAGGGCTGGTAATGGACAGTTTCCCTACTAGTTAAAATGGATGGAAGAATACACTGTTAATGCTAAAACCTATGTGGTACTCTATACACAGGAAATGTAAACCAAAGTGTGTGTGTATAGTAACCTAAAGGCTAGCTAAATTTGTGTGACACAGGTCAGACCTAACCTACTGCACCAGTCACATAAGTTACTTAAAAGTTTTTATTTTTTATCTTCTTGTTAATTTATTCAAAGGGTATAATGAGTCTTGAGAGAGTTATGAAGGCAACATGAGATAAAGTTAAGTACATCTTGCCAAAATTTGAAACAAGCAATACAAGTTTGAATGAAAATTAACTATACCAGTACTGACACAGGTATGCTCACAAACAATACTAATTTTATTTTTAATAATATTTTGAGTTTCCAAGAACTTACATTGATCTAGCCATACTTCCCAATTTACAAAAAATAATACTGATTAGATAACTAAGATATTAAAAACCTTATCATAAGATACAGTATCTAATGATTTAAACCTATTCATAATAAAATGCTTCATAAACAACAAACAATTATCCAAACTTGTTACAATTCAACCAGTGACAGACTTTAATCTTGTGTTTTCACTTTGTGGTCAAATGGGCCCAGATGAGATTAAAGGACACTAATAGATGTAGGCACCATGCCTGGCCAAGTTCAATGTCAGAGACTCAGACTCTGTCCTAATCAATAAGTCTTATGAAGGGATGCAAAGTCTACCAGGTCTGTGTGGTATGGTTTCTGATGGCAGATGTGCTGGTAAGCTACATGTAACTACATACCGAGTATGGTATAGAAATGGTAAATTTACCATAGTTACTATATAGGCTATCTGAGGATTTTTAAATAAATCAGGTCTCTATTTTCATTACTGTTATGGACCTATATTATAGTTTGCTGTAGAACCTCAACAGTGATGAATAGTAGTAGCAGGGCCTATAATATATAAAATCCCATTTCATGATAAACAAGCTTAATTACTACTGCATAGTACCCTAAACCAAAAGTTCATGATTACTGTACTTTTCTAATTTAAAATAAGCACTATAAAGTTAGATTCAGTTTCTTTTATTATAATGGTACCTGGCCTAAGTCTACATGCTATTCAGCTTCTCAGTTTGCATCTTTAACATTCTTATCCACATTAGTTATTTAGGTTCAAGGCAGATCTGAGATCAATTTAAATTATAATTACAAATAAACCTGTAATTTTGTTTAAATTTGGAAACAATGAAAATTATTCCCATTTTTTATTCAGAATTATGCATAGATAGGTCTATTAAGTAGCCAAAGCCTAATATACCTAGTATAGTGTACACTATAGCCTATTCCAGAAATTTATATTCTAGGCAACTGATGCTATATCCCATAACTTAAGTTCTAGCTTACAAAATACTTAACACTGGCTCACTCACTGCCATGTGATGCACAGTATTGGGTTACACCATACCAGAAGGAGAAAGTTATGTATAAACTAGCCTAGGCCAAATAGGCTAAACAATATGGTGAACTTAACCAACATTAAGCATTACATAAGCTTATGCTTTATGATCTAAGGTGATTTAATTAAAAGGTTATATAGTACTGTAAAAAAAAGATAACTATCAATAGCCAAAACAGCCTACCATTTATCAACTACTTAAAAACAGAATTTAGGAACAAAACCCTTGCTCATTAGCCTACCAAACAGTGTTTGTTACAACATAGAAATACAGTAAACCCTCATCCAACATGGGGGTTAGGTTCCTTGAGAATGGCGCATTAGATAAATCCGTGTTGGACAAACTTAATACCTTATGGAATAAATAGGGATACATGAATGTGGCCACATAAAGTCTTCCATCAATACCTAGATATGTAGATTTTTTATTCACACACATTGAATTTCCCTACCTACATTGTATATGAAATAAGAACATAAAATCATAAACATAATGATGTTTACATATGATAAATAAAAATACAGCCATCCCTCGCTTAACAAAGGGGTTATATGTTCCTAAAAAGCCTTAGTTATGTGAAAATTTGTTAAGCAGGACCTAATTTTCTATTGTTTTATATGGGAAAAATTCAGTTTGATTCCTAGCACACATTTTTTGATAGCCTAATATAAATAGAGTGGGTAGAGTTCACCAAAATTTATTATCTTCTCTCCTCTCTCTCTCTTTCTCTTTATGATATCTAGCTTCATTTCTATCATTATCGCCTTCCTCTTCTTTGTTGGATTGGGTAATGATGTTGAGCTTGAACATTTTGATGCCATGCTATATATTAGGGTTATGAAATAGTAACAATAACACTTCATAGAATGACTTTCATTATGAATGCAACATGTCAGAACACACAACAAACACTGATGCTGCAAAAGTGTGTTGCAGGGATGGTGGGAGACCATGTGTTGGGTGTGGGAGAGAGCTTGCCTATGTTGTGGGAACTGCCAATGTAGCAATTGTAGCATGCCACAGATTTCAAAAATCTTTGCCTTCATTACAGCAAAATTTCCTTCATAATATTTGAAAGTAGTATTAAATAGAAACCTTCATTATAATGAACATTCATTAACCAAATCTTCATTAAGCGAGGGACAGCTGTATATTAAATGAAAATAGCATGCATCTTTTCATCATTCTTTCGGATGGTGTGTATGGTAGACTCATTCACATGATACTCGCAACCAAGTGATGTTATGTTCATACCACCACGCAACTTATCTAGAATCTTTATTTTTTTGGCTAACACACAGTAGCAGGACTGAGACAAAGGGTGATGTGAGAGGTAACATGGGTGGGAGGAGATGCGGGAGTGTTGGAGAGTTTAGAAGAAAACACTAGAGCTCGCAGTGGCATGCATACAGTACTACTGTATTAGAGCGTGTTTGGTGGACCATGTATAATCAAACTGTCTGCTTTTGACAAATAATTGTTTGCATTTACTTTTCTGTGTATAAGCAAATGTGGAAAAGGTTTCCCACAGGATAATAAATTTTCATTGAAATTTAAAAATATCATTGTTTGTATAAATTAAAGTATTAATCTTTTAAAAGATATTATTCTGTTCATACAAATTAAAATATGAATCTATTAAATTTTTAATATTGTATAAAGTGCCTCAGATGCCCAGTACATTGCTTGGCATCCTTTTTTTATAACCTTAAATGACTCCAGTGTGCCAAATCTGTAATCTTAAACAGATTCCTAAATTCTAAATGTTCTTTGCAACTATTATAAATCACAAAGGAGTTAAGTGTAAACTACAATTATATAAATTCTTTTGCTAATATCATTGTTAGATAACCTTTGCAACCTTAAGAATCTTTTGTAAAACGTGGCACCATGGGGGTTTCTCCAGGACAAAAGGAAAAACCCACCTGAGAGAGAGTGAGGCAGAGAGTGATCCCACCTATGGGCCAGCCAGCTCAGCTGGGTCCCTTAGCTTTTTGATGTAAGCATTTGTTTCATTTTACAATTCTCTAAATAAGTATTGTGTTAAGGATTTGATTTTCTAATTACTCTGTATTATAAAAGAAATCTAATATTTTAAAAGTGAATTCTATCCTTGTGAATTAAAAACAGGACAAAGGTAATGTGTCATTTTATATCCTTCAATGAGAGGAAAGTATCCCCTTCTCTCAATGGACTGAGAGAGAGAGAGAGAGAGAGAGAGAGAGAGAGAGAGAGAGAGAGAGAGAGAGAGAGAGAGAGAGAGACAAGGAAAAGAAGTACCTCAAAAGGCCTTGCGGCCCATACCGAGGAGGTACCAATGGCAACGGGTGCCACGGAAAATTTTCTACACTCAAATAGTGTGCAAAATTTGGTCTAACCTTTTCTTGAACTGATCCACAGGAACTGTTCACAACTTCCGAAGGTAACCTGTTCCATGTGTCACAGATCTTATACGTAAAGTAATTCCCACACACACTAGTCCTAAACCATTTCAAATCCAACTTCCAACCATTGTTGCGAGTTGGATTATCATTTAAACTAAACATACTTCTAAAATCGACATCGTTGAACCCGCGTAAGAGCTTGAAAACCTCGATCAGTTGACCGCGCAGCCTCCGAGTTTCAAGCGAAAACAAGTTCAGGGCGCGTAACCGTCGATTGTAGCCCATATGCCTAACGGAAGGGATTAACTTTGTGGCCCTCGCCTGCACTCGCTCCAGCCTCTCAATATCTTTCCTGAGGGTGGGCGACCAGAACTGCACAGCATACTCCAGGTGCGGCCGAACAAGGGAATTGTAAAGTGAGAGCACAATCTCCTTGTTCCGAAACTGAGAGAGAGAGAGAGAGAGAGAGAGAGAGAGAGAGAGAGAGAGAGAGAGAGAGAGAGAGAGAGAGAGAGAAGGAAAAGAAGTACCTCAAAAGGCCTTGCAGCCCATACCAAGGAAGTACCAATGGCAATGGATGCCAGGAAAAATTTTCCACACCCTCAAATAGTGTGCAAGATTTGGTCTAACCTTTTCTTGAACTGATCCACAGAGGAACTGTTCACTTCTGAAAGTAACCTGTTCCATGTGTCACAGATCTTATACGTAAAGTAATTCCTACACACACTAGTCCTAAACCATTTCAAATCCAACTTCCAACCATTGTTGCGAGTTGGGTTATCATTTAAACTAAACATGCTTCCAAAATTGACATCATTGAACCCGCATAAGAGCTTGAAAACCTCGATCAGTTGACTGCGCAGCCTCCGAGTTTCCAGTGAAAACAAGTTCAGGGTGTGTAAGCGTCGATTATAGCCCATATGCCTAATGGAAGGGATTAACTTTGTGGCCCTCGCCTGCACTCGCTCCAGCCTCTCAATATCTTTCCTGAGGGTGGGCGACCAGAACTGCACTGCATACTCCAGGTGCAGCCGAACAAGGGAATTGTACAGAAGAGCACAATCTCCTTGTTCCAAAACTGAAATTGCCTCCTGATATAGCCCAACAGCTTCTGGGCTTTCTTTTCCACCTCTACGCACTGTTTGGTAAATTTAAAGTTGCTGCTAATTAGCACACCCAAGACCTTTTCCAAATCAGTCACCTCGATATTACTCACCAACATCAAGTAGTCCAACTTGGGATTGGCGTAGCCAATGTGCATCACCTTGCATTTACCCAAGTTAAACAGCATTTGCCATTTTTCGGACCACTCTCCTATCCTACCTAGGTCCGCACGCAGTTGCTCAATCCCCTCCAGCGTCCCAACATTGGCCCCAAGCTTGGTGTCATCAGCGAATTTGGCGATCTGACTGACGATACCACCGTCAGTATCATTTATGTAAATGATAAACAGCAGCAGCCCCAAAATGGAACCCTGAGGAACCCCGCTAGTGACCGAGGCCCAACCCGAACTAACCCCTTTAATTACAACCCTCTGCCGCCTATCCTTCAGCCAGTTTTCAATCCACCTACCTATTTCCCCACCAATACCCAGTGCCTGCACTTTCGCCATTAGCCGGCGGTGAGGTACCTTATCAAAGGCTTTCTCAAAGTCGAGATAAAGTATATCAATCGCCCTACTCTTATCATACTCACTCAACATGATGTGGAAAAACTCGAGCAAGTTGATGAGACACAACCTATGCCATCTAAACCCATGTTGGGAGTCCCCAAGCAGCTTGGAGGAATCCAAATGGTCAACGATCCTATCCGCTATTATCCCCTCTAATAATTTACCTACAACTCAAGTGAGACTAATGGAATGATGGTTCCCTGGACTTTCACGATCCCCTTCCTTAAAGATAGGAGTCACGTTGGCTTCCCTCCAGTCACCAGGCACCTGGTCCATCTCCAACGATTTGTTGAAGACTGTAGCCAGGTGGGGAGCCACCTGGTCACGCACCTCCCACTACACTCTGGGGAGAAACTGGTCTGGCCCAGGAGCCTTAAACGCGTTCAGTTTGTCTATTCTATCGGCAACGACTGTCGCGGTACATCGAACACTATCCAGGCCAGCACCTTCGTGTCTCACACCTGGCTCAGGGATGATGCAGGTGTCCTCCTTGGTAAACACTCCTGCAAAGTACTCATTAAGCATATTGGCAATGTCCGCAGAACGCCGCTTCGGTCCTTTAATGGACCTATCATGCTTCTAATGGGCTTTCTACTATTAACATAACAAGAACTCCTTAGGGTTCCCCTTGCAAAGGCTTGCCACCCATAGTTCTTTGTTACATTTCGCTAGCCTAACCTTCGCCTTCACTTCCCTACACAGGCGGACATACACTTCAGTGTTCTCATGGGAACGATTGGCCTTCACCCTCCTACGAGCGTTAAATGGTGTTATTTATGGAGGTTCCAAAGCCTCTCTTCCCACGCATGAGGTAGCAGTAGGGTCCCAATAGTAAAAGAAGAGAAAAAGACTTAATACTAAAAGTTTTTTTTTTTTTTTTGCAGTCACAGGAGAACATCCTTAACGTAAGCTAAAAGGACAGAGTAGGGATGGGATGGGGTCCTAGTAACCCACGGGATAGGATTGTACAACATACTTCACCCACCCTCCCGAAAGAGAGAACCTAAAGGAACTTGGCAGCCAATTTCTCTAGAATCCCACGACTCGGGACCGGATAGCTGTCACACCCGAAGTATAAAGTTTACAACGTCCAGAAGAAATGTGCATAACCTTTATACCCCCTGCGGGGAGAGAGTTACAAGGAGTTACAAGGAAAAGAAGTACCTCAAAAGGCCTTGCAGCCCATACCAAGGAGGTACCAATGGCAACGGGTGCCAGGGAAAATTTTGTACACACTCAAATAGTGTGCAAGATTTGGTCTAACCTTTTCTTGAACTGATTCACAGAGGAACTGTTCACAACTTCCGAAGGTAACCTGTTCCATGTGTCACAGATCTTATACGTAAAGTAATTCCCACACACACTAGTCCTAAACCATTTCAAATCCAACTTCCAACCATTGTTGCGAGTTGGATTATCATTTAAACTAAACATACTTCTAAAATCGACATCGTTGAACCCGCGTAAGAGCTTGAAAACCTCGATCAGTTGACCGCGCAGCCTCCGAGTTTCAAGCGAAAACAAGTTCAGGGCGCGTAACCGTCGATTGTAGCCCATATGCCTAACGGAAGGGATTAACTTTGTGGCCCTCGCCTGCACTCGCTCCAGCCTCTCAATATCTTTCCTGAGGGTGGGCGACCAGAACTGCACAGCATACTCCAGGTGCGGCCGAACAAGGGAATTGTAAAGTGAGAGCACAATCTCCTGTTCCGAAACTGAGAGAGAGAGAGAGAGAGAGAGAGAGGAGAGAGAGAGAGAGAAGAGAGAGAGAGAGAGAGAGAGGAGAGAGAAGAAAGGAAAAGAAGTACCTCAAAAGGCCTTGCAGCCCATACCAAGGAAGTACCAATGGCAATGGATGCCAGGAAAAATTTTCCACACCCTCAAATAGTGTGCAAGATTTGGTCTAACCTTTTCTTGAACTGATCCACAGAGGAACTGTTCACTTCTGAAAGTAACCTGTTCCATGTGTCACAGATCTTATACGTAAAGTAATTCCTACACACACTAGTCCTAAACCATTTCAAATCCAACTTCCAACCATTGTTGCGAGTTGGGTTATCATTTAAACTAAACATGCTTCCAAAATTGACATCATTGAACCCGCATAAGAGCTTGAAAACCTCGATCAGTTGACTGCGCAGCCTCCGAGTTTCCAGTGAAAACAAGTTCAGGGTGTGTAAGCGTCGATTATAGCCCATATGCCTAATGGAAGGGATTAACTTTGTGGCCCTCGCCTGCACTCGCTCCAGCCTCTCAATATCTTTCCTGAGGTGGGCGACCAGAACTGCACTGCATACTCCAGGTGCAGCCGAACAAGGGAATTGTACAGAAGAGCACAATCTCCTTGTTCCAAAACTGAAATTGCCTCCTGATATAACCCAACAGCTTCTGGGCTTTCTTTTCCACCTCTACGCACTGTTTGGTAAATTTAAAGTTGCTGCTAATTAGCACACCCAAGACCTTTTCCAAATCAGTCACCTCGATATTACTCACCAACATCAAGTAGTCCAACTTGGGATTGGCGTAGCCAATGTGCATCACCTTGCATTTACCCAAGTTAAACAGCATTTGCCATTTTTCGGACCACTCTCCTATCCTACCTAGGTCCGCACGCAGTTGCTCAATCCCCTCCAGCGTCCCAACATTGGCCCCAAGCTTGGTGTCATCAGCGAATTTGGCGATCTGACTGACGATACCACCGTCAGTATCATTTATGTAAATGATAAACAGCAGCAGCCCCAAAATGGAACCCTGAGGAACCCCGCTAGTGACCGAGGCCAAACCCGAACTAACCCCTTTAATTACAACCCTCTGCCGCCTATCCTTCAGCCAGTTTTCAATCCACCTACCTATTTCCCCACCAATACCCAGTGCCTGCACTTTCGCCATTAGCCGGCGGTGAGGTACCTTATCAAAGGCTTTCTCAAAGTCGAGATAAAGTATATCAATCGCCCTACTCTTATCATACTCACTCAACATGATGTGGAAAAAACTCGAGCAAGTTGATGAGACACAACCTATGCCATCTAAACCCATGTTGGGAGTCCCCAAGCAGCTTGGAGGAATCCAAATGGTCAACGATCCTATCCGCTATTATCCCCTCTAATAATTTACCTACAACTCAAGTGAGACTAATGGAATGATGGTTCCCTGGACTTTCACGATCCCCTTCCTTAAAGATAGGAGTCACGTTGGCTTCCCTCCAGTCACCAGGCACCTGGTCCATCTCCAACGATTTGTTGAAGACTGTAGCCAGGTGGGGAGCCACCTGGTCACGCACCTCCCACTACACTCTGGGGAGAAACTGGTCTGGCCCAGGAGCCTTAAACGCGTTCAGTTTGTCTATTCTATCGGCAACGACTGTCGCGGTACATCGAACACTATCCAGGCCAGCACCTTCGTGTCTCACACCTGGCTCAGGGATGATGCAGGTGTCCTCCTTGGTAAACACTCCTGCAAAGTACTCATTAAGCATATTGGCAATGTCTGCAGAACGCCGCTTCGGTCCTTTAATGGACCTATCATGCTTCTAATGGGCTTTCTACTATTAACATAACAAGAACTCCTTAGGGTTCCCCTTGCAAAGGCTTGCCACCCATAGTTCTTTGTTACATTTCGCTAGCCTAACCTTCGCCTTCACTTCCCTACACAGGCGGACATACACTTCAGTGTTCTCATGGGAACGATTGGCCTTCACCCTCCTACGAGCGTTAAATGGTGTTATTTATGGAGGTTCCAAAGCCTCTCTTCCCACGCATGAGGTAGCAGTAGGGTCCCAATAGTAAAAGAAGAGAAAAAGACTTAATACTAAAAGTTTTTTTTTTTTTTTTTGCAGTCACAGGAGAACATCCTTAACGTAAGCTAAAAGGACAGAGTAGGGATGGGATGGGGTCCTAGTAACCCACGGGATAGGATTGTACAACATACTTCACCCACCCTCCCGAAAGAGAGAACCTAAAGGAACTTGGCAGCCAATTTCTCTAGAATCCCACGACTCGGGACCGGATAGCTGTCACACCCGAAGTATAAAGTTTACAACATCCAGAAGAAATGTGCATAACCTTTATACCCCCTGCGGGGAGAGAGTTACAAGGAGTTACAAGGAAAAGAAGTACCTCAAAAGGCCTTGCAGCCCATACCAAGGAGGTACCAATGGCAACGGGTGCCAGGGAAAATTTTGTACACACTCAAATAGTGTGCAAGATTTGGTCTAACCTTTTCTTGAACTGATCCACAGAGGAACTGTTCACAACTTCTGAAGGTAACCTGTTCCATGTGTCACAGATCTTATACGTAAAGTAATTCCCACACACACTAGTCCTAAACTGTTTCAAATCCAACTTCCAACCATTGTTGCGAGTTGGGTTATCATTTAAACTAAACATACTTCTAAAATTGACATTGTTGAACCCGCGTAAGAGCTTGAAAACCTCGATCAGTTGACCACGCAGCCTCCGAGTTTCAAGCGAAAACAAGTTCAGGGCGCGTAACTGTCGATTGTAGCCCATATGCCTAACGGAAGGGATTAACTTTGTGGCCCTCGCCTGCACTCGCTCCAGCCTCTCAATATCTTTCCTGAGGGTGGGTGACCAGAACTGCACAGCATACTCCAGGTGCGGCCGAACAAGGGAATTGTACAGTGAGAGCACACTCTCCTTGTTCCGAAACTGAAATTGCCTCCTGATATAACCCAATAGTTTCTGGGCTTTCTTTTCCACCTCTATGCACTGTTTCATAAACTTAAGGTCACTGCTAATTAGCACACCCAAGTCCTTTTCTAAATCAGTCACCTCGATATTACTCCCCAACATCGAGTAGTCCGACTTGGGATTGGCATAGCCAATGTGCATCACTTTGCATTTGCCCAAAGTTAAACGGCATTTGCCATTTTTTGGACCACTCTCCTATCCTACCTAGGTCCATACGCAGTTCCTCGATCGCTTCAGGCGTCCCAACATTGGCCCCAAGCTTCGTGTCATCAGCGAATTTGGCAATCCGACTGATGATGCCACCGTTGATATCATTTATGTAAATGATAAACAACAGTGGCCCCAAAACAGAACCCTGAGGAACCCCACTAGTGACTGAGGCCCAACCCAAACTAGCCCCTTTAATTACAACCCTCTGCCGCCTATTCCTCAGCCAGTTTTCAATCCACCTACCTATTTCCCCACCGATACCCAGCGGTGAGGTACCTTATCAAAGGCTTTCTGAAAGTCGAGATAAAGTATATCAATCGCCCTACTCTTATCATACTCACTCAACATGACATGGAAAAACTCGAGCAAGTTGGTGAGACACGACCTATGCCGTCTAAAGCCATGTTGGGAGTCCCCAAGCAGCTTGTAGGAATCCAAATGGTCAATGAGAGAGAGAGAGAGAGAGAGAGAGATGCCATTAAGAAAGGGTGGGTCATTCTCTGTCAGATCAACCAGTGCCTAACACCCTCATCTCTCAGATTTTGCTGAAATTTGGTTTATAGGGAGTTTGTGGGCCCTAAATCCATTTCTGAAATTATAAGGTCAATCCGACCAACGGTTCAAGAGATATGACCTCGGGAAATTTGAGGTCACTTGCGAGGTCACTAACATTTGGCGACCCATAACTTGGGTAATAATGGTCACAATTATATAAAAGTATAATATTTAGAATCAGAAAATGACAAGGAATCCAAATATGCAAGTTTTAGAACTCTAGGTTGAAAAATAAAAAAGTTACACTGTAACCAAAATTTGAGGTCACGATTTGACCTCTGGGGTATCAAATGAGAATTTTTTTTTAAATGTAAAAAATGAAGGCATAGGCATTGGCTATTAGAATCAGCAAAAAAAAGTTTGTTTATGTTAGTATTTTTCATGTAACTAACATATAAGTGAACACCATATTCATAAGTTGTGCGTCAATTCTACCTATTTTTTCACACTTAAGCTCATAATTTGACCTATAGAAATTAAAATTACATTTTTTTATAGATATAAAAACAAAGGCAAAAAATGTAAAATTGTATTTCACTGCTAATCTACACTGGCAATAATAGTTATAATAGTGAAAGGGGAAGACCTACTTAGAGGATTCATGTGCTAGCCTAATACAATTTTTGCATGCTCGATGCTCTCATCAATTTCTTTTTGTGGAAAAATGTATTGAATTCTGCTGCCTCCTCCTTGTAGGAATCCAAATGGTCAACGAGAGAGAGAGAGAGAGAGAGAGATGCCATTAAGAAAGGGTGGGTCATTCTCTGTCAGATCAACCAGTGCCTAACACCCTCATCTCTCAGATTTTGCTGAAATTTGGTTTATAGGGAGTTTGTGGGCCCTGAATCCATTTCTGAAATTATAAGGTCAATCCGACCAACGGTTCAAGAGATATGACCTCGGGAAATTTGAGGTCACTTGCGAGGTCACTAACATTTGGCGACCCATAACTTGGGTAATAATGGTCACAATTATACAGGGTGGGCCGTAAGTTTCCATACATAGGAAAATTAAATACGTGCGTCGGTATTTGGATCAGCAGTTTCCGGATGCTTGGATTGGTCGGCGTGGTCCTGTGGAGTGGCCTCCCAGATCCCCAGATCTCACCCCCCTTGATTTCTATCTTTGGGGGCACTTGAAGGCCATGGTGTATCAGGAAAAGATACGAGACATAAATCATCTAAAGGAACGTATCACCAACGCCATTACAAGCATAACGTCAACTGTGCTAATGCGTGTTCATCAACAGTAGGGAACACGTATTGAAATGTGTTTTCAAAACAATGGCAACCATGTAGAGCATATTATATAAATAAAAATGGTTGTCCATAAAAAATATTTATTTTTCCTATGTATGGAAACTTACGGCCCACCCTGTACATATAAAAGTATATATATTTAGAATCAGAAAATGACAAGGAATCCAAATATGCAAGTTTTAGAACTCTAGGTTGAAAAATAAAAAAGTTACACTGTAACCAAAATTTGAGGTCACGATTTGACCTCTGGGGGTATCAAATGAGAATTTTTTTTTTAAATGTAAAAAATGAAGGCATAGGCATTGGCTATTAGAATCAGCAAAAAAAAGTTTGTTTATGTTAGTATTTTTCATGTAACTAACATATAAGTGAACACCATATTCATAAGTTGTGCGTCAATTCTACCTATTTTTTCACACTTAAGCCCATAATTTGACCTATAGAAATTAAAATTACATTTTTTTATAGATATAAAAACAAAGGCAAAAAATGTAAAATTGTATTTCACTGCTAATCTACACTGGCAATAATAGTTATAATAGTGAAAGGGGAAGACCTACTTAGAGGATTCATGTGCTAGCCTAATACAATTTTTGCATGCTCGATGCTCTCATCAATTTCTTTTTGTGGAAAAATGTATTGAATTCTGCTGCCTCCTCTTAGGGTAGGACAACTCATTACAGTTAATATATGATGTCCTGGCACTGCACATGAATCCCTGTTTGATGGATAATAATATGCACTTGATCCTGATGACCCAGAGGGATGTACAAAGTTCACAGTGAAATCATCAAACTCTTCACAATATTCCTCCACAATTCCATACCAAACTTGCATGTCATAAATGCAGCCAACATACTCTCCTGGTTTGACACATTTTAGGTTACCAAGCATTGCAGGTTCATTAGTAAAATGACTTTTCCTTATTCTTTTCTTTTCTCCAATGCCACTTGAAATGGGATACACCATCAGTTCTTCCTTGTTTAGGGGAACAAATCTATGATATTTCTGAGTTCCAGGAATAGCCCTACTATCCTTGAATCGATGTTCCAACCATTCTTCTGCATCTTTCAAATCAGCTGTAGTTACAAAGAAAAAATTTATCTTCTTGCTCAAGTTTTCTTCACAAAACTGAAACACGTGTTCTGGTGTAAGAATTTGCCTCTCTGTAGTTCTCTGCAAACTGGCACGAGCAGTAGCTCTTTTCACTGTTCCTCCAATCCCATCACATGCATTTTTGCCATGGGATGTAGCAAAGAAGTGCCATTCACAAGACAGACCAAAATCCTCTTCATGGTAACAGAGATTTGTAAAGTTGTATCTGTTCTTATATTGGCCAGCACATCCATCTGAGAAATAGTGCACCTTCTTCAATTGTGGGCATCTGAATTTAACATATGTCATAAGCTTCAATATGAATGAGTAAACCATTATAGTGTTGTGTTTTAGTGATGCAGATAAGAAACAGACACTAAAATGGCTAAGTTCCTGGTCTGCAGATGATCTATAATAGATGACAAAAGGGTGAACTGTACACTGTGAATTGTCCAGTGAAACCCTTGGGCAGCATCCTGGACAATGAAAGAATAATTCTCAGAGAAATCACCTACTATAACTACCTCGCTCTGAGGTGGTAGTGTTTCTTTCAACTGCTTGAAGTACTGTGATTGTTGCTGAGCAACAAAGTGATGACGAACCATGCGGGATATTTTCATGCTTAGGGATGATAAGTATTCATGAAGTGGCTCCACCTTATCAACCATTGTACAATGGTCAACAGTCACCCATTGCTTGTAAGATATTTCATTTGGAGCTGATTTCACACTGTCAAGTAACTCAAGAAAATCCAGGACACCCTCTTCTCTTGGGCAATCATTGCAAAGTTGCATCATGCAAGTCTCTCTTTCTGTACTGCAGACACTGTAATCCATAAGATCCTTGTATGAAAGACCTCTTTCTCCCAATGCAGCCAGCTGCAATTTTGGATTTTGATGGTATGTGCAGACACAGACAGAATGAGTCCCACCACTACCGGCAAGCACACAATATGATGGCCGTAATTTTGCAAATGTGGAAAATCCTATTTTGGGATTCTTTTCATCATTTTTATATAGTTCAAACATCTCTCTTAAATTCCCGAGGACCAATCGTTTTTGCACCTTCATTGCACCTTCAGCACTGATAACTTTCACGCAATCCTTTTGGCCAGGACACATACGACTAACCTCTTCTGACTCATAGAATCTTCTAACTATATCTTTGTGCTCTTCAGATATCACTTTTCCTTGCTCATTAGTGGAATCTTTGGAAGGATTCCATGTTCTGATTTAAGTGAACGGCTTCTTTTCACCATTTATGTTGTAGTTTGAAAGAAACTAGCTGTTTTTTCAATTGTGTATGGTGAGAGTGTCAATATTTGTAGTTTGTGATGGTGACATTTGCTCTCCAGGAATGACTGTTTCAATTCATTCATTAATTTGTCTAGATGTTTTTCAGATTTAGTTTCAGGTTTTGAAGTATCACTTACCTCCTCAGTAATTTGAACACCATAACTGAGTTCTAGCCTCTCCTTCAGGTGTTTCTGAGCAGATGATAGCTTACCACGAGCCTTGCGCTTTTTCTGGCTTAATGACAGCCCTTCTGAAAAGAACAGAAAAAAAGGTTTCACACACCTGAATATTAGTAATTAAATATTAATTATAGTACCTTAAATGCTATATAATTGGCTATATAGTAGATCAAACAGACCTTGTAGTAAAGTATAAGTTATTATATTAATTTATTACTTACTTTTTTTAACTGGTGTTTGGTCCAGAAATGCTAGAACTGGTTCAACTGAAGTTGAAGGATTTTCCTTTATCAAGCAATCACTGTCATTGTCCAGATCTTGAATTGAAGAGATGTTACTCAAGCCACTGATAGTAGATGATTCATTTGAATCCTGCTCAGACTCGTTGTTTTCAGTGGTACTAAGTATAGTGGGGTTTTTCATTATCACACACAACAATGAGTCTTTTTTCACTCTTCCAGCACATTTTTCAACAAGTACATCAGTCACTTTTCTAAGATTGATTGTTATGCGTTTCTTGTGTTTTGAATAGGGTCCTGGCAGTATTTCAAGTGCCGAACCATTGTATTTTGATCTGTAAAGATATAGGATTTACAATTAGGTAATATATATTTTTTAGAAAATATATAGCTATACACACTTAATATTTTAGGCCTTGATAGTCTCTGAGGCTCATTAAAACACCATACCCACCAGCCACCCACAGTGCTGGCTGGAACTGTACTAACCTGTAGACAAGGAATTTTGCAACTATCTGTGTTGATTCTGCACTTAGACAAGTAGCAACATGTTTCAACAGGTTTGTTTAGGCTACATGTGAGCTTAGTCTTCCCCTTTCACTATTATAACTATTATTGCCAGTGTAGATTAGCAGTGAAATACAATTTTTATTAAATTCTTGGAGCTTGAGGTCAAATTGATAGCTAAGATATAAAAATTCCTTGAAATGACAAGCAATTTATAAATATGGTATTCACTTATAAGTTAGTTACATGAAAAGTACCAACATAAACAAACTTTTTATGATTGTTTCTATTAGTCAAGAACTCTGACTTTGTTTTTTATATCTATAAAAAATGTAATTTTAATTTCTATAGGTCAAATTATGAGCTTAAGTGTGAAAAAATAGGTAGAATTGACGCACAACTTATGAATATGGTGTTCACTTATATGTTAGTTACATGAAAAATACTAACATAAACAAACTTTTTTTTGCTATGCCTTCATTTTTTACATTTAAAAAAAAATTCTCATTTGATACCCGAGAGGTCAAATCGTGACCTCAAATTTTGGTTACAGTCTAACTTTTTTATTTTGCAACCTAGAGTTCTAAAACTTGCATATTTGGATTCCTTGTCGTTTTCTGATTCTAAATATATATACTTTTATATAATTATGACAATTATTACCCAAGTTATGGCTCGCCAAATGTTAGTAACCTCGCGAGTGACCTCAAATTGCCCGAGGTCATATCGCTTGAACCGTTGGTCGGATTGACCTTATAATTTCAGAAATGGATTCAGGGCTCACAAACTCCCTATAAACCAAATTTCAGCAAAATATGAGAGATGAGGGTGTTAATTTCAATTTTTTTTGGTTGATCTGACAGAGAATGACCCGGGTATAAAGTGTGTTCCAGAATCTCTCTGTCAGATTAATTAAGTGGTATAAACTTTCTTCTTGATGCAAGGACGCAATATACTGAGAATACCTTAAACTTAAACATCAGAGATAGTGTAATGAAAAATAACAATCTCACCGACACTGGCGACCTTGCCAGGATTAAAAGAAAACAACATTTCATCTTATTTTCTTCTGACAGTCACCAAGGAGCAAGATTTGAAAATCTTTGTTGTTAGAAACCCTGTTACAAGGAAGTCAGCTGGGAATCACTCACTTGTTTAGAAGAGGGAACAGTGATGAAAATTATTATTGGGCACACAGAAATTTCCTGAATTTAATTTCTCTTGGAAATGTCATGTGCAACGCATAGCATTGACATAAATTCCCACAACAAAGAGTGGAAGAATTATCGAAATTGGAGAACATTTTCAAAGACTGATCATCAATGAAAACTGGACAGACACATTGGAATTGTTTACAAAAATTGATCATATGCAATGCATAGCATTGATGTAAATTCCCACAATGAAGACTGGAGGAAGTATTGAAAGTGAAGACTGAAACTTTGAAATGTTCTTCAAAGCAGGAAGATAATCGCAGGGAGTCAAATGCATTCTGACTCTGCCAAACAAAATCATCGGAATTGGAGAAGACTGAAAAAAAAAATAAAAATAAAAAATGCTCTGACAAGACAGAATAAGAGGGAAAGAATGCATTTTGACTCTGTCCTACGGAAGTGGAGAAGAGTGGAAGAACACAAAAACAAAGGCTCTTTAAAAAAAAAAAAAAGTATCCCAGTATTAATATATAGGTTTGAAAATTTGTTTTTTATTATTCTTCTTCTTTTGTTGTATGAAGATTTGTGTTTTTTTTAATGCAGTATTTTACATATATACAAATAAATTACAGTACATGTTTACTGTTCATAAATGGTATGATGCTTTGTGAGTGTAAAACAATTTTTTTTCCTGCAGTATTTTGGGTATATATATATATATATATATATATATATAT
This sequence comes from Bathynomus jamesi, assembly GCA_023014485.1. Lineage (NCBI taxonomy): Eukaryota > Metazoa > Arthropoda > Malacostraca > Isopoda > Cirolanidae > Bathynomus > Bathynomus jamesi. The sequence continues at coordinate 21,185 of JAJOZX010006004.1, read as the reverse complement.
ATATATACACAGGGTGTCCGAGAATTATCTGTACAATTTTTGGCTGTTATTAAAAGTCAACCATGAAGTGTAGAAATTCCAGTGTTGTCCCATTTTACAGAGAATCTCTAAGTTTTTTCTGATACAAAGTTTTGACAAGTTTTTTAGAAATTCCAGTGTGTCCAAACATTATCTGTACAATTTCATCTTTAATAAAATTCTTGATAACACGTAAAATTCTTAAACAAGATTTAGAATCTGTATTTTCAAAATTTTCTTTATTAAAGTAACGTTGTTACAAACATTCGATATGTGCACCATTAGTGATTTGCAAATCATCCAATCAATACTCCAAATGTTGCCATGTATGCTGCAGCATATCCACATCAATTCGCTCAATAGCAGCTGTGATTCTTGCTTTTAAATCATCAATGTCTGTCACCCGCGTACATTTTTAAAAAACTTGTCAAAACGTGATATCAGAAAAAACTTAATGAGATTCTCTGTAAAATGAGACAACACTGGAATTTCTACACTTCATGGTTGACTTTTAATAACAGCCAAAAATTGTACAGATAATTCTCGGACACCCTGTGTGTGTGTATATATATATATATATATATATATATATATATATATATATATATATATGAAAATTATTTCACGAAAGTAACACATGAAAAATATTTATGATGAATAAAACCACAAAGGAAAGGAAACACAGAATGGTGCTCAAGCACTTTCGTCTAATGACATCGATCTCAGTAACACTGAAGTAAATAAAGAGTTTGAGACTATATATAGGTCACAAAAAAAATATATATATACACCGGTATAATAAATATAGAAATAAAAATTGTGGGAGGAGCATACAAATTTGTAAGGAAAACTACCAATTTTAGCACTTTGCCCTTCTTTAAATTCATTCTGAACGAATTCAACACAAGATCAAATGGATTGTTTACAACCAATTTTATAGATAATGCCTGAATGATATATATGTCACAAAAAATAAAAAAAAATATAAAAATAAATTGAAAAATAAAAATTGTAAGAGGAGCATACAAATTTATAAAGGAAAACTACCAAAGTTTTAGCACTTCTTGTCTAAATCCATTCTGAATGAATTCAAAACAACAGGATCAAGTTGAAAAAGACCTTGGCTCATGTTAAAGTTATTTGTAAGTTGGATAATAGCAGACTCAAGAATATTTCTATTAACAATGTTGCTAGAGTGAAACAAAACTGAACCATCATTCCAATCAATACAGTGGGATAACTCTGACAAATGGACAAAAAGGGCACTGGACAACTGTCCCATTCTAACAGAATATTGATGCTGTTTTACACGCGTGTGCAAATCCTTTCCCATCTGACCAATGTAAAAGGAATCACATTGTTTACAACCAATTTTATAGATAATGCCTGAATTATTGGTAGGGCTATTTTTTACTATGATATTTTTCACAATATTGTTATATGAAAATACTACATTAATATCCAAAAGTTTAAGTACATTAGCAATGCCTAAAAAGCCGGGGGAAAATGGAAGTACTAAAATATTCTTTGACAAAGTGCAAGTGTTATTATTCACACGTTAGAAGGTTCATTTTACCTTGTTAAGACAAGATTCCACAAATGCAGGTGGGTAGCACAGATCACTTCCAATAGCAATTTATAATTAACCTTTATTAATAAAATGAATACATTTTTTTCAATTTACAATGACATGACTTATTGTGAAGCTCAACTATGTATTTTATTTAATTTGGCCCTTAAACTTTAGGCTTTACTGGGCTCTTATTAAAAATAAGCAGCTAGTTGTTATTAATTAATAATAATAATAATAATAATAATATATAATAAATAAATAAGTAAATGATACAGTATTATTAATAGTTAAAACATGTATTACAATATTAAACAATATTAGTGGACATTAATCCTAGATTTTTGTTAGTATGCCATTATTAATCAGGATTTCAACTTGGTTTTAAACAAATTTACATTCACAATAATTTTTATATTGGCATGTAAGTCATTCCATAGTTTCAATCCAATGAAAATGGGTAGTTTTTGAGATGAAGACAAACTAAATTGAGGTATAACAAGCTTTGATCTATTTCTGGTCTAATACGAGTGGATTTCTTGATGAGTTACAAAATATCTATTTACCCAATGCAAATTAATGATTTTGTTCTTACACTTGTAAATAAAAATACTGTATTTGTCGGGTTATAAGACGCACTTTTTTTCCTTATAAATACCTTAAAAAATCGCCCTGCATCTTAGAAACCAAAAGTGGGGAAGGATGAAACGTCCATCAATAGCACAAGTATGTGAATGGGTGCTGAAGTCATGGCATGATGTTAAGACTGAAATTGTGGTCAAGTCCTTTAAAAAATATGGTATAAGTAATGCAATGGATGGCACTGAAGATCATTTATTGTATGAGAGTGACAGTGATACAAGTGAAGATGATCTACAGATCTACAGAAGCTAAGGCTAACAAAGACCCTAAGATCCACTCAAAGGCTAGCCCGAGAGAAAGGAAAGAGTAGGGGGTTAAGAGAAGAGAATAAGGGGTTAAGTAAGGAGCAACACCTATCATTCGTGGGTTAACATTCATTCCGAAAAAGAGGAAAAAAGTCTCACCATCATCATCCGCCGGCCACTGCCGACAAGTCAGAAAAATAGTCAGAGAAAATAGGAGAGGGGTGAAAGATGAAAAGAAGTAAAATAAGAACGCTTACAAACCATGCAAACACAGTCTTAACTCACTGTCATACCATGCAAACTACAAACATGCAAGTAAAGAGAGTTATAGACATGCAAAGTAAAAAAAAAATAAATAAATAGGTAGTTAAACAAAAAGTGGGTTAGTTTACGCTGCAAGCTACATCTACGTTCGTGTTAGTCTAATTTTTAAATTTTTTTTTTTTTTTTTTTTTTTGCTGGCATCACAAGCTGGCATTCATCGTCAGCAGACTCATCCTCGAGCACCACCACCAGATCTCCTGTTGTTAACTTTTTTTAATTTTAAACAACGTTAATATTTTTAAAATGTCTGTCAAGACGGTTCTTAAACATATTAACGCTGGTAGAATGAACGACTGACGTAGGGAGATTATTCCATTTATCAATTACTTTAAATGTAAAGAAATTTTTAGCGATGTTAGTAATGAAACGTCTGCCGCGCAACTTAAATCCGTTATTGCGAGTATTACTATTATCGAAAGTGAACAATTTGTCAAAATTTACGTTATTGATGTTATTAACGATTTTGAAAACTTCAATAAGCTCCCCCCTTAATCTTCTAGTTTCGAGTGAATACAGGTCTAACTCTTTAATCCTATCTTCATAAGGCTTATTGCGCAATGATGGAATAAGTTTCGTGGCACGACGCTGAACCCTTTCTAACCTATCAATATCCTCACGCAAGTACGGGCACCAAAACTGAACTGCATATTCTAAATGAGGCCTGACTAGGGACTTGTAAAGGGGCAATATAATGTCCTTCGATTTAAATTTGAAATTACATGCTATGAACCCTAACATCCTATTAGCTTTTGCGCAAGACTCCAGGCACTGGTTCCTAACCTTTAAATCCTTAGATACGCGTACGCCTAAATCTACTTCCTCGTCAACGCTCGCTAACTCCCTATCATCCATCGTGTACGCGTAATTATTGTTGCGAAAACCTATATGCAAAACTTTACATTTGTCTACATTAAATTGCATCTGCCACTTATCTGTCCACTCCATAATCCTATTTACATCGTCTTGGATCCTATTTCTATTGTCCTCGTTAACAACCTTACCGCCTATTTTAGTATCATCCGCGAACTTTGACACATTACTAGTCAATCCTACATCTATGTCGTTAATGTAAATGACGAATAGCAATGGGCCTAACACTGAACCCTGTGGGACACCCCTACCTACATCTAACCACCCCGATTCACTACCATTAACTACGACCATCTGTCTCCTAGCATGAAGCCATTCTTCTAACCAACTAGCTACCTGACCGCGTATACCGTGCGCTTTAACCTTCGTAATTAGTCTCCTACGCGGAACTGTATCGAACGCCTTTTTAAAATCTAAATAAATAACATCAGCTGCTCTATGCCTATCGTATTCGCGCACTACTTCATTATAAAATTCTAACAAATTAGTTAAATAAGACCTATGGCGTCGAAACCCATGCTGACTACTATTAATCAAATCCCTACTTTCTAAGTGATTGATAATATGATCCCTAACTACGGATTCCAAAAGTTTACCTACAATTGACGTTAAGCTAATGGGCCTATAATTGCTAGCTACTGCGCGGTTGCCTTTTTTAAAAATAGGCGTGACGTAATGAACCTGAAATTGATTAATAACAAATAATAAGTAATAATAATCATATCTTTCTTTATTGGCTTTTGGGTTTTCTTTTTATTGAATTTTACATATCCATTGTATTAACAATAAAGTGCATCAAAAACTTTTTTTCTTGAATTTACCTTTCCAAAATTAGGGTGCGTCTTTCACAGCTCAGCGTCTTGTAAGCCGTCAAATATGGTAAATAAAATGTGCCAGTTTGGTTATATCATTGAGCTTTAGTAGGTTTAGCTCTTTAAATAATGCACTAGAATGATCAAGGAAATCAGCATCAGATAATAACCTTATTGCTTGTTTTTGGATGACAGATACCATTTAATGCATTGTTAGCGGAGTTTCCCCAAACAAGGGTGCAGTATGTTAATAAGGAAGAACAAGAGTATGATAAAGAGTCAATAAAACTTGTTTAGGGACTACATTTCTAAGTTTAAACATTATAGCAATGCTCCTTGAAATCTTTTTCACAATATAATTTACATGATCACTCCATTGCAAATTCTTATCTAGCATTACACCAAGAAATTTTGTTACAGTACACTCCTTTATGGCGACTTCATTAACATTAAGTTCATCAAGATATACATTTCTTTTATTAGTAAAAATCATGAAATTTGTTTTACTGGTATTTAGGAAGAGTTTATTGGTGGTCAACCATTTCATTACACTGATGAATTCTGAATGAAATATATTCTTAGCTGTATTAACATCTTTGCAAGAAAGAGAGACAGTTGCATCATCTGCAAACATTATGAAGTTCAGTATATCAGATGAATGTGGAAGGTCATTTATATATAATAAAAATAACAGTGGACCCAGAACTGAGCCTTGTGGCACACCATGTTTGACAAGCACTTTAGTTGAGCAAACCTTATTTACTGATACAAAATGTTTTTCTCCAATTCAGCATTGATGTATTCCGGACTGGTGATCCTAAGAGCATGTCCTGAGTAAAAGTGTACGTAGGACAAATTGTTTGTTTTTTCCGATAGATACTAAACTTAAAACCTGGGCTATCCCTATGTACACGCACATCCAAAAATGGAACTTGAGTTGTCTTGTTCCACTTCTAAAGTAAACTTAATGGAGGGGACTTGATCATTTAACTGCAGGAGGAAGTCATCCAGGTCACAATTTATAGGCCAGATACACAAAATATCGTCGATGTACCACAACCATGGGATGCCAACCCCCAGGATTCTTGGAATGCAAGTAATTTCAAAAAACTCCATATAAATATTGGAGAAGAGGGGCGATAAAGGGTTGCCCATGGCCATCCCAAAAACTTGTTGATAATGCTCGCCATTGAAAGTGAATTTACAATCCTTGATACAAAGCTTAATAAGTTCCAAAACAAAGTGTGCAGGTAGTGGCAGATCATACTTATGTAATTCTCGGGTGAGAAAGTCAAGCATATCGTCAATCGGCACTTTTGTGAACAATGAACAAATGTCAAAACTAATCAATCTATTGTTGGTATCAGTGCAAACATTATTAAATTTTTCAGTAAGATTCGCGTAATTTTTTTACGTGTAAATTTTACATGTAAAATTTTTTGTGTTTTCTCTCTTTTTCCTTATAAATTTGGATGCTTTTCTTACAATTTTATTTTTCAATTTATTGTTGTATGCATATTTCTTATATACAGGGTGTTTGAAAACTTTCTGTACAAATTGTAATGGGGGATAGGCAACACCAAGACAAACCCTTTTCGTCTATAAGTGTGTGTCCACTGACGTCACCACTCGGCGCGAGGGCGCGCCGCTGCAATTGGCTAAAAGGTGAAGTGGGCTAGACTTGCGCTTGCTGCGGGCATTCTTAAATCGGATGTAGTACGCATAACGTGGAGCACTTCACGACTGCTGAGATGGCTGACATGCATATGGTGTATGGGGCTGCCAATGGAAACGGAAGAGCTGCTGTGAGATTGTACCGACCGACAGCGCTTCCCAAACAGACGTGTGCCAAACCACCAAACGTTTGCGCATTTGCATCGGCGACTGCGAGAAACTGGAACACTCCATGCAAACATGCATGACACTGGTCGGCATTTTGGGCTTGCTTGATAACACTTGATATCAAAGAATTTTCCTCCATTATTGCAAGATCTTGCAAAAATTTAAGATCAACATTTGGGGCTTCCTCTGGTTGAGAAGCTTTTGCCCAAGATTTTGCGTATACCAATGCAACAAATAAACAAATTTCTGTTATTGCATCAAGTTCTTTTTTAGTCAACTTAAATTGATTTTGGAGAAGAAAAAGCTTAAATGCATAAATTCCTTTTGCCATCCATCTTGCATGATGGTACGCTCCAGGTCTCTTCAAGGGAGTATTAGAAATGCTTTCTTCTCCAAAAAACAAGAGAACAAGTTGAAAAAATTCTTTATAATCATCTCTTGGCTGTTTAGAGTTGAGTGCCTCCTTCATGATTAAGACTGTTTGATTTTTTAAATCTTGAACTCTTTCAATTATTCTGCAGCTTTGGGAATCAACAGCAGTTGTGATTTGAGAATGATCCATAAAATCCCATTGAGTTTTGAATCTTTTGAAGATTGGAATATCAGGTTCAGAGGAATGGCCCATAGAAGTCCGGAAGACTTGAGATAGGACAATCTCATAAATATGGTGTCTGCAGGCTAAATATAAAAGCTCTTTTCCAAGTTCTTGTTCAATTTTAGTGCAAGCTCCAGCATGGATTCCGGTATTGGATGCTGTTGTGTCAAATGACAGCCCAATAATTCTCTGGGTCATATCATGTTCTTGCAGGAGAGAAATGCAAACACGAGCCATCTCCATACCCATGCCAGCAGTGACTTTAGGAATTCCCAGCAATCTCTCTTCACCATTCCCACTGACTAACACTGCAATCCTTTCCATTCTTCCTTCACCTGCAAGAAAAAGTTAAAATATATAATTTATATATATTTATTTTTAATATTTTATTTTATATATATATATTTAATATTTTATTTTATATTTAAATATTTATATATATTATAATTTTTATATATATAATATAATTTTAAATTAAACTTGACTTATTTTAAATTAAACTTGACTTATTTTAAATTAAACTTGACTTATTTTAAATTAAACTTGACTTATTTTAAATTAAACTTGACTTATTTTAAATTAAACTTGATTTATTTTAAATTAAACTTGATTTATTTTAAATTAAACTTGATTTATTTTAAATTAAACTTGATTTATTTTAAATTAAACTTGATTTATTTTAAATTAAACTTGATTTATTTTAAATTAAACTTGATTTATTTTAAATTAAACTTGATTTATTTTAAATTAAACTTGATTTATTTTAAATTAAACTTGATTTATTTTAAATTAAACTTGACTTATTTTAAATTAAACTTGACTTATTTTAAATTAAACTTGACTTATTTTAAATTAAACTTGATTTATTTTAATTTGAACTTGAGTTATTTTAATTTGAAGGTAAAATGGTGTAGATTGTGAAAACTAGCTTCAGACAGTAAAATGTAACCTAATTAAATAGAAATTTAGCTATCAAAATGTTTAATTAAAACCAACCAGATAATAACACATTGCCTAGGTGTAAAAACCAGACCCACAACTAAGTTTTTCACCTGAGAGATAAAATATAAATATGCTAAATTAATCAGACAAAAAAACTAACCTGATATCTCTGGGAGCATTTTTCCATCCCAATCAAGAACTAAAGGCTCTCCAGGACAAAATGCTTGCTCTTGATATTCTGTTGCTATTTCTTTGCGTAGCGTTTGACGAGTTCGAAGCATAGTAGATTTTGACACTGTAATGTTTTCCAAATTATGGCCCAAAGACTGAGCAACAACAGCATAAGACATAGCTGCATCTCGATTGGAAAGATTCATTCTATCATAGGCTGCTACAACATTTTTGTCAATAGGCTTTGACTTTTTAGGAGCCAACATTTTCTTTTTAAATTGCTCTTCAGAGGGACCTTGAAAATTCATTTCAAGGTTGTCGTCATTAGTTGATGGTGATGATGATGATGATGATGTGAAATCATCTCTATTGGCAGGCAAGAATGATCTTTTAGATCGCTTCTGCTCTTTGAGGGCTCTTTCACACTCTAATTCTTCACGATGAAGCCTTCTTTTCTCTCTTTTTGCAAGAATTTGGTCTACTGTACCCATGCTACTTTGTGTAGGATATTCTTGCTGGCTTAAGTAGAAAAGCTTGTCTTCTTCATTTGACATCATCAAAAGGGCATTAGAGTGACCAATATCAAGAATTTCAGCCTTAATTTCATCTTTAAACATAGCTTCTTCAATACGGCATTTTTCCTCGGGCCTTTTTCTGTTTTTCATCAATTTATCATAACAGCTTATTAAAGAGTCAATCTTTCGGATGGCACTGTCTCTACGCATTGTGGGAATCCTGGCTTTCTCCCAGTAGGTCATCACTTCATCTAAGCAAAGATTAATGGATCTTCTTCGTCCCAATTTTTCCTCTTTTTGATGGAAGAAATATGTTTGCAAAACTTGCAGTTTTGTAGGTAAGCGGCAACAAAGTATATCTTTATTTAAATGGCCAATGAGCCAAACTTTAGTTTTAGAACGAGTAGCCATTTTTAGTTTAAAAAATTTAATTTCTGAAATAGTAAAATAAACCAGTTAAATTAGGAGATAAAAAGGATAACTAAAAGGTTCAAGCCAATTAGGCAAAGCCTTTAATTTAGAGTTGACCAATTAAGGATAATATATTTTATCCAAAATTTTTGTTTTCCTTATTAATAATTTTCTCTGAAATAATGATCTAAGATTGTTTTTGTACTCTATTAACACCAAAAATTTCTTAAATAAGAAGAAATTTTTTCATAAGTTGCAACTCAAGAGTTGAGTTGATCATTGATGTTCTAAGCGCACCTATTCATTGGAAATTTTTTATAAGTCATTAAATCTCGGGACCCCTAAATATTCTCATATTTGACCAAAATTTTGCTGACATGTCTATCTGGTCCAAAGGAACAAGGGCATTAATGTGGAACAAGGATTTCTTCAACTTTATAATTTACCCCCCCATTTTGGTCCACACTAATATATATATATATATATATATATATATATATATATATATATATATACTGTATTTTTGTAACCTATATATTGTCTTGAACTCTCCTTTTACTTCAGTGTTCCTGAGGATGTCATTAGACAAAAACGCTTGAGCACCACTTTGTGTTTCTTTTCCCTTCGTGGTTTTATTCATCATCATATATATATATATTGTGTGTGAAGATAAGTGAACTATATTTATTGTTTGTAAATAATTTAATTCTTTGTTGGTGAGTTAAAAACAATTTTTTTTTTTTTTGTTTGCAGTCAATTTAATTCAACTTTCTCTTTTTTGTTTAAGAGGAAAGAAATTACAAGTTTGTGTTTTTTTGCATGCAGTATTTGCGTATTATTTATTGTTTGTAATGAAACCGTTTCTGCAAAGTGGGTACTGTACAGTATATGGTAATTTATGGAATTTGAAAAAAAAAATTAATTTAAAATGAATATTTAATTTTTTTTTTTTAATTTGAATTGTCTCATATTGTTTTAATAGAAAACAGAATTTTGGATTGATTTTCATTTCATAGTAGACTGAAATTAATTGTACCAAACTTGTTATAATATATATAGGGTGAACCAAATGTAGGTGGACAGTAAATGATAACGTTTATTTTGAGAATACATATTTAATTTTTTGTATACTATAATACAAAATAAAATTTAAATAAATTTAGTTATAATATTTAATATAATAAAACACAAACACCATAGTTATAATGAACACCATAGTTATAATATAATATAACACAAACCGTATTCAACCTACTGTCCACCTACTTTTGGTTCACCGTGTATATAATAATATATATATATAATATATATATATATTATATATATATATATATATATATATATATAGTTCATGTGTGTTTGTTTGTTGACTCATTTAACACATGAATTTGGCACACTTCGGCGATTTGGTAAAAGGAGTTTTTTCTTCTTTTTTTTCTCATTCTTTCACGTCAGTACACGAACCTTTTTTTCATTCTTGTTGTAAGTGGTTATTTGCGTTGGAGCGTGAATAGTTTTGTCTTTTTTTTTTGTGCTTTTTCAGTTTAACTTCGAATGAGTTCGTACATTTCAAGTAATATGTCGCGATTGAGAAAAGCTTGCATCTTTGTTTGGGATGATTTTATTGTTTATTTAAACCAAAAATAGCTAATGTCATGCTTAAGTTTTTTCACTTCAATTCTGTTGTACGGTATATATGGTATTTGGCATAAGTTTTCTTTTTTTGGTTTCACTTCACCTTCCTTGTTTGGAAGTCCATTTTTCTTTCCTTTGTCATTTTCAAAGAAAAGTGAATAGATATAATTATTGGATGAGTAATAACCCTAAGGTTCCAATTTTTAAGGGGAGATAATATGGTAAATTGGTACCCCCATATGTGGATGAATGGTTGGATGCATTAGAGGGATATTATGTTCATTATAACATTCACTATGATATCACAAAGATTCGGATGGTTACTCACTTCTTAGACGATGAAGATGGAAGCACTCTATGAAGAGACTGCCCAAAACATTATGAAGGAAGTTCATGATGAGGGGAATTTTCCAGGGGAAGTGGTCTGTGATGAGATCGTCCCAGATGAAGTCCCTAATCATGCAACTTCTGCTCATACTTGGAAGAGTAGTGAGAATCGTGCAGATTTTTCGAGGGATCCCCCTTCTTCTACAAATTTACACAAGGTCACAGAGAACTCGCCTATGTCACTCAGACATGATGCAAGCTTGGCTTATGACCTCAATGAATTTGGAAGAAAATTGCCTCTCTTTCTCTTCCCACCAAAGAGAGTGATGCATCTCTGCATTGCTCTACAGAACAACATTCATTCGATTCTGTTCTTTCTAATCAGAAGGTCTGGAAATCGAAACTGGAGCCATCTGCCACTTTGATTTCACTCCAAAAGGACCAAATACATGAAATGAAGAACAGTAATCATAATGTTGGTTTATCCCATTTACAAACTGTTTCTTTCACCATATTTCCAGTTCAAGAGTTACCACCACATGTACTCCATATACCTGTTTAGGCGATACCCATGGATTTATGCCCTATGTACTAAATTATTGAAATACGCTTGAGACATGGAATGATTGATGTCAGAGGCAATTAGCCACAGCACATAATTATCATCCAGAAACTTGAGCAATGTCCACACATAACCTTTGAAACTTTATACCCTCCAAGCTATAGAGTTTAGTCAATTCCAAAGTTCTAAAAAGTTCTCAAAACAACCAATATACATTCTAAACCTTGCAGAAATTGTATCAATTTCACTTAAGTACTTGTCCAATAGTTTATTGAAAATTCATTTCTCTAAATTTTTGTTCTCTTAAAGTTTGATGAAAATCACTTATGATTTGAAAGTGTATGCACACGGTGAACTTAGACCAGTGTAAAAAGTGGACCTAAAGAAATCAGACTCCAAGTGCTCAAGGACACACAAATGACTTAATTATATAAATGTTCATTAGTGCATAAGTATCGATTTAATGTAAAATTTAAGTGATAAGTAGAGTGGATTAAGTACTAAGTAGATGTATTTTGTTTAACTATTTATTTTGTCTTATGTGTAACATTATATCCAACTACTACTTCAACAATTTCCTTGTCTTTATGTAACACTACATCCAACTACTTTTGTTTGAGGGGATTTTTCAAACTAACCCTCTAGTACCAACTCTGGGAGAGCAGCTGGAAAGGTTTTCCACAGGATAATAAATTTTTGTTGAAATTTAAAAATATAATTCTGTTTGTATAAATTAAAGTATTAATCCTTTAAAAGATATTATTCTGTTCATACAAATTAAAAAATGAATCTGTTAAATTTTTAATGTTGTATAAAGTGCCTCAGATGCCCAGTACATTGCTTAGCATCCTTTTTCAATAACCCTAAATAACTCCAATGTGCCAAATCTATAATCTTAAACAGATTCATAAATTCTAAATGTTCTTTTCGACTATTATAAACCACATAAAAGAGTTAAATGTAAAACTACAATTATATAAATTCTTTTGCTCATATCATTGTTAGATAACCTTTGCAACCTTAAGAATCTTTTGTAAAACGTAGCACCATGGGGGTTTCTCCAGAACAAAGGGAAAAAGCCACCTTGAGAGAATGAAGCAGTGACTGTTTCGCCTGTGGGCCAGCCAGTTTGGCTTAGCTTTTTGAGGTAAGCATTAGTTTCATTTTACAATTCTCTAAACAAGTGTTGTGTTAAGGATTTGATTCACTCTGTATTGTAAAAGAGATCTAATTTCTTAAAAGTGATTCCATCTTTGTGAAATAAAGACAGGACAAAGGTAATGCGTCATTTTATATCCTTCAATGAAAGAAAAGCATTCCCTTCTCTCAACGGACTGAGAGAGAGAGGGCACCATTGAAAAAGGGTATAAAATGTGTTCTGGAATCTCGCAGTCAGAATAATTAAGTGGTATAAACTTCCTTGTTGATGCAAGGAAGCAACATACTATACTGAGAATACCTTAAATGTCGAAGATGGTGTAACGAAGAATAACATGATCTCACTGACACAAATTCACACTGGACAAACACACGTTGGATGAGGGTTTACTGTACCTATCAAAGACTTAAGTTCCAGAGTGCTGCTTCCTGATTGATTTCTAACTTTCAAATATCATACTGAGAATCATACCTTAGTAGTAGCCTACTAGCACCTTAGGCCCAGTCACAATCTTCAACAACTACTCATGAACACTCCTAACTCACATGTTTAACATGACATGTGTTAAGATTTGATTTGTTTAGCTTCCATAGGGGTTATCAGCCCAAATGGTACAATGTCAGACCCAGATAAAAATTTTAATCCATAAATTTATAAACTGTAGACCTCTATGTCTCTATACAGTTCCTACATTTGCCCACACTAATTACTGTATAGTACCAAACTTGATTTCTTAATTTAGACTAATGAATGAACAAGATCTTTGAACTCCAAAACATGAAGTATCTCATTCCCTAAAATTATATGTAGGCCCAGCAGAACTATAATCAACTATGTAAAAGAAAGGTTGATAGACTAGGGCAGTAGGTGCCAACTTTTTCTTGTGTTTCCTGCTGTTTAACATCTAGTCCTCCCCCACTCCCAACAGCATGTAACTTTAAACTGAGCCTATACAGTTTCCATAGACACTTCATAAATCATGAATGTTTTGTTTCATTTAAAATAAATTTTAACTTTTTTTCTGTAATTTTTGTGAAATTTTATGGTACCCCAGCTGGGAAATGTTTCCTTCAGTTAAGTTAGCAACAATTAGGCCTAAAGGCCTAACTAACATACTGTACCATAGCAAATTAGGGCAGACTGTCACTGAAAAGTTGATATTTAAGGCAATATTATCAGTAAAATTTCAAAGGTACAACTGATAAATCAACTAGCACCCTATTTATGGAACTGAAAATTAGCCTATACTGTAGCTTATTAAGGTATAAATGCTTATGAATAAAGTTTTCAGCAGCTAATATAGTTAACTACACTATATACAGTGTCTATGCATAAAATATTTTCATAAGGCATATATGGTACAGGAGCCCAAGCTAGTACACTCCTATTTATATTTTTTAAGCTTGCCTATAGGTCATATTTTTCTAAAAAATCCAAAGAATACTTACCTTTTCTGATACAGGCACTTTTTCTTCAGTGGCACGTCTAGCATTAGGAACTCTTACGATCCTACGAGGGGTGCCACCATCTCCCTCCATTTTTATTACTGACTAGGTTTAATTGGCAATGGGGTAGGTTTCAAGTGTGTTATAAAACTGCCATCATCAGCAAATTTAGACCTTATTACTTTCATCTAGTAATGCTATAGGACTTGGCTGATTGCACATATGCCTATGTAGCCAGTGGAAGACATAGGTCTTATTATAGACTAAGTAGAAAGTCACAATTAAAAAAAATTGGAGTCATAGACCTAATTATTAATAATAGGTAGAGAACTTTAACAATTATGAGCTATGCCTCAGAGTCAGTACAGCCTCATCTGACAGGAGGTTTAGCTGAATATATTATCATATGAAAATATATATTTCTGGAATACAAAAATTAAAATTAAAAGTTAGTTTAAATATACATAGTAGCCTATATAACTGAAGCAAAGAATATACACTATATACAATGTTAAAGACACTAGTTGGTACCTGCACAACCAAAGCAACACCAGAGGCACCAACATAGCCACACAACTAAACAGCTTCTTCATTCTTAACAATACAGAAGAACATACACACATACCACATCAAGCAGGATACTCAAACTCCTCCCCAGACATAAAGTTCTCTTCCCCCTCACTAGTCACTAACAACACACACACACACTGGAGAACAGAAAAACAACTGTCATCAGACCACCTGCCCATCATCATTACAACACGTTCTACACTCTGCCCCAACAGCCTTAGGCACACTTACAGAAATTACAAGAAAGCTGATTGGGAACAGTTCAAAATACAGACTGAGGAACAATTCACCACATTAAACAGCACATCCATCATAAACATTAATACAACATGCAAGACATTTAATCAGATCATCAATAATGCAAACAAATACATACCCAAGGGCAACATTAGGAAATACAACCCAAATAACACTAGAGAAATAGCCACCTCATAAGGCAATGTAACAACCTCAAACATAACACACAAACACCACACACAGAAACCACAAAACAGCAGATACAACAGCTCAACACAGAAATAAACAACTCAAAGAAACACAAACAGAAACATTTAGGGAATTCATAACAACACTAAACCACTCCACAGATACATCCAGGGTAGACAAGACTATAAACAGCATTACCCACTCTAACAGCAGCATTCACACTCACACGTGGCTATCTGTCACAGCCAAAATAATATCCCAACATATACACAACAAGCTAACATTCTAGTTAATCACTACGCAAAGATAAGTCACTTAAACAGAGACAACAACCAGAAACATGCAGACAGACAAACAGCCAGGCACAAGAAAACCTACAGACTCGGCACGACCATTACACCCTTCAATAAGACCAGACCACCAAGATCATCAAAAACATTAAGAATTCGAAGGCTACTGGACCAGACAACATATTTAACATACACCTTAAACACTTGGGTGCGCAGGAAATACTAGCTCTCACAAATATCAGCACATATTCATACCAACACTGTATTATTCCTGACATATGGAAACAAGGTAAAATTATTACACTACTCAAACCAAACAAAAATCCAACAGAACCAGCTTCCTATAGACCCATTACTTCACTATGCACACCTTCCAAAGTAACAGAAAGACTAATCTTACAAATCACCAACCCACACATACCACTATCGCCTACTCAACATGGATTCAGACCTCACCACTCAACCACCACGACATTATTCACTAACCTCACACAGCACATCATGGATGGCATCAACTCCAGATGACCAGCTCAATGTACATTATTAGCAACAATAGACATTAGTAAAGCATTTGATGCTATCCCACACTTCCCTCTCATAAACAAAATAATCAACACAAACATGCACAATAACACTAAAAGATGGCTGTGCGACTATCTTTCAGGAAGATACACACATATCACATTTAGTGGCAAGTCATCCAAAAACAAGCTTTTTCCGAATGGGGTCCCTCAAGGCTCTGTTCTCTCACCAACACTGTTCAAATTATACATGCATGACATTCCAACACCCATAGATAACAAGCTTACCTTATTATCATATGCAGATGACATCACTCTAACATCCACCCACAACAACATCGACACCACTACAAATAACCTACAAACATACATAAACAGTATACAAGACTGGCTCATACACAATAGACTCAAAGTAGCACCCACAAAATCAACCATCACCTTGCTTACAAGCAATACAAAAGAACACCAGATAACTCCACAGCTTACACTAACCAACACTAACATTCCACACACACTCAGAACCAAAATACTTGGGGTCACACAACAACACACTATCTTTTGCAAACCACATTCAGGACATTAAAAACAAATGTACATCAAGACTTAAACACGCACAAACTTTGGACACCAGCAGGAAACAACATCACTCATCTACAAACAATATATTCGCTCAGTTATGGACTATGCTAGCCCATGCTGGGCACCCATTATCTCAAACACACACACAAACACCTTACAGACAACACAAAACAACGCACTTTGTATCATTACAGGATGCACTCAACACCAATAGAACACCTGCACACAGAAACAAAAATACCAAAAGTTAGGGAACATTTAGACATGAGGGGAACATAATTCATGGCAGCAGCGACAACTAACCCACAACACCCTTGCCACTACATGTACAATCATGCACCAACACCTCGCACCATTAAAGTAACACCAGAGACACATTATAACCAAATACTCCATTCCATACCATGCCCCACAGACATCACACAGTACAGAAAAAACACACACACACACACATACACACACACCTAACTCACAAAGCACTGACACAACTCAGTCTGAATGCGGTCCTAGGTGCGAAGCCACCACCCATTAACAGGTCAGAGATCAGCCTGAGCAGATTGGATCAAGTTAACTTAGCATGATTCCAATGTGGACATCACTCCAACTTACAGACATATAAACACAGACTAGACAACTCCACAGACGACACCTGCCACCTGTGCCAGGACACCACAAACAATTGAACACATTATGACAGACTGTACCACTCTAGCACAACAATGAACACAACACATCATCACTAGTGTGCTGAGCTCTGGTCCACTCCAGAGAGGGTGATCAGTTACCTGCATGCCACCAGCTTGCTCAAATCAGGGTTGGCTGATTGGCTAAACAACAACAACTATATACAATCTACAAACTATCTCATTTTTCTTAAAATTAACTAATGGGGGTATTCCAGGACAAATCACCCAAAAATTAAAAAATTTGTCACCACTCTGACTGGTTCAAATAAAAAAGTTGTATGACCCATACTTTTTGAGATATGGCCCCCCCAAAATCTTGGGGACCCCACTTTACCACCTAACTTTAATGGGCAATAACTCCCAAACATCTTGTTGTAAACCTAAAAAACTATACATTTTTAGAATCAGCATGAAGAGATCTATTAAATGATACCACATTCAAATGTATAGAACAATAATGAAAATTTTCCCCCCTTTTTTATTTTTATTTTTGACCCCCACACCCCCTAGACAGTGAAATCCCCCAAAAAAATTTTCATTTATTAAACTTCCATTAATTGTTAAAAGATACAAACAATAAAAAACGTGGGTATCAAGTTGCAAAATATTTTAAAAATTATTGAAAAAATATGTACATTGACATTTGTACATTGTACAGTGAAATTTTGATGTTTTTACGCAAACTAAAATAGAGAACTACAAATGATATATTTACATCCTATGTATAACTCATATTCACGCACTCTCTCTCTCTCTCAAATGTTTGTTAATTATGCTTATTTTTATTACAGATGTGCTTATTTTGAGTCAAATCGTATCTTATTTTTGAGATTTACAATTGTGTATTTTTAGTAATGAAAAATGGTTAGATACTGTGATGATCCTTTACAAAAACATAAGAAAAAGATACACAAGGATATAAGAACCATCAGCCAATCACTTTATGATTGATGTAAATGGAAACTACAAAGGAATACTGTACTATGTAGCAACTGTAGAAAATTATTGACCCAGAGACCAGAGTTGCTATCAACATCGCAAAGTGAAGAGTCTGATCACAATCAGTCTTCTGAGAATGTTATTTCAGAAAGTGATGAATATGATCCAAGTATATCAAGTAATGCCAAAGAAGAGGTTTCATAAGTTCTAGAAAGTCTTGCTGTGACTCCAGTGAAGAAGCGTAAGTACTTAATGATTGGTACTTTTTATATTTATAATTTTTTTATTTATATTATTTATTTATAATGCATTTACTTTCAAGACCGTTTTTCAGCAGTTGCTGAAAAACTTAATGAAATTAATTTGTTGACATATTAAACTTATTAAACTTATGAAATTAATATGTTGACATATTAATTACACTGGTCAACAAAGATTTTTCATCAGAGTAAAATTTGTATTGGCTGGATAGCATTTTTCACGCTGATTCCAAAACTGCATTCAGATTTTTTCTAGCACGTATAGTTTTCAAGATGAAGGCATTTATATAACTACACAGATTTAACCATTTTAAATAGGCAAAATACTATATTTCAACATTTGATTGTGTTTATTTTATTGTGTTTTTTTAGTTTATTCATCTTATTTATTTCAATTATCTTAATTATGCATCTTATGTATTTCAGGTATGAGCTTTTACGTCTAGCAGCATTGTGATTCAGGCAACAACGCCATGCTTTGTGTGTCAAAAGATCAGTCCAGTCCAAGAATTGTTGTGTCAAGTTGGTGTACATTTTTTTTGAATTTATAGTTTGCTCAGGTCAGTCAACATGCCTCGACAATGTAAGAATGACCCCGACAAGTTCTGTTTCGTATGCAGCCAGTTCACAACTAAAACACGGCGACGAAGTATTACAACCGACATTAAGAAAAATATCAAGCTATACTTTGGTTGCCATCTAGGTGACCAAGATAAACCATGGGCGCCACATCAAATCTGTTCTGGCTGTTCAAATGATTACGTGATTGGCTTAACAAAAAGAAAGCTTCAATGCCATTTGCCATACCCATGATATGGAGGGAGCCGAGAGATCATCACGAAGACTGTTATTTTTGTAGTGTGAACTTAATGGGGTTTTCTGCCAAGAACAAACACCAGATGTATATCCAAACTTGGATTCAGCACGTAGACCAGTAAAACATGATGAAACATTGCCCATTCCAATTCCCCCAAGTGATAGGCTAGATTCTATCATAGATGACATGGAAAGTGATGAAGGTGCAACTGGCATTTCCGGACCATCTACAGAACCAGAGTACACTTTGAAGGTAGACATTTAGAGCCTAAAAAGTTAACCCAAGGACAGTTGAATGATCTTGTTAGAGACTTATCGCTGTCTAAAGAGAAATCAGAGCTTCTCGCCTCAAGACTAAAGGAGAACAATTTACTTGAGAACAATGTTCGTATTAGTTACTACCGAAAGCGGAATTTTGAATTAACAGCATTCTTTTCAGTAGACGGTCCTCTCTGTTATTGCCATGACATCAATGGACTATTTACAGTCATATCTCAGACGTATGTGGCATCTGAGTGGTGCCTCTTATTGATTCGTCGCAGAGAAGCCTGAAAGCAGTCTTTTGCATAATGGTAATATAATGCCATCCATCCCCATTGCCCATTCCGTCCATCTAAAAGAGACATATGACAATATTGATATACTACTTAAGGCAATCAAATACGACAGTCATCAATGGAATGTTTGTGGAGATCTAAAAGTTATAGGAATGCTTATGGGTATGCAGTCAGGATTCACAAATGGATATGTGAAAACTTTCTTGGAAGCAACAAGTCACCTGCGTATAAGGATGGAGTCAAGAACCTCCTTGATGCCTTCAAAGAAATGGAGTGTCGAATGTCGTTAAATATTCCCTTCCTGCATTCCCACTTAGATTTCTTCCTGAAAACCTGGTGCAGTGAGTGACGAGCAAGGAGAGCGCTTCCATCAAGATATTCAGATGATGGAGAAGCGCTACCAAGGATATGGAATGAAAGCATGATGGCGGACCATTGTTGGATGCTGTATCGTGACAATCCAGGCAAATTTACAAAAGGAAATCACACTCACAGCGCTTTTAATAAAATAATGTATATATTCTTTATTTATAAGTACATTGAATAAGGTATATGATGTATTTGTTGTTTAGCATTCCTAAGTGTGATCTATACATCCATAAATTTTCTTATAGCAATATCAAAAACTTAAAAATATCAAAACCAGTGGATCTATATAACTATACATGCTAGAAAAAAAATAAAACCAGATTTGGAATCAGCGCGAAAAATGCATTAAGAAAAGTGTGATCATGTTGTGATGAGAAAAAAAGTTTCATTTTGTTGGCCATTGTTATTATTGTCCATATATATCAAATGGAGTCAAATATTTATTGATTACAAAATTTCATTGGTTTGGGTTCCTCAAGAAAAGAAGCAAAGCTATTCAAACAATAAAAAAGCATGTCGTTCTTTAAAATGAAGCTAGAAACAAGTTTAGAAATTGAGATTCCAAGCCCATCAAAAGCTACAAAGTTGGATCATGAAACTCAAAGGTATGAATTTTAAAATGATATGCTATTATTAAGTAGGAATATACCATACCTAAACTAAAACTGAAGCATAAAAACAAAATGTAGGTATTCACCTTTGATAGTAGAAACTAGAAGCACAACTCCCTAAAGATTGGAGATCAATAGGCCCATTAAATCATTTGGAATTCATTTGGTCACAAAATAATTTTTGGTTTAATTTGACTATCTCAAAGAATGCTCATTTGTCACACTTGAAATCAATATTATACCAGTAATCCAAAAAATTTAATATGCACATGTAATGTTTTGTTTATAGCTATTATACATTCATGAATTTGTTTCAGGTCAATGATTCATCTCATGAATGAACTGGTTGAAGCTTTCCATTCTATGACAGTTATGAGAGGAAACTCAAAATATTGACTTATCTCCATTTACCATATCAAAAAACTATAAATCTATTTCAGACACTGAATATTTAGTTAAGAAAGCAGAAAATAAAA